>CM060838.1:42975000-43552500 GCA_030762175.1 Metallyticus violacea
AGGAAACAGCATTATCTGCAAGTATAAAGAAAATAATCTTGGAAAGTATATTATATGGCTACCACAGTATCTGATCCATATAGCATCGGGTAGTTAGTTCGCCCTCAATTAAAGCGTGTAGTTAGTTCCTCTCAACCATAACACATCTGATGGCATTGTTAACTACAGATTTGGAATGCACGATGCGGTGCATAATAATTCTTCGATGAAATAACTGATAATGAATGCCAAAAAGGTAAAAATGAATACGCTAATAAATACGGGTAGACCGACTTAAGTATCCACGATAGAAGAAATGCTAGAGACCATAACGAAAATGGCTTCAGTCGAAGATGGCATAACGAGCGATTTCTAAAAGAACTTAGAGCCTCAACTTACTACCCACTTTTACCACAGCAATATACAATAGGTGCCTAAGGACGGCTTGCTTTCTATGCAAACAAAAATGAAAATAAAAAAAGCAAGATATAAAACTAGAAAGAAACATAGTAAAGATATTGCAACATGATTAACATTTTATCTTAATTACTTAGAGTGTAAAAAATATATTAATGCACGCACACAAACAACGCGCTGAATAAAAGTAAATATGTTGGCGATGAGATTGCCTTAAAGGACTTTGTACATAGAAACTTGCAACGCGGCCAGTATGTAGCACTAAAAGTCTAGACGTTCAAGGAGCTTTCGATGCGGCGCTTGGTCCAGCTATTTTAAACTCTGAAGACACTAAACTGCTCAAGAAACCTATATAACCTCCGCAAAAGCTATTTAAACGAGAGGAAAGTCATCTTGCCATTAAACAGCAGTTCGGCAGGAAGAAAAATAAGTAGAGAGTGCCCACAAGGCTCAGGTTGTGAAACCTTCAGCATAGTTCACTATTATATCTGCAATAAACAAAAACATCGAGATGCAAAAGATTGCAACGTAGACCAGCAAAAATAAAATAACATTCAACGACCAGAAGTCAATAGTTATATCAAAAAGACCAAAAATCAAACGTGACATAAAATTATATTTCAAAGATAAAATGCAGTATTTTTTATAATCTTAAACAATCGATACACTTTTAATGAGCACATGGAACACGCAATTGGAAAATGAGTAAAACAAATCCATGCCCTGTCCAAATCCCTAAACGCAACTGAACAGAACGTTCTTGTAATTAAATATAAACCAACAATGTGCTTACTCTGGCATATGGAGCAGTAGTAGAAGGTTACAGTACATAAAGGGAAATAACAATGTAACAAGACGTAAAAGTCTACCGCGATTAATTGACATAAAAAAGTGAAGACTTTCCGCACTACTTCTTAGGAATCTCTCAGTGTACTAACAAACATGGCCCCGATATTAATATAACTAGAAAATCTGAGTACTATCATATCATCAGCTGGGGAAACGAATAGAAAGGAACGTATGATGCCCGAAAAGTTACAAGTGGTGAACACAATCCGCTTAGACAATCCAGATGAAGGAAAACTGCGAAGGAAATAAAATATGAAGTTGAAATTTTCACAGAAGGCAGCAAACGGAATGAGACCCGGAATTGCAATATAAAGCGCTAACTGCTGACACATTAACTGAAACCGCCACGGGTGGTCGAGGTGTGGACTCGTGAGAGCGAGGTTTGTAGTTCGAATTCCGCTAGGACTGTCCTCCTGACTGAGGTTTTTTCCAGGTTTTCCTCAATCCTCAAATGCCGGGGAGGTATCCTAAACTTAGGCGTGGAACGTTTCCTTCCTTAAAAATAATCCTTTCCCAATTTATCATTTCATCTCATGTATCGGCAGTGTCCCCCGCGTAGTTGGTCCTAGGAGTGTAATGGTAACCATACTTACATCCTAAACCCAAGATCGCGGGTTCGATCCCTGCCAGGACTGATGGGTTTTTTCGGGCGGAAAAATCCTAAGTATGGCTTCCTTCGGAAGGGAAGTAAAGCCATGGGTCCCGTGCCGTACATTTACGGCTGAAAGAAGCGGCCTCTGAGCAAAATTTGTTGGCCGTTTGAATGGGATGCTGATGACCTGAGATGTTAAAGCCGTCCGTAAATAAACCAAATAAAAAAAGTGTCCACCGCTTGTGATACCCCAGTAATAAAAACGGGTGTTAAACACCATACACACAAAAATAAATAACTGAAATTAAAGTTAGGGGAGAGAAGCTCCAGCAACCAGGCCGAGTAATTCCCTGCAACTATAATTCTGAAGTGGTCGACACAAACGTTAGAGTAACAATAGATGCAATAGGGAACTGCAACAACAATCAAAACCTAGAACTGATCAGGAAGGAAATCAGAAAACACACAACGTAACATGGAGTAAAGCACTTGCTGATAACGACAGGAGGGAGCTCCCAGATCATTTAGCGCAGAGAACAGCCTGCAGCATCATAGTTGAGAACTCCTACAACAAACGCCCAAAAGTGCAGTGATTAAACGTAAAAAGTCTACAAAAGTGGCCTAGTGGAATGTGACAACCAAAGGCGAAGTAATAAAACAATTTTCCATGAATAAGAGACAGCATAAGAAAGAACATCTTTTGGCTCTTTCTTATCTTGAATTCAAAAAATATATAGATTATCACCAGATTACTGAAAAATAAGAATCTTATTCATTTCATCGTACTTAATAATACCTTTAATTTAAAAAAAAATCTTTAAAAAAACGCTTTAAATCTCTTCAAACTTGGTAACATTGTAACAGATTAGGGCATACTTTCAAATATAGTTTAAGATCATGGTAATTCCAACATGCACTTTTAAGACAGTAAGCTACTAAGAAGTTCAAAACCCGTACTTAGGAACAGTAGAGGTAAAGATGGTATTATGGAATCTGCTGAGCAATTGATTATACTCCATTTGCAATCGTAGAAGTATGTGTTGACTTCCTGTAGTTTGCGCAGTAGCATTTACGTCATCAGTTGTGTGACGGCGATCAGGCAATGAGCACATTTTCGCTTCCTTGATTTTTAAAAGCTTGAGAGGTTTGTGAATGCTCTCTGACATAATTATACGTTTTACAGGAAATCATAAATGATAAGTACTACAGGCTTCAATATTAAGACATTTGAACGATTTAGAACTATTCGATTTGATGTAAGTTTCTTATATTGTTTCAAGTTGATGATGCTTAGTATTGGAACCCAAAGGTGCTGTTAGTATTGATCTAGAGCACACTAGGCAGCGTATGTTTCACCGAGAATGACTTCTTGGATCTTACGACATTGCAGACGTTTTTATAAAGTCCTATCTTGAATCATTACAGGAAATATTGCCGGTTTTGAGTGACAGGAATCTAACCTTTATATTTTACACTCTCGCTGCCCAATAAGATGCCCCTCCAGAGATTCCCAAGATTGGTGATTCAATATCCTCAATGGTTCATCCAGGTTTACCGATAAATATCTATTCTATTCCTGTACCAATGAGGAGAGCATCCAAAAGAGGAAGCAAAGTATCTTCTGCAAGTCTTTTCACCGAATCTCCATACAAAAGAGATTGATGCTAAATAAATTGGAATCCGGTTGAAAACGCGTACATCCTATTGCTGGTATCACAAGCAAGAATTTAACTCTTCAACCTGTGCACATTTTCTTGGCGTGGTACAAAGTATACCTCAATATTTAATTTTAAATTTGTGAATACAGAAACTGAAGAAGCTGGTGAACTATCATCTGATTTTCCATTTGGTATTCCCATTGGCAAGTCGGAACCTTACAAGCGAGAGATTCATTTCAGGTGACAGGAAATGCAACACGTGGACGCAATATTCAAAGTGTGGAACTGAGGCCCAAAGTACCAAAATTATGCATATGCACGTGCTTTTTGCCGTAAAACAAAAGCTGTTTTTATTATTTTAAACTTTTTCATTAAATTAACTTTTTTGAATATTAAAGTTCAATATAAATATTTAATTTTATTCTATAAGTAATTTAGTGATAAGCATGCTCATTTTGATCAATATTTCAAGTGAATGTTAATGTAATTTAATTTTGTAATATTTTTCTTATGGTCAGATTTACATTAATTTTTTCTTTTTGTAATGTGCTTTACTTTTAATTCGATTTGTGGTAATGTGATATGTAGGATCCATATTACTAGCATGTTTAGTTAGATGACAAATTTGAGTTTCTTTCCATAATTTTGACTTACAACTTTTCTAAGTTTAAAATCGAGAATTCAAGCAGGAGTTTTAAAGATGATACATTGAAGAAAGTCGTCAAAGCAAATTCGCCATCATAACACTAAATGTTGATAATCAATGCACCAAAAGCAAAAAAGGTTTCATAATATATTTCCTATAGCCTTTCACAGCCTCATATGAATCTTAGCTTACCGTGATGACCTCTGTTTCCTCTGCCTCCATCACATGATAGCATTAGTAGAGGGCAGTATTGCAGGGGGGCGTATGATCAGTGCACAGCATCACTTTATCGCGGCTTAATACATGGTCGCCTCCTCCATCAGGCAGTTTCCCAATTGTCCTCACAAGGCTGGGTGGACCCCGTTCCAGACCTCCCTAACTTAGAAAAACCCCTAAGTAAGTACCGGGTATCGAACTCGGGCATCCCGCCCGCAGTCAGCAACGCTAACCTTTAGACCAAGGAGGTGGACTTATAATTCTGAGCAGCTAATGAATAGGCGAAACTTTTTGAAGCTATAGTAAATGCCATAAACCTTGGAATTATGTAACGTGATACTTAGCAAACAGTAACATGAACATAATTTGTTTTGATAGGAACTCTGTGCACATAAGAAATTCAAAGAATTTAAACAAAACTGTTACTCAGCATGTAGTAATGCATAATGCAATACAGCAATAGAGGAAGTTGAATTTAAAAAAAAAAAATCTTCAACTGCAAGGTTGAAGAAGAAGCTGAGGTTAATTCACAAGAGAGAAGGATGTAGTGCAATTAAATACGGTAGCCAAACCCTTTAACTTCTGGATCCAAGCAGAAACGACGTGACACACTGTGGGGCGCGAAAGTGGCTGCAACTGATTCGCATTGCACGTAGTCTGTCATTTGTTTAAAGAAAGATCCCCGCACATAGAGACAAGATGTGTGGTCTGGCAGCAGGCCAGTCAGCTTCAAACAGTTCTGAATGGGAAGGTCTGGCCATTGTTGTCCACACTTGCATTCACTGCGGATGCTTCCTCAGCTCTGGTGGATCACGTTTGTATGTTCATCAGAGCACTGTGCTTGATATATTGTTAAATGCGCTGGAGCAGGAGTTATTTGTTTATTTTCCATCCAGAAAAATTATTAATAATAAAATGTTTAAAAAATAGAAACTATCAAATGCCAAAACCTACAGATTAAAGTAAAAAGAGTGTGATCGTGGTTATAAATGTTATCATTAGTTTAATCGAACTTTGCAATTATCTTATGAAGTTTTAAAATGAGGTAGATGTTTTTATAAAGAAGAAAAAAGACGACATAAATTTGTTATCACCAATAATAAGGACATTTTTGTTGTTAATACTTTATTATGTTATGTTATTTTTTTATTTTTGCTTATTATTTGTCGTTTGAACTGTATGTCTCTATCGGGACATCTGTGGAATTTTGAGAAATACTTTTGCTATCTTTTTTCTAATATTTTATTTCGGACAAATATTCTGAGTTGGGTTTCTCCCCATGCGAACTATTTTATTTTAACTATAAAGCGCATCTTTTGGAGACTGTAAAAATACACGAAACACACGCAGAAAACAATTAAAATCTTTCCATTCTGGTAGCCACACCATGCATAAATCTATCGAAATTTATTCGTTCTGAGGTACCTAAGGAGTTTTCACTCGAAGTTCGATAATATACAAATTTCATTTTTGCTAATTTTGTTATTTACTTAAGGCTGAGTTATTTGGTTCTTATTGTGAGATAGGGTCACGGCACAACAAATTTACAATAAAAGTTTCGCAGATATTTTGGGCGGCAGTTTAGTCAAATTGGTAGAAAAAGAAGAAGAAAAAATAAGAAAAAAATAATGAATACAGTGTGAAAATGAGCCATTAAAATGTGCATTAGTACTACAAACATATGATGATTGCCATAAAGTTGGTGGAACAAACCGCACTTGTATACGAACTCGGCATTCTGCAAAAAAGGATAGTAAATAAGTTAATGCGACCACTCCCTGCACTTAAGAAAAATACCTGTTTCCGTATACGACACCTAAAACAGTTCAGAACTTTATCTATGACTCAAGTTGTCGATTAGGTACAGCTAGTGACTTGTAGCAAAGAGAATTTTGTTTTAATATATTAATAAAACAATTTTACATTGTTCCGATATGCAACTAAAGTTAAGGGCCGACTAAGTGAAGCCAGTAGTGAGAGAATAATCATGTCTGCAGGTAGTAGCTTGTAGTTAGTTTGAGAGAAGCTTTGTGGCTGCGTATCTGCGAGTTTGCGTACTTGCTCCTTGTTGTACTTCACTAGTTGCGCCACTACTCTTATAGTCTTAAAGAACAGGTTTTTATGTACGATACACGTGTGAAAAACGATTCTTGCACAGAAAATATCTTGGCAATTGTGTATTAAAGGTAGAGAAACTGTACGCCAACTTGTAAAAAAAGTTAAAGAGGGACACACTATCTCAATGACAAGAAATGTATTCCGAACCGCAGTGTTAAGTTAGTTGAAATATAGGAATTCCTTACTCTGATGTCAGCAATGTACTGCCGCCAAGGTGCATCATTTGTAACATCTCTTATAACACATTTACTGCTTATTATTATAAATTTTAAATAATATATCATTTTATGCTGTCAGTAAATAATCTCCCTTTTGCCGGTTGCGGCGGCAGTAAGCAGTCGCGCTCAGGGGCAGGTACTGAAATAACCTACGGTACGAAATGTAAGCATATCACGTTGAAGTGGTTTTTAGTGTGATAATATTGTTGGATGTACCCGAGGGTCCCACTTCATACGCCGGGTCTTTTAGGGACTCGAAGTCGCCTTTTGTGCCTTGGTGGTCATGGGAGGAGGGAGATGAAAGGGATGGGTTCAAATCACTCGGCAATTTGTTTCATTAGACGCCTATAATTTTTTATTTACACCACACTTTGTTGTCAGCCACCTGCTTCATTACCTCTATGACTTTAACGCCACGAGCTATATACACTGCTTGAGCTTACATCTGTGTGCCTCTTGTTTACACTTTCCTGCTGTATTTCGGACTGCATCCTGGTAATTATTGTACTGTACTGACTAGAGATGCCTTCAGGAAATGCCTTGACTGTCTTTGGAACTGCGATCTACTGTATGAACTCTCCTCCGCTGTCTGTCTGAACTACGATTTGCGATTTCCGATTCGTTTGTAAAGTTGTTTCCCCTTATATACTAAATTCAAAATGAACCCACTTGGTTGTAAGAACTCACGAGGTCCACATACTAGCGCCCATGGCGTCTGAGCCTTTAAAATACTAAAATATTATTTGTGAACGCCTGTTCTCCCAAACGCGCTTACTTTAAATTCATCAACTCTTTGACTCCTCAGTAGCGAGCTCATGATCATTTGATGTAATGATCACCAGCACCTGTTCCCTTTCTAACTTTAACAAATTTCGGAGTACCTCCAGCAACTAAATATCCAAAAGAGCTATTGTTAGGACACTTGCATGCACGTAGCTTTGTCAAATAGAGAGACTCATTGCTCGAGCCATTATCAGTAAGTGAGAGCACACTCGTCAAGGAGTAATACATCCAGGTAGCCATGAATACATTTTTGTGGTATATGCTGTTACTGCAGGCTGTATCATGTTTAATAATTATTAATATTTCAATTATATAATTACTCACTCGGGCATACGTGGGTGTGAGGACTTGTCACAACATATATGTTGCGGATACGCTTAACATAAATTACACTTTTAATTAGAGTAAAATTTTAATTCTTTTTTTTATCATTATGGACAATACAATCCAGCAATGCTTTTATATTTCAAATAAAAGTTAAAACACATGTAGGTGTATATTTTGTAATGTTTTGTTATGTGAATGGGGGGAAAAATCCAAGAGTATATTTCCAAATGTCGAGAAATTTTAGGTTGTTAGGTTCATCTTAGTAAGCTACAGAGAATCTGCATAAATCGTCAAATTCAGTAGAAAGTCGTTTACACAATAGTTCGGTTTGTTTCTGACATGTTTAAGAATACATCAAACCCAAAAAATACTCACTCTCCATCTATTTGATAGATAATTAGAATGTGATAAGCAAAGCTCGAACTTGATTGAATGGTCATTCAAAAGAAATGATCTGCCACTTTACTATGTCGCAGATCAATGTCATGCAGTAGACATAGAGACCAGTCAGTTGGTCAAATTTCTCAGCCTAACAATGAAGGAAGGGGTTTTATCTTTTACTTTTCAACACATACTCCCTTAAATACATTTATTTCAGCAATGCTCCGATGATGATCTCCTACACCGTTATAAACAGATGCAAAAAATTTGTTTTGTTCTGTTAAAATGCTCCAAATATGTTCACACCAATGAGTGTTAGTAAGTGCGGCAACTATTTTGCGCAAGTCTTTCTCATATGCAATCGTTCATGTTCCTTTGAATGGCTATGACCTCAGCAATTCAACTCCCTGGTTATCTGGTATCATATCATATATTTCTTCAGTGTTGCACTTTTTGGACGTCCTTTATGTGAATCTTCACGGCCAGTGTGAGAATCTTTGAAAATGAAGGAGAAGAATCCCCACAAATTTTTATAATGTTGGTATAAATACTCTTTGACGTTAAACAAAGAACGTTATTAGTAAATGAAAATATATGATGTTCATTTTATGGAATATCCACAACTGACTGAAATCTATATTAAATTATTAAATAAACTACTTGAAAGCGCAACTTTAAATTTAGAATGAATGCTTAAAGATAGATGTACAAAAGTAAATATAATTATCTTGCCAGTTGCACGAGTGCCTCAGGTCAAGGCCGAAAACTTTATATTTTCCCCTCCCCGTAGTGTGTATCATTCAGCCGCCTTTAAGGAGTGCATAGCTGCAAACAAACGTCATCATGGCAAAAATTAACACATGTAAGCAGATCATACTTGCTGAAGTATTTTAGTACGAATAATTTCAATATAAAAAGAGGCTATGTATTTTGTGAACAGAGAATTTAAAGACCGCAGAAGCCGTTCATCAAGATTCATTAAAATTCTAAATAACATAATAAAACTCAACTTTTTTGTAGAAATCTACACCAAGAGATTGACATTTCTATAAACTTTATTGATTGTATGCTGCAATATATCCCTTTCACTGGCTACATGTCCCCTACGAGCCAATTTGGTTTAAATAATATTACTTCCTTACTATAATGGTTTTATAAGTAACTAAAATCTTTTATTTAAAAGTGCAGGAAGCTTTGACAATTAACAGAAATATTTTGTTACGTATTGTAACAAAATATTTCTGTTATTACTATTAACGGAAATAATAATGTTTGATTTTATTAGTAAACTCCTTTTTTCTAAAGTGGTGTACTGGAAATCCTTCAAATAGGAACTGTAAAACGGCAAGATAGGAAAGAGCTGAAAAAATTAAGAAAGTAAATAAATAAAAACACTAAAGACAGCTTGTCAATCATTTCAGTCAATTACAAATATACAAACTGCCTCTTTATACTTATCCCCCACTCGAGCATGCTTTTATCTGAGCAGCGAACAATCTCCATGCTCAAAATGCGGTTACTTTACAAGGGTTAGCGCTGGTATCTGAGCTTCACTGATAAGGATCTAGTTCCATCTTCAACTGAGTCATCTTCCGCAGGTACTCACTTTACAGACACATTTAAACCCTTTCATATCAAATTTTAATCTACCTTACGATGCTTGACCTGACATGTTTAAAACAACTGAATTATTTGAGACCGAAACCCATTATTAGCATATATAAGTCTGTGAAATACGAAGTCATTCATCACAAAATTTCAAATGTACTAATATAAACTTTACATAACAACCTTCATTAACTGAAAAAAATTAAATTAAGATTTATTTTTATAGAAAAACTATAAACATACAGTTACCAATTAACCAGAACAGGATATTCACATGTAATAATGGTAAATCCTGAAATTTGGTGCACCAAATAACACATGCTTCATTTCGCTTTACTTTAGAACACTTCAGAAAATCTAAAGTTATTTGTTCACCTAGAAATATAGCGTGTTTTGTGTACAAGCTTCCCGTATTTAAAGTTTCTCTAGCTAGTTGTAATATTCGATTCTCTGTTTTTTATTATTAGTGTACACATTAGCTTTACACGACAGCTGTTTGTTGTGCTGGACAAAGCATAGTGTTTTTTTTTGTTGTTAATTGCAATATAATATTTATTTGAACAGTAATTACTTGTTTGTTATTTTGCAGGCTAAACTACTATTGGAAATATCAATAAATATAACCGTAATAATACGCAAGGGAAGTAGTGATTCAGCTAAATATTATTATGTGGTAACAATTTCAAGACAAAAGCCAACCTAAAATAAAACATGATAATATGCGCTACGGTACGAGAGCTATCTGAAACGTTTATGACCTGTACAATAGGTGGTCATGCAATTTGCAATTTTTTTATGCTTTGGAAGTTATGATTTTTATTTCTATTTGTTTTATTAGATTTTTGTTTATTATTATCATCTTTATTAATATTTTATTTTGGAGATTTATTATATTGTAAATGATGGGCATCTGTCTTAAAAATCCAATTGAACCTTTAAGCCATTTTTAAGTACTTTATTTAATACGGTTATTTAAACGACTTTTCAAAATGGCTACGGCCTTAGAAATTTCACGCACATTAAACTCCCTGGTCATCTAATATCATGTCATATATTTATTCAATAAATTCTGCTTTTGTTACACTTTTTGGATCCTTTATGTGGATAAACTTTTATAAGTTTGATAGTTATGACTTTTTAGGGTTAAATCATCTTTCTCCTAGATGTTATAACTACATGATAATTATGGAAAGCCCACAACGCGTCTGCTTTGGAATACATCTGAACGTCTTGCTCAAGATGGATGACATACTTGCTAATACTCAGATCAAAAGTGTACACTTGTGTGAAAATATTGCAACAGTGTTCGGATCGTTTTAACAGCCGCAGAATAAATTTTTATGCATCGACTGTCTATATGAGTTTTGCTTCCACTATCACCACCATTGTCTTCATAGCAGCAACGTCGATTCCATCTGCAGGAAAGGTGATACATCAATCTTTTGGGACACTAAAGGAACTTTACTAATTTATTATCTTCAGAAGTGAAAAAACTGTAACCGGAGAATACAATTTCAATCCTTTAAACCAACTAGAGGGAAAAAAATCATGGGAAAAAAACCCATTTGCAGAAGAAGAAAAAATATTTTTCATCAAAACAATGCACCTGATTTTTTTTCTTTTTAAAAGTGTTTAATGCCCGTTTTTACTACTGAGGCACCACAGGCAGTGACACATAATACATGAAATGAAACGGCAAACTGGGAAAGGATTTTTTAAAGAAGGAAACGTTCCAGGCCTAACTTTAGGGTACCTACCTGCATTTGCATTTATGAGGACTGAGAAAAAGGTGGAAAAAAACCTCAGTCAGGGAGGATGGTCCTGGCGGGATTCGAACCCCAGCCCTCCCGCTCAGGAGTCAGCGCCTAAATGACCTCAGCCCCCCTTGACGGTGGTGTACTTTCTCACGGAAAAGTTTTAGTGATGGGAATTTTAAAGATATGAAGAATGAATTGTAGGATCATCTTCTGTACTCCCCAGATTTAGCTCCCGTTGCCTTTCATCTGTTTCCAAAGATCAAATTCTCTCGCGTTTGTCAGTGTTTTTTATCAATAAAGAGGCTAGACCAGTATTTTGCAGATCTTCCAGAAAATTATTTCATAGATTGGATAATGGCATTGGAACATTGTTGGAATAAATATATTGGCTTTAAGGGAGTTTATGCCGAAAAATTAAAATGGTATTCAAATTAAAAACCGTTACTTCATTGTTAGATCCACGTAATTTCAGACGTTCTCATATAGTAGCAACAATACTGTCTCCTGAGATAATTGATGCAAATGTAGTGCTGCAATTCCCCCGGGAGGAGGGGGTTAAGGGAACAGTGGCACACTGCTAACTATCTTTCCCCTTCAATGCCGAAGAGTTCAAGGTCCCTAGATGCCTTACCATGCACACTGTTTCAAGCGTTTACGCAAGTGTAATGAATAATCTCTGGCTAGCTAGTCCCAGGCATGCACCGAACGTAGTCTCAGATGCCAACGATCTACCGGCTTGCATGGCTTCTAAGCCTTTATCAATATGTGAGTTAAACGCATTAAGGAATACTTTCAGTTTTTATTACAGTTTGTCTGCTTTAGGTTAGCGAAGAATGGGGAGAATTCACAGTATATGTGAACGCCTGGGAAAAGAAGTGAGTAAATCATTCAACATTTCTGAAAAGCTGAGGATAAACACCTCGTTAGGAAGCTGTTTTATCCGCAGGATATTAGAACTTGCTTTATCTGCCTTTACTGTTAGCTTCAGACCGACACTTCAATTGCACCGTGGGAGAAGGTGATATTGTAGCAAATAATATCTGTCAGACACTTACAGTTGGTTCTTAATGTTTCCAAGCGGTGCTTCCCATTAAATAGCAATAAACAGTGGATTATCTAGATGTATTCAATCATTCACAAATTGGCATCTAGATGGTAGATTTTGAACTTAAAATTTATCAGTAATATTCCAGAGACTGTTCTGCTGCCAAAACACTGACGACATTCAGAGTTACGGCATTTGATCAGCATTCACTAAAATACATCAAAGGGTTTCCGCTTGAAGATAATGAAAACAAATCTACCAGATGAACCAACGAACAGACAATGCTGGCAATGTGCACAATGCTCGTACGCATGGCTGGCTGTAAAGGATAGGGACAAACTTCGACCATGACAGAGACAGGACTCAAATCCGAGAACCAGACAGTATCTGCACTATGAGAGGGTAGCCAAAATGAGCCTTGTAGACTTGAAATGCGAGGCCAAGGTTTCAACTCGTCAAACGTAATATATCAACTTCTGATTAATGCACATTTTAAAGTCTAAGTTAAGAATTACTCCAAAGATTGAGCTATGGCAGAGGTCTTTTTGTTTATTTCGTTTTAGCGTTGAGGTTTCACAAGCACACGAAATGAATTTATAAATTGGGAAAGGGATTTATTTGGGAGAAGAGAACGTTCTAGAGGTAAATTTAAGGACTGTGTAAAACGTAAAAAAATCGTCAGTCTGGGAGGACGGCCATGGCAGTAATTGAACCCCATACCTCCCCTTCACGAGTTCGTGGCCTAATATTTCAGGAAATGAATAATTACATACATAAATTCTCGAAAATTAAACACCATACCATGAAAAACTTCATTAACAAAAAATAATATATTAACACGCATTCGAAAATATACATATATAGTTATCTACAAAAATTTACAAAAGCTCTTATAGAAATGAGCACAAAACAGTTCAAATTCAAATATTTCATTAAATTCTGTATACAAAATACGTTCTGTAGAATGATTGTCAGTTTTTAACAAAGGGAATTATCAATCTCGATTAATATTTTTACCATGTTTTGTGTTGTTTGTTTATAAAAATAAATGCAGAAAAATGTCGAAATTATAATGGTTAATTGACTAATGTTTTATTTAAATACAATATAATAATTTAATCCTGTAACTTTTAAGATGTTTCGAAAATTATTTTGTATATATATATACATAAAATAACTTTGTATATATAAAATGAAAAGGGTGCACATTTTGGATAAGTGCGCTCAGACAGAAGTTACTAGCATAAAACTTCTCCCGGATCCATTTTTGATTTCCAGCAGAGGGAGGTTGGCATGTTGTAACTTAATTGCAAATAGACAAAACTGGCTAAACCTGGGCATTTTCTTAAATGGAATACGTAGTTTTAGAGACAAAAAGTTTATATAAACATTGTGCACAAATAATACGAAAATTTGTATGAATACCTGAATATATAAATATATAAATACTACTACTATTACTACTACTACTACTACTACTACTACTACTAGTACTACTACTACCACTACTACTACTACTACTACTACTACTACTACTACTACTACTACTACTACTACTACTACTACTACTACTACTACTGTTACTACAAAATGAAATTCTGTATGATCAGGACATGTTTTAAAAATATAATAATATATTGCTCACAGCATTTGGCAATTTTAATTTGCATTATAGCTATAAATGTTTGTAAACTTTTTCTTTTGCTAAACACAGTTTATTAATTTATAAAGCTGTATAGAAAAGAACATTCAAAGGCTTAATTATATTTTGAATCTGTTGTTGCAATTTTAAACTTTGTTTCGTAAATTGTAATATGTTTTAATGCAGAAAAATGTAAGGGCCACAGGGAACATTTTTAACTTCGCGTATTTTCATATGCAGGGTGGCGCAAATGTCATTATCCATCAATATTAAAGCACCGATCCTATGGTGAAAGCATATTTTATCGAAACTATAGGAATTCTATAATTAATGCTGTTTTTCAAATTTTGGGTCTTCTGTCTTCACACATCTCTGAAATGGGACTCTTAAGAATACTTATATACAATTTTCTGGATTTTAATTAATGCTTAGATTCAAGTCTTCGATAATGTTAGGATTTGATGTGTAGACGATCGTTAACTTATCCCCATTTTTCACACTTCTCCTCGTTCTGTCCATGACGTGGTAGAAAATGAAGATCTAACCTGCATCTGCCTTTGAACACAAACATTCGGATTAAAACTGAATCCACTTAAATTACAGGTGCACTACACAAAATAAACTCAAACGGTGTACCGTCTATCATGATAAACAATAATGTATTTAATTATACCACCAACAAAAACCTAGGGTGTTTCTATAGACTCCGATCTGGAACCGCACAGCCAGGTAATCCATACATGCAAAAAAATTATTTCATACATTAAAACAGGAGGCAAAAGATCTTCCTTTCGACTCAAAAAGAATCTCATTCAAGTGCTTGTTATGTTTCACTTTGATTATTGCGATGTCTTGTACTCTAACCTGAATACTGGGTAGATCGACAGATTGCAACGCATTCATAATACCCATGTTCGTTTCGTCTCTAACACTCTTAAATATGATCAGTGACACCCCTAAGCAATCAACTATCATGGCTCCCTCTAAAAGAACGTCGAGTTTTCCATTCCCTTACGCTCCTGTACTTCAATCCCTCGATATGTAGTATTTCGCTTCCTACATCTGTTCCTACCTCTTAATATGACTTCACTGTCTATCTCTTACCACCCAACACATTTTATTCAGCGTATCACATCAATTCCCAGAATCTGGGCATCCCTTCTTCCTGAAGCCAGAGATTGTCTGACAATAGCCCAACAGTTAGTCTCTCGATTCTGCTTCTTCTTCCTCCTCCTTTTCTTCTTCTCCTTCTCCTTCGTCCCCCTTTATACACGAGAAAAATTATTTGAAGTTCTAACACTATACTATATAAGTAATCTTTATATGCAATATATATATATATATATATATATAATTTGGCTGTTTGTGTATTTTATATAACTATGTACGTATATTGTGCTCTGTGATTGAACTGGTTTTTTGACTTGGTAGAATGGACAGAAAGGCCCCATCCTTAACTTTAGCTAGGGTGAATAAATAAATAAAAAAATACTTCATATTGTCGCGGAACTATCGCATAGTGTGGTGTGGTACCATCATGTTGAAAATAAAATGAATTTAAAATGTAATTGATATTTAGCCCCGTAATGTCATTAAATGTAGAAAAGTACTCATAAATGTTAACCACCTACTTTGCTGCATATGCTGGTCCTTAAAAAAACAAAACAAAACAAAACCGCAGGATTCCATGACATGAAATACCACCCCAAATCGTGACACAAGAACGACGATTTTCTGTATACTTATGTACCATTGACATTACCAAATATACATCTTCTATAAATTGCTTCATCACTCCAAATTACTTTTGAACAGACACTAATGTCTCTTTGTTGAAACTCGCATAAGATTGATTCACAAAATTGAAGCCTGTGAATAGGATGGTATTCTAATAGGCCACGTATGAGACGTGGTAATTACCCTTATACAAATTTTTCTGGGCAAAAGTTTTGTAAACATTTTGCTTAACATAAAGTCTGAGAGTGGACTTTTAGGACTTGCACAATGGCTTGTAAAATTTTACGCTTCGTGTCTTAACTTAATCATGGCCTATTTGATTAAAGGCAGTCCAAAACTGATTCGATTTCTTGAAAACGTTTGAGTAAATTGTAGACTACCTTTCCACGTTGGTGGAATAGTGTGGAAGGGATTACTCTATTCTTGAATAAATAAACTAAAACTACATTTGCACCAAGTTTTAAAGAAAAAATCCTTTAAATTTTTTTCTTCTTTAGAAAAATTTAAATATATATCAACAAATGGTAAATGAACGAAAACAAAACAAACCTCTAAATTAACAACTGAAAAGTAGGTATATGCACCCTAAAGTAATCATTATTTACCAGTTGTTGCATGAAAGAGAAAGGCGATAATTTGAAATATATGGGGAGATTAAAAATATAATATAATTTCAACGGGTAGTGTCTGTTGGGCTGCAGTATATATACATACAGGTAAGGAACATTCTAAGCCGCAGAGAGAAAGAGAGAGAGAGAAGAAAAAAGAAAAGAAAAATAAATGCCTACTATCTGATAGCATATCTATTGAGTTGGTCCTGGTGGTGTAACTATATTTGCCTCCTAAACCCAAGATCGCGGGTTCAATCCAGGCCAGGATCGATGGATTTTTCGGGCGTACAAATTCTAAGTCTTCGAAAGAGAATTCAAGCCTCCGTGGGTCCCGTTTCGTACATATAAGGCATGTAAAAGAACCTCAAGCATAGAAGAATGTCTTTGAGCAAAGTCTGTCGGCCGTCTCACGTGAATTGAATGAGACGCTGATGACCTGAGATGCCAAAGAGCGTCCGTAAACACACCAAATCAACAACATATATACTGAAGTCCACTTTACACAAATAAAATGCTTGGAAATATATTTTCAGTCATATAACTGCGAGATATAGAAACAAGTTATGTCAAGGAACATTATTGTCTCTCTTCATCATTACTGAGAAACGCAGTCAAACTCTAGGCTTCTTTCTATATTCAACATATCAGTGATAAGAGTTGTTATTTGTCTTAGTTGAAATAATGTTGATATGGAGGGAATAAAAATTAATGCTGCTGAACGATGAAACACATCCAGTACTAAGTAAAATAATAAATAAAAGTAAGAAATTTAGAAAATGGGTCATGCTAAAGATTTCAAGAGCTTGTACCCAACAATTTTGCCATTTACTGCTGTTAAATAAATAGATTTGCCTATGGAATATTGTGACTCTAAAGCACAAATATTCTTTGAAAATCTACGACACGAGCAATTATATAACTGATTTTAATTAATAACAAATTTAAAAGAATTAAAAATTGCTCACAATAAAAACCAATGAAATTTTTATATAAAAGTAAAATGTTGATGCTTACTTGTAACATAAAATGTTTTTTAATTTTAAAATGAACATAAGACAGAGAAAATAAATAAAAATCACGTTAATGTATTTGAAACACTTCTTTACGTTCTTTTCATGATACTACTGATATTTGTTTTTATATTTAAATTTAATGAATTTATGTAATTCTCTTTTGAAATTAAAAAAATCATATCTATCTAAAACACCTTTGTTGTGGCTTACAATGTTATCTGATTGTGTTCTTCATACATATATACTCTGTTGCATTTCAGTTTCCGTTCATTCTTTCGTCTATTGTGTATATTGCCTGTAGGATAGGTGGTTTCGAATTATTTGATATCAGATAAAAATATTCGTACAATACACCTTATCGCGGAAGATGCTGCTGGTTATATGTGCCGAACTCTTATTGTGAATATTCATAAGTTAAGGGTAGATTTTCCGAGTTCGTCGGTCAAAATATTTTCTTGATTATTTTTATTTTTACATCATTAATGTTGCAGTTTTTGCATATTAACTATATTTCCCATGAATAACTTGATT
The DNA here is from genome assembly GCA_030762175.1 of Metallyticus violacea. Lineage (NCBI taxonomy): Eukaryota > Metazoa > Arthropoda > Insecta > Mantodea > Metallyticidae > Metallyticus > Metallyticus violacea. The sequence goes on from CM060838.1 coordinate 42,993,129, forward strand.
TATATTGATAGTTTATGTTTGATGATAAAAGATGCACTGATATTTTTACATTAGATCAGTTATTTACTCTAATTATATTTTATATTACTACTTAATAAAAGTCTTTTGAAAATTACCTTATGAATGTGGAGTAGAATTTATATCCAAAGATACCAGGAACGTAATGCGTATTTTAGCATTATAAGCAGTCTTGTTCAGTCTTGCGGTCTTGTTTTAGTACTTGAAGTTGTCCATAGATTTCGGAGTGGCAACAGACTTAAACTATAAACAAGACAAGACAGCTGTCATTACGTCCTGCTAGCAGAGCACGTCAGGCACGCTAAGCAGTAACTCCCTTTTAAGTATTCGAAAGAGAAGTTAAATGTAGACACGCGCGTGGTGGAATGATTTCGTTTTTGAATTTCTGTTGTATCGGTGATGACTTCATTTTTGTAAACGACAAATGAGTGCAGTTGTGTGAATCAAGTGATAATAAAACCATTTGTTGCTAGAAATTACACAAATAAATTTAACATTATTTCACAGGGAAGATTAACTCCGCTGATTCCCATTCTTTTAGTAACTAAGCAGGAATCTAAGTGAATCTAAAAGTGAGAAACTGTTTTGTGTGATGTTTAGCTTCTCCTTGTATGACCCGGCGTAACTGAGTGTAAAAACTACAACCTACCATTTTCCAGCTTACTTTCAGGTAAAATAATCATAATTTGTAAATTCTATATCAAAATAAATTATTTTTGCATTGATTACGCTAGTTTATATTGGTATAGAGACATTGTTACTGAAATACCTATTGAAGGATAGCATATTATTACTCTCACTAGTTTATAACACAAACAGTGGATGTCTGCAGAAATGCCTTACCGGATTGTATTTTTATTCTTATTTTTTCTATTCCATGTATCACAATGCACTTATTCCGTACACTATATTTCAAAACGCCTTTCTTTAATTCACAAGTTCGCAAGGAAAATATTTGCATCCTGTTCTTTCCCAGGGAGTTATTTCTGCAGCTGTATTAGGTCTTCGTTTACAATGTTTATTCTTGCCACTGTTTCGCTACCGCTGCAACTCTCTTTGGCTCAGGTCATCGACCTTCATTCTGCTGAGTTGATCACAGCAACTTAGCAATGATAATTTGAGGATGGTTTCTGGTAGTGCATTCACTAAAAGTCTATTCTTTTTGCCGAAATTATTTCTAATTATTCTTGCTCATGGACCATTTGATACTCGGCCTTAACTAATGTCTCAAAGAACATCAAATGGGCAATTCCACTGGAAAATGGGAAGGAAAATTGTACCAATTGCCATCACATTTTTAATATATTTAAAACATAAAGAGGACATTTTGTAAAATATGACATCCCTAGGTCTAGCACTTTTCATGCAAACATTGCCAAAGTTACCGAGGTAATTATTTATAAGAGTTTTCGCTTACTTTACTAAAACCTTTCAATTGAGGTGGTTGTACAATGTTTACTGAGTAATTTAATACTGGTTATTTTTCACTCATTAAAACGTTTGATAATTTAATTTTTGACACTTGTTTATATGTTAGCTGTAACTTCAGTTTTTAGGGTTTTGCAAATGGTGTCCATGATTTGTTTACTAAACCGTGCATGGGTTTAATAGCAATAAGCATAATGATTTTCTGAACGGTGACTGGTAGTAGCCGTTTTTATTCTTAGTGTTTCTAGCATCTTTACTTTGTTTTTCAGTTGATTGTAGTTCCTGTGGCGCTGATGTGTGTGCATGTTGTTCCGGAAGCAAGTTGTGATATTTTGAAAGCATAAATTAAACCCGTGCTAATATAAAATGGTGTTTTGCACGATTGGTGTAATTAAAGATGATATGATGTCCAATTTGTGGAAATAAATTTACATTGAATAACGAAACTGTGGTTTTTCGTTATGATGAATGAAGGAGGAAGGTTAAGTGTAATTTGTATAACTGTTCTCGTTCTGAAAGTTTCGTTAAAACAATCAAATTAACTTTGGTGTAAGTTTTCCGTTCTGTCATTGCAGTTTTGTTTATATTATCATCTTGCCAAGAACTTTTGCAAGAAGAATTGCAATTAGTTCAGCAACAATTATGAACTGGTATTTCCGTTTGAGGGAGGTTATTGTTGGTCACGTCTGCAGCGATGAAAGTTTATGATAATGATAAAGATGGTCATCTTGTTGAGATGGAGGAGGCGAAATTTGATCATTTGTATTCTCGGAAATATTGAGGTAATTTATGAAATGTCTTGAATTTGTAATATCTTTAACATGAGTTTCAATTTAGGTTATGTCTACGTTAACTCTTTCTGTGTAAGTTGTTTTCCGAAAACGATTATTTTCATTTCATTTCATAAAGCACATAAAACTGTGGACTTAGAAAATTTCCGCAAATTCCTTGGTGTAACTCTTCTTAATAAATCTTTTAAAAATGTCATTTTAGTGCTCTCGAACCATTTAACATAAATAACACATGAAGAAAGAAAGGGAACACAAAGGAATAACGCTGCCTCAATGACTGTACATACACTAAGGAAGACAACGTTCCCTAGCATAGAAGATGAATTTCTAGTTTGAGTGCCTACTTTCAGTATGATCTGTGTAAAAACATTTTATAGTATTATAACTCTCCTGAATATATTCCATTTACTTTACATACCGTTTCATTTAATATTATTTTTTAGTATTTTATTTATCACTTTATATGGATACATGGCATGTTTTCTTTGTTTCTGCTATGTATAGCAAATTAATGCTAAACTTTCCAGCGACACATGTCCGCTTAGCTGTTATATCATCACATACTGAATGTTCCTACTTCCTCTGTATTAAGAATGCACACTATTCTTCCAAGCAGAATTTAGTGGAATTTCAACAGTTTTATTTATAATTATTTAATTATTGCTGTTATGTTTTCTTCTGAACTTGGAGTTGCTCTCCAGCGCGTTCAGAAATAAGGAGGCTAATATATTTTGTAGACATGGGAAACAGTTTATTGCAGTAACATATTTACATCTGCTCTGCCCATGTTTCCTACAACGCTAAGTCAGCATGAGAAATATGTGGTGGCTTGGAGATCGACTTTGCGCTTCTCGGCATCGGATTTCAAGGCTCCAGTATATTACCAGCATTCCTTGTGGCTCGAAAGAAGATCCTTGCTGTATGTTGCTTCTCTGAAGTGACTTTTCGCTGAACCTTAACAATGCTGTGGACCGTTGTCTTCCTTGGTGTGTGCAGGGAGCGTATTCTTTTGTGTTCCCTTTCGTTCTGTCTGGGTATGGTATGTTTATAAAAGTATTGATTTTTATAGCTTTAAGTACGTTTTATAAGATTCACTTGATTTTGTTTTTTGCTCTTTTAATGGTTACTGCTGAGGTTAACAGCTAAGGGAGATTTCAGATATTGAAACTCTGGTGGCAGATTACGCTAATGTTGAAACGGATATTACAGACGTGGACAAATTTATTAGACTAAACTGAATTTTTGGCAATGTCAGGGTCTTTATTTGCTTTCAAGTTGTCTTACAATTTGATAACATTATTTGTGTTAGTACTTAATATGCATCACTTTTGCATTAATAACTGCCGGCATACTGTATAAAAGTTTTTGCAAGTTTCACGAATTTCAGAATCTCTGTGCCAAATATCAATCAGTGACTCTATGAGCCCCATCTTTGTGGTAATGTTGATTTTCTTCAGTCTCTTCTTAACAATGGCCCAAAGATTCTCGATGGGGTTCAAATCAGGACTATTTCCTGGCCCATTAAGGATTTTAATGTGGGAATCCTGTAAAACTTGGCCAGTGCACCATCCTGCAAATGCATTCTTTGTCTGGAAGCCAAAGTCTTCTTTGTGACAAAATCCTATTTTCTATCACTTTATATGCTGATCCTGTTTCATGATGTCTTCAACAGTGTATAGTCATCCCGTTCCATGGACAGATGTGAAGTGCTTCATTGTCTGAGCAACACATCAGCATTAAATTATTCTCCTTCCCTCCTGCCCCCATACTACACTCTCACCAATGCTAATGTGGATTCATCGGAAAAGTAAACCTAAAATTTTTTCTTGATTTTAAAAACAGCAATATAGTAAATATCACATAAGGTTAATTTAAAATATGATTATATCTATTTAGAACTCAATAAATAAATTATACTGCCATAAATATAGTTATTATATATGTTAATATATAATACCGGAGATTCCCCCATAGGGGGCGTAGGCACAAACGACCATTCTTATGTTCTACTCCGTTCCTACCAATCCAATCCAATGTAATGCTGTAAAGTTTGCAAAACATTTTATTTTGATTTAACATCTGCTGTTGTGTTATTTTGCTCCATATGAACAAACATAGTTCTGATCTACCAGAACTGTCAAAACCAAGTCTCCCTTATTGGTTGCCCAGCTTGTTCTGTCTCTCTGTGTGGATTGTGATGCTAAGTTTAATACTTGCTGAAGTGTTATGTCCCTGAAAACTGCCTTAGAGATAGAGGGTTAGTTACCTTTTTTAATAATGCGCGCATACCAGCACGTTTTGATAAATCTTATCTATTTTATTTAGTTATAATTTCTTTAATATCTTAATATTGTACTCTTATTTATTTTGTTCCCCTAACATGTCGGTCTTAAATCTTAAAGCCTGCAGCATTTAAACCTCGCCCAAGATTATAGACTATAATTCACCTACCTTACAAAGGGAGTTAAGTCTCTCAGGCTCTTTTTCTTATATCTTCCGGCTTTGCCCTAACAAATAATTTCCGTACAGCTAGAAATTTACAATAGTGCAAACGCTATCGAAGTTTCTCGCTCAACCATGTCTTTTGCACTTCCATTTAATATATAGGTGCCTAATGGAGGTATTATACCAGTTCTAAACTTATTCTTACAAAAGGATAACATTTCTTCATTTGATCTTTCCTGAGTCTTTAATAATAGTCACATCTTGTCGGAAGCAACCATGGAAGCCGTTTCAGCGCAGAAGATAATGACAATTTATCTGTTAATATTTCTCATCTGATGCTATGTATGGCGATTTCATGTAAAATGAAATAGAAAACTTTACCTCATATTTTTAAAATGTTAATATATTTTTATGCTATTTAAATATATAAGGACTGTTTTTGAAATAGACATCCCTAAGTCTAAAGGTTTTTATGGAAAAATTCATTGACTTAAAATTGTTCTTTTATAAAAATTAGTTCACAAATCCCTTAAATAGAAATCCGAACAATGATTCTTTTTGAAGCTCATATCTTGCCAAATACTATGTTTTGTAAAATATAGTCCTCAATTTACAAAATTAGAGTAATCAGTTTTATGCATATTTGAAGGATTTTTCCATAAAAATGATGAAAAATAAAAATATGGTAAAGTTATTAAGACAAAAACCAATAAATTTGTCGGCCGTTTCACGCCCTGAGTTGAATGGGACGCTGATGACCTGAGATATTAAAGAGCGTCCATAAATAAACCAATCAAAAAAAAAAAAAGATTTGTGTTCCAAGCCAAACGAATATAGAAAAAAAAAACCCAATGCCTAGATGGAGTGCTTCTATCTACCTTGCAGCGATAACTTGCAACTCTCAAGTTAAAGTAGTGCTGCTGACTTTTCACTCTGCCCCGCAACTAGCAAGACCCGTGTGTTCAAAATATATTTTGATAATATTATTTTACTGGAGTTTCATGAGAACAATCAAATAATGTAGTCTTTTTTTTAATCAGAAATAGATTTTTTTCCGCTTCTTTCTTGAAGTTAGCCAAGCGTGGATTAATTAATTATTGATTTTTTCATGAAATATTATATTAAATGTTCATACATATTTACAGACTTGTACTATCATGTATACTGTTTTTTAAATGTTCAGCCAAAACCTGTTGGATGTGTCCTTCGAAATGTTTGATTTTTACAAATATGCAGTAAAGTTATCGCGTAATAACAAGAAAACTAAGTGAATTAAAGAATCATCTCACTCGCTTTGATCCGGCATGTTCAGGTAGCCAATATTGGACAGACTCAGGAGATTTTTCCATGGCCAATTTTGACATTGCCATGCTGCTCTAAAGGCTAATTTTAAAAGTGCCATAAGAGGTCAATTTGCCTGTAATTATTACTTATTGATACAAGGCAGTATAGCAAATTCCTTTACCACAAATTCTGTAGAATACTCCCCATATGGAATGAGAAACCTTCTCCAGCCCTATACATTCCACTCTCGAAGGCTGTTACCATTTCTTGATCATGTGACCGTATAAGACCAGCTATTTCCAATCAGTTCATAACATAGTGTCAGAAACTTAACGAATAGCTCTTTGATAAGGATTATTAAATCCCCACCCTTCCGAATTCCAAAATCAGTCTAGCCTAACCTATATCTGAAATGCAAGATTCAGGGGTCTAAGGTCTAACGGGATACCACGTCTCAGCGCACTGACCTGTACTTTATTTATTGCCGGCGGCCTTAATCTTAATACCTGGCTGCCAGACAAAAGCTCCATATAGGATAGAGAGTGTAACTATAGGGGCATAAAACCTGAGGTTATATTCCTCGTATTATACTGCAGCAAATACAGGTCCATAAATAGTTACGATCAGTAAAGTACAAGTCAAGTTTTGTTTAGTTTTATCACTTAGGGCCCGGATTTTTAAACCATAAAACCCTGCAGCAAGGGTTTGACAAGGTTTCTAACTGTACCTCTCTCTGGAGGTCGAATACCAGGAAACCTGTCTACAAATTGCCCAGACACTTGTAGGCTTGAATCTGTTTTGATGTATCGTACATAAATATTCATTGTTGTGCAGTAAAATTTTCAGCAGGTATTTCAATTGTCTAAATAACTAAATTAATGCATTTAAACATAATTCGAAAGAAGTACAAAAACAAACATGTCTTCTAATACTTCAAACTGTACAAAAAGCAACGACCACACGCTCACGCAAACACTTGTTCTATTGTCAACACCTCAACTTGTACTAAGCATTGACCGGAAACGTATGGACTCGCGGAGCACTGAAGGAAAATACGCATATAGAATGCCGCTGTTTATTTCGCTCTCTACCGACTTCCTCTCGCCCTCTTTTTCGGATCAAGCGTGACTCGAACTCTCCATGTAAATATACAGTAGCTAAATAAATTTATTGTATTATAATATATTAGTATTGTAAATTTACGTAGCTATCTTTAAATTTAATATCCTCCTACAAAGATGAACAAGCAATTGTCTCACATGATTCCTTTTTTATTTCTGGTTGTTTATATTTTCAGATTAGAAGGTATTTCAGAATCGCTCATTGCTTATTATTTCTTTGTGTATTTCACACAAACCTGACTATTACTTCATAATTACATGCAAAAACATTAAACGCTTCCCTCCTTTGTGCTGCAAATGATTGAGTACCTATGTATTTAAATTGTGAAATAATCACTCTACCTTCGAACTCAAACCGTTGCCGTTTGTTGATTGTTGTCTTCCTTATACATGTGGGCGAGAAAAGTACGTGCATGACAATAAGTGTTCGTAAACCATCTTTAGTTTATATTATTAGTAATATTTAAGATAATAGACATCCAAATATTTCACTAATACAATATGCAGTTTAGTTTATATTACGTTCCGACAGTTGTCCGAAAGGTCAATGACATAGTAGGTAGTAAAGAAACCACATCCAGCAATGTGACATGGGCAGAGTGCAGAGATATCGTGCGTTAGCTCTACAGCTGATTGCTTATAACTGGAGTTTGCAACAATCGGTATATAACAATGCACTCTAGCTCCGCAATCATTCGGAATGACTTCAAATCCGGTACACGGGCGCATTTCATGCATGCAAAAGTGCGCTTTGTTATCTTTGTTAATGGCTGAGAGAAAAAAAAAACTTGAATGACTCTCGCAGTTATATAGCTTAAGAATATGTAAAAACTCAGGCGCTTCTCTGCGAGCATAACTTTTATAAACTTATCAAACTTTAATGAAAGATAGTGGGTTCCGCTTTATTTAAATTGCAGTAAATGTCGTATACTTTTGATATTATGAAAAGTATTCAAAATATTGCTTTAAACATTGAAATATATTGTTTATGTGATGGTTATAATCTTGTATTTTAAAAATATTTAGGTTTCTGCAGTTTCTAAAAGTCAATTTACAAATCTCTTTTCGATTAAAGATGTCCTGATCTGAGGAATAAAACCTTCAACCTAGCAACATTGTATCCATCTTTTTATCTCAAAAAACTGCTTTCTGGAGATGATTAGGCAAAATTTTATCCCATTCCTTACTAAGGGATATATAATACTAATGAAACATAAAAATAAAGAAACACTATTAACAATGTAACAAATTAACACTAATAATAAAAGTAGATAAAGATAAAACACAGAGAAAGAGTCACACTTGAAATTGCTATATTTCGAACTACTGCGAGTTCTTCAATGGCAACTTGCTAGAACTCACAGTAGTTCGAAATATAGCAATTTCAAGTGTGACTCTTTCTCTGTGTTTTATCTTTATCTACTTTTATTATTAGTGTTAATTTATATATATATTTAATTATAGTATTGTTTGATGAAAAAATATAATATTGTGCCATTGATAATTCCTGATTGTTCATTCAGGGTAAATCATTGTAAAACTATTGTCTATCCATTTGGTAATTCGAGAGCTGAGGGGAATCGCTTTAGAGGTCAATTATATCAAAACGAATCCTTGAAAGTACTGTATTTTTTGCGACAACAATGTTTGTATTAAACTTTCCGATAATACATCGATGAAATTGTATTATTATGCCAACCAACCAATTCCTGCATTATGTGTCAGTATATATCTATTTGTAGAAAGTACTTGAACTAGTTCCAGTTCACTGGTTTCTAATGATGACTTTCTGGAATTATCTCAAATTCTTCCGAACTTTTGTGGTGAAGATTTAAGCACGACAAATCACACAATAAGCTCAGTTGCTATTTGGGAAAGAAGTATGAAATCTTCTAGCTCCAGAAAAGTCATAATAAATTGTTCTTAATAATAGCTGTTTAATGATATCATATAATCTTATTTGTTTAATATTACTTGAAACTTTTCTATTTTAAAACTGAAAACATTGTTGCAAACTGAATGTTTCACAAAAAAAAAAAAAAAAAAAATCAAAAAAAAAAAAAACTTATCCAGGGCACGCATTATCAGATTCTCAACTGATATCATCTTTTAATGTTGATTCATATTTTATTTCTACAATCCATATATGTATCGATGATTATCTTCAGTATGGATTTATTATAGAATCTATTTTGGATCCATGAATTATTAACTCTTCCTATTGAATCTATGAAATCTCAGGTGCTATTTGGAAATTAAACATTCCTTATATAAAACTAAATCGAAGTTGGATAACTATAAAAAGCAACTATAGGTAAACAATTTAGCTTAAGTGCTCGAGAGAATGCAATTTTGGCTTCTTTTGACGCTGCAAAAATAATTGCTAAAGCAAGAATAACTCGTAGTTCATGATGGAGAGATGTTGATATTTCTTTTGATGACTGGGCTTAATGGGAAATCAACAAAGTGAGTCTTACAAACAGAAGTAAAATTTGATGATGATAAAATTAAAACTTTCGGACTGTTGGAAGTTATTGATATTATAAGGCAAGCAATACTCTTTATCTTTATACACGTGTTTAGGAAGACATAATTATGGAAAGTTTTTCATTTTAAGCAAACTTATATATGCTATAATAGAGAATATGTTAAGACCTTGACTTTTTTTTGCGATTTATTTATTTTATGGAAGAAATCTGTGGGCGTGATAATACATGATGCTCATATTAAATACGGTATAAAATGAATTTGTTACTTAGATGTAGACTGTTGCATATTATATAAAATGTTCTATTCATGTACAAGATTTGGCTACTAAACTTTTCAAGACTCATTCAAAATGATTTAATAAAATAGTTAAAATTATAATTTTCACAAATATCATTACTTTATTTCCAGCTAAAATAGTATCATTGATCACCTGCATGATCTAGCAAGTACTTATATGTAGAGATAACTTAAAAGTGAAAGTTCTTTAGAGAAACTGTTGAACATGGTATGATACAATTAATAGCTCTGTCTGAGCAGCACAGTATTAAAAATGGGTTTCAAATAAGGCACACTTAATCATTTATGATTAAATGTATTTTTTTTTATTATAAGCAACGGGGAATAAGCTTTGAAGTATATCTTTATTAATATCCATCGGAATTTCTAAGCACTAAAACCAGAATGAAGCGGAATGAAGTTATGTTGGTACTGGGATGTAGACAATAGGTGGAAGGGAGTATAATATATTACAATTTACCTTAACGTCTGTCACACATCAATACTTGTTTACTCGCCGGGAGGGGTGAATTACTTGCTTTTCCGCTTTGTTTGTATCGGCCTAATAGTTTGAGTGTACTTAACGTGATTTTAAGTGCTTAAGAATCCCGATGCCTAGTTAAAATATGTTTTTTATATTTTCTTATAGGAATAACAAAAGCAAATCGCTTTAATTTTGATTCTAATTTAAGGTAGAGAATAGCAAAGTTAATCAAATATAGAAGAAACATATAAAGGTTGGTTCAAATTACCGTTTTTAGATTGTCGCTTACCTATTTAAACCACCCCAGCTATTACAAAAACTTTTCGATCGATGATTAGAAAACCGAAGTAGAAAGCTAAATAGACAGGCAAATGAAGTGGTCCAGTTCATAAGATAAACGTTTAGAGAAGAATCAAATGAATTTAGGAATGAGTAACTGAATGAAGGACAATGGACTAGAGAAAATTATGGATAGTAAAAACTAGCGAGGTAAAGAGATGATAAGAACAGAGAAAAGAAAGAATAAAAATATAAAGAAAGATAGAAACAAACAAAGTTAATCACACCATTATTTACATAGTAAAATGGGTGAAGTGAATGAATGTCAATAGATAAATAATCGAAATAACAAGTAGCCTTTAATATATATATTTAAATTTCAAGGAACAAAAAACTTCCATTTAATTAACTTAGTTAAATTATGAAAAAAGGGGAACCAACAACTCTTATATAATTGAAATCCGCGGATTTGTGTCATTCCTATATGTCCTAATTTTTATTTTTATTAAATGATTACCATATTTTTCTAAAATGTTTGTATTTACAAGAACGTTTATCAATGTTTAATACTAATTTTGAAGTGTTTGTAGAAATATCCAAACAACTGTGCATCTATAAGCACTAAAATCTTAAATACAAGCTCCTATTTTCAGCTCTGAGCTCTGAGGCACATAAGCCGATGTTGTGCTGCTGAGGGAAGTTGTGCGCATGCTGATAGTCTTCATTCCGTGTCATTCACTCGACATTATGAGCCGTGGCGGTGATACGGCCGGGGAAACTAAACTATTCAATAACTTTGTCCGGCTCAAAACACTTGTTCAGTCATTTCCCAACCGAGGACACTGTGCCCATTGTGCAGGTATGACGATACACTTGGGACAGAACTGCAGCCAATTCTCTGCCTACTCTGCCAGATTAACCCTCTGCATTTCCACCGTAGATAATTGTAGGAAAAGTAGGTATAGTTTCAATATTCGATATAAGAGGGCTACCTTTGTGAAGCAAAGCTCTTAAACGGGGTTCAATGCGGTCGATATTAAACTTTTTCTCAGTGCAGTTCTTGTTTATTCCCACCTCTTGCGGTGGTTACCATGGTTACATTTGCAATGGAACCGTCTAATGAACATGGGCGAGGTGAGCGTTGACGCTTTCTCCCTGCGGTAGATTCTACACTAAACTTCAGGATAACTCTTGGAGGATAGGTACGGAGTATGGACGCGAAAACCGAAGTTCAATGTGACAGACTTTGTGGTGCACCATTAGGAACATCAAACAGAGTGTTTCTTAACGATACCCAAACAGTCTTTTTCATCAGAGCATCCACTATCTATAATTGATAGATAATGTATTTACTGGCCGAAAGAAGAATAACCAAACAAAGTGCTGGAAATAATACTTCGTACAGCTGTTTCGTTCGGATTATCCATTATTATTATTATTATTATTATCATCATCATCATCATTATTAGTATTATCATCATTATTATTATCAATATTTTCGATTAATTGAAAACTTTCATCACTGGATTTCCACTGTGGCAGGATTTTTTTCTGTACAAGACCCAAAACGCGGTGATTGAAGTCAAAAGCTGGTAATATACGGGCTTTTTAAAAGCATTTCATACACACATAATTTCATACACACTTTCTTTTTCATTTTAGAACTTCTTAGTGATTGAGCAGGAACTTCAATTTATTTTTACTATCATTTTTAGCATTAATCTGCTATACCTTCAGAATCCGGAAACATACAATGTACCCTTCCTTGAAATTATTAGTGCAAAGTGTAAACAAAAGACTTAACTATTTACAGGAGGAAATGATAGTAGTTTATCCATTTATGTTACAACGAAACTCTCTGGATCATTATATCAGGTTTTTATTTAATCAAATACAATGGACATTACTAAAATTGTTTTATTTCAAACTGGATTATATAGACTGTCATATTCATTATACAATGCATGTACTCTGTACAGCATATTAGTATTCAATATAAAGATTTCATGTAAATTCAAAAATAAGCATACTCTGGATTTTTAAACAAATTGTTCTATTCATTTGAATATAGACTTCAAATCTTTTATGCATGTTATCAAAAATACTTTTAAGTGTTCTGATATTGAATATATTGCTTGCTGAATCGGATTCTTCGGTTCTTCTATAATTGTCGTATTTTATAATACACGGCTGTTTTACAGTAACTGCACAAGAAATAATCCAATGACTTAAATTGGGCGACCTTGAAGAGTCGCATTTCTGCATTTATTTACTTGTTGTCATAGACTGCTTCCAAGAAAGCTATTGTAGTAACTGCAGCATGTGCAGCAACACCATCTTGTTGAAAATATTCCACTTGCAATCAATCATCATGGACGTTTTCTAGGAATTTGTTCAGAATTTTTACCTTGTTCACTTTAACACGGAGAGTTCGATCGTAAAATATTGGTCCTTTGATCCTTGTTCGTAACATGGCAGCCCAGACTCCCCTTTTCGGCGGATGCAATAATGTCTAAATATATTCATGGGGATTTTTTCTACTGCACGTCCAGAAATGTTGATTGTTCGCTTACCCAGAGAGATGCAATCAAGCTTCATCGGTGTAATAGATCAGGTTAAGGATCTCATCCTTTATTTGTTATTGAAACCAAAGTCTTGCCATGAAGTCAACAGGATGAAGTTCATGAACTACGCTATGCATAGGAACATTCTAAATTTGTTCCTGAGAATTCTGTGAGCACTTCCGTAAGAAAACCTAATTTCTGTAGCTAATTTCTTGACTTACTCTCTAGCATCTTCAACAATGTCAGCAAAGCATTAGGCAAGTTGTTGCTAGCACTCCGTTATAAAGTAATTCCAGTTTTTTCATACCTGAAACGACGAAGAAACTTGTTGAAGTAATACTCTATTGTATGACCTGGCGTAGACAAGGGCAATGCATGTTATATTCTTCGGTAGAAAACGCGAACATATTTTCGATACATACTATACTCAGCCACTCAGTATTGTTTATTATCACTACAAAACAACTTCGAATTCACGTGCAGCCTTGAATCTATTTGAATGACGGAGTGAAGCCAATGAAAGTATCAAAACATAGTACAATAACATTTTTTGTAAAATAAATTGATGTCTCTGAACATACTGAATTTCGTCAAATGGTGGTGGTTGTTTGCCAGTATTGGGGGCTCTGCAGTTTTCAGTTTTTAATTTTCTCCGAAACCAATGTAAATTAACATAAAATTTCTAGTTTATGAATTTGAATGTTACATACATTACATGTATATCTTAAAGTATAAAGTATTGCGTAATATTTGCGTACTACTTTTCTACTTTGACGAGTAATTTCTGTTTAATTGTAATTTAAGGCAATCTCACCACATAGTTTTCTGAAGTTAATAGTGAAGATAATGTAGAAGACAGCACATATCTATATTTATATAGTAAAGCTGTTTTATTGTAGACATCTGAGTTGTTCTCGTTAGTAACTCCAATAATCTCACTGATTAGCTTTAATCTATCGCTTATTAAGTTATTATTAATGCAAGTTAGTACCAAGCAGTTAGATTTCTTACTTTTGCATATGGATCGTTGAGTTCAAATATATCCTCATTTAATCAAATGTGAAAAGTATATTGAATAAAAAAATATCGATTAATCTATTTCATCATTATGATTGGCAGTTAGTAGTTAAGTAGGTCGGTATTCCCTATGTTTGTGAAATATAGAATTTAATTTTATATTTATTTCTTCTTTATCGCACATAAGTAATATATTAAAACATCTAAGGGCGTGAGGTTGCAAAGTTTGAAAAAGTCAAGGCCACGGCTGGGATCTTCGGCTTATCGCGCCGATGCTCTAAGCACTGAGTTACCGTATCCTGCTCTCATCTGGTGACTTTGCTGCCAGACATATAGTTACTTTTGCATAGGATTCTAGTTAATTACACTGCAATGGTTGATTTAAATTTTAATGTGGTTCTCCAATGTGGGCGGTGGGAGAAATTTAAGGTGGTAGACCCGCCAATGATCAGAGCATTAGCGCGATAAGCTAAGATCCTAGGTTCAATTCCCATACGATAGTTCGAATGTTCCAGTTTCATTTCCTTCAACCCACATTCCATTGGTTTCAAAATTGCTAAACTTACTTTATAGATTTTATGGTTTCCAAACGCATCCGGGTTTTCACTTTCAGGGCACGAACTGAGTATCTCTCCAGGAAATGACGCATTGGTTTGGAAAGGGGCGTCTCGAAGGATTTTACTACAGGAGGTTTTTATAGACTTCTACTGCTCTTTCTCTCTTACCTCTCACTTACTCTTCTCAGGTTTAAACAGCACCACGAACATGCTGTTAATTCCGCATGGGATTTATCGTACAACGTTACCAGGTTTAGTTCAACATAAAGCTCTAGTCACAGATAATTTAAGTTGCTGAAGCTCCAAATCAGCATTACGGTATCTGACTTTTTCTTTCTAGATTAACTTAAAACTGTGAGTCAATAATTATGGCATACAACGCAGTCTCTACAAAGCAAATTAATTAGAGCAGGAGACATTCACCGGCAAAAAGAACGTATTAATTAGTTTAATTATATTTCCAAATTGGTACATAGTTTATAAGTAAGAAAAATAATTATTAACCTGTTACCACTTAGTTATCTGAATAACTGAGCGCCATTTTGATTATCAGCTACATATGACTTCTGTTCGTATAGAGGATGAAAACGAAATCAACGATAAACTCTCAGCGACTTTACAGGGATATTGACTGAGTGTTTTGATACGGAACTCATGGTCTTCGATAACTGATTACCGAGCAATTAGATGTTCCTTAGAAAAATGCATTATAAAAAAAAATGAATTAACTCTCATCGTCTTCCGACATCTTTAATAACAGATAACCGAAACATTATGTAACAGTCCTAGGGCAAATTTAGGTACGGTAATTATAATGTTTGTGACATATAAACTGGTTTTTTTAAAGCAACTGTAAAAATGTCGATCAACATGATATCCATAAAGCATCATATATATCCTCTCTTAACATCCCTGGAGATTGACGCACTTCTTCAGCAGCTATGGCGATTCTAGCAACCAGAGCCATTGGAGTGTTGAGTGGAGCCGGATAAACTTAGCACTTAACATGTCAGCGTCATATCTAGTGATCGACTTGGTCATAGAACAGTATCGTCACGACCAATCCATCTTTAATTAAACTATGCACCAAGATTGTCCCCATGGCTTGCAAAGTGTGCCGGTGCCTTCTCTTGTTTAATCAATATCGTTAGTTCAAAGAACGAAACAAATGTAATTACTCAATAACAAGTCACGAGTTTCTTATATCAAAATATTCAGCTAAAAACCCTAAATAATTTCTGCAGTTTTGTTGACAGACGCGCCTTGGCAATGCCCAAGAGAACTGAAAAAACTAATTAATTCCAAGTTCATAATATTTTACGCACTCTCATATACATATTGCAAAAATGAATGTTTTCCATTGAAAATGAACGAATCAAAGGCATCAGCATGCACGTCTGTTTCGGGCCGGAGATTGCCGAAGTATATATGCCCAGAAGAATTATCTATTGCAGACCGTAAAGATATAAATGACAGGTTGTTAGGTTTTATCATTAGTTCAGATATCGTAGGCATATATGAGAAGAACTTGACAAAATAACATTTTAGAATTCATGTTCCAAATGCATCATCACGAGATTAGGTAAGAAATAAATAGTGCAGATTACTACAGCTTAAGTCATACCAAATCAGTCCTTGTTAGAAGAATTGGCCGGGGATCAATATGGTAACGAGTCAATGCAAATAATAAAAACGTATGGAAGAAGGTTAGAACAAGGCTGGGATATCAGCAGGCAGGAAATCGAGGCAGAATGTAACACGAAAATCTCCTTGAGCCTATCGAATGAAATTGAACTAACTTGGGGTAAAGAGGTATATATATTCTCGTTCTACGGATAAAGCCAAAATCAGGAATGACCTGGTTTAGACTAGGAAGTTGGAAGGCTAAAAAAATAACGTACAGTTCTGGTAGGAGAATCTGCCCTTTTTGTGAAAGGGATTAGGAATTGGTACATATTCTGGCTGAATGTACCCACTGGGAACATCGGAGAAAAACGCTGTTTTCTGGAAACTTTTTAAGGCAGTTAAAGGACGATGGCATGCTGGGATCTGTTTGCGAACCACACTAATTGGTTTAATATGGGAATTTTCCTAGTCAAAGTGCGCGAATCTAGAAGACATTTATTTTCTGGTTAGAACTTAATACTATTATAATTATAAATAGTATGTAAAATCTTTCCATTCATATACAAATAAATATCATCTTCCAATTTTGATGTTTATTTATTATTATTATTATTATTATTATTATTATTATTATTATTATTATTATTATTAATGTTGTTTTATTTGTATTATTAATTTTTTCTCTTTCTAATTTTGTGTATCATATTTAAGCATGTATGATGTACAACCCATGCATAAAATATATTTGTAATACGTATATAGAATTTTATAACAATAAACATGTACCTCCTACCACTACTACTCCAATACATTTTTATCTGAAGCCTAATAAAACGTTTCTGAATATATTTAGATACACAAGCCCATGATGCATTCTGAAATAAGTATTTCGGCAATAGCCTAGTGATGTTATTAGCTCAATCTAAGTAAGCAGATGAATTCAAAGTCAAAAGTAAGTTCGGTATTCAGCATATCAAGGAATTCTGAGTGAAATGCTTTCTATACCCCTCCTTTGTAAAACAAAACGTACAAAGAATCGAATTACAAAAGATATCCAAATAAGATTCAAAGACGCTTTTATGATAGGTAATACGTCATTAGTGTTTTGGGATAATTCTGATACGTTTCCGAGCTTTTTCAGTCAATTTATATGAATATTTTTATTTATATAAACTCTTTCTCAAAAATGATTTTTTAATTTTTCCACAGAAGGGCGAAAGGAATAATATCCATAAGTCGTACGTGTATTTAGAGCTGTAGTGTACAGGTGGTGCTGTTGTGCCAACTTGAGCAGATGTCCCTAAATGGAAGATAAACCAGGACACGGTCATGCTCTGATGGTGCTGGTGGTGTTGATGCTAAGCAAACAGTCCTTGGGATACATAAACCTCTCTACATCAGATTATCTCCAGAATTTACTCATGCAGACGTCTGTTGTCATACAGTGAAATGCCTTGACGCCTGGGGATACCTTGCAAAGTGTAGATTATAGAGGGAAATAATTTTATATTGCATTTGTATTTGGAATGAAAATGATCATTAAAAATTCGTATCAATTACGGGATCGTGATAGTGCACACAAGATACCTATTATACTGTGACAGTTCCTCCGATATCCACCCCCCATGCCAATGAAATATATTTATAAGGTATATTTATGTAAGTCCAATCATTATATTTTGGCATTGTTATTAGTAATAAAAATATTATGTATATATGTGTGTCATAAGCTTTAACTTCAACGTAAGAGTTATACAAAAGAGAAAAATTCTGCTTTTTTCCGTTACGGTAGCTTGGAAAGTCAACAAGATAATAAAACTTTATACATTGAAACCGAGGGTGGAGTGCGAATGCCACTTTTTAAAAGTACTGCCTTTGGAGGGTTAATAAACTGAAGGACTTTTAAATCGTCTGGGTATTTGACCTCGACTGGCTGTTGTACCGTTACCATTTAAACTAGTCAATGCCAACACAATGTTTTAAACTTTCAAAAATAACGAATGGTATGCGTGGCAGGTGAACTTAAATCAGCCAGTGAAAAATGTACGTTTGAACTTTAGAAGACAGACGCACAACCTGCATGTGCCTTTGTGACCTCGTAAAATTTTAGCCATTGATTACAAGGTTTGAATTTAATATATAAGGAAGGGTTTGCTCGGCTGGGGCACTCGTTTGCTCATTGCTCAGGAAGCAGTTGCAAGATCTACGTGAGGCAAGATACAAGCAGTTTAAAGTTTTACACGCGACAAAACACACACTGTCTAAGTTCCATATCTGGTGAGATGCAACTCAGTTCTCAGGCGTAGATAAGTCCTACTTCGTACACGAGCACGCAGTTCTGATATATCAGATAGGTTATTATTAAGTTGATACTCAGTTGAGAAGCAATTTTCAGTGACGCAGTTCTGATACATCAATTAAGAAGTTTTCAATTTCACTCGCTACGGCACTTATCTTTAAGCTTCACACGCAGCAAATAAGTTTATATACGGCGCAGCTAAGTCTGTCGTACGTAAAACACCAGAGGACGCGAAAGATGTTGGACATAATGGAGTATCAATATATATTATGTCGCATCGCGTGCTTATTTACACTATTGAACTCCTCTCTTGGTACTACTGAGTCCCATTCAACAAAATAGTACAATTCACCCTGAGAAATTGTCATTGAAGCGTGGGCAACAACACCGAAGTGATCAATAAGCAATCTACCAAACCATTTGGAAACTGGCATCACAACGTCAGCCCACTCCATAACAAACTGCTTCAAAATTAGTGTCCAATCTGGGGCACTCAGCTGGAGCCTACTAAACTAATTTGGCGCCCAACATGGGGCCACAAATAAACATAACTAGGCCCTAATTGTTAGGGCGATCAAACCGCTCCAATATATATAAATGACAATTTAATTACACCTGCTTCTCGTAATGCATAGGTGTCGGAATTTGGAACCTCAATGAGCAAGCTCCACTCTATTGTAATAGTCACTACAGCTCTGCTTCCATAATTATTCCAATATATGCTCTGATATTTTCTCCTCTTTCAATATGAGCTTATTCCTATATAAATTATGCTAATAGCATTTCAATGCAATAAAGTACAGTAAAAGCCCTCATACAGATGATTCATCCAAATCAAAATCGATTCTGCAGTCGTAAGTATGCAAACAGAACATTATGATGTGCTTCAAAATACACAATTGACTCTCATTGAGGTACTTCAAATATCTTTCTCTTAATGATGAGAAAGTAGTAATGCCTAATTTGTTCACTAAATAATGTTGTTTTAAAAGATCTTCCTGCAGAGTAATAGAACCACGCCTGTAGGTAGAAGTATGCACATTTTTCATAGATTTTTTTATTGTTGATTTGATTTATTTGACATCCCAAGTCATCAACGTCCCATTCAATTCAGGGCGTGAAACGGCCCATAAATTTTGATCAGAGGCCTCTTTTTTCAGGCTTGAGGTTCTTTTACGTGCAGTAAATGTACGACACGGGACCCACGCTTTACTTTCCTTTAGAAGGAGTCATACTTTGGATTTTTACCCCCGAAAAAGGCCCATCGATTCTGGCCGGGATTGAACCCACGATCTTGGGTCTACGAGGCAAATATCACCAGGACCTACTTTACAGTTTTTATACTGTCACAAGAGAGATATCATTAAAACACAAATGCTACTGTCTAAGTGAAGGAAATAATAATATGGTACACCTGACTCGAAATTATTATCTGTGTTAAACTATGTTCCTCTTTGCCTCTTGCAGCTCAACTTTGGCATTCTAGCGAATTTAATATTCAGTTCACCTATCGTGGTGTTTTATGCTTCTGCACCATAAACTTTAATATGTTATGTAAATTGAACTCGCAAAATGCGCTGGCCATTGACTTAAATTCAATCACCAAAAGATTACCAGGGAGCGATTTTTATATGGTAAGCATTTTAAATATTTATATTTTATACAATAAAACGTGCAAATATTTATAAATGTGTTGTAAATGTGATTTTTTATGTCTAATATTTAAAGGAGACGTGATATATGTATGTACAGAAAACTATTTCTCAATATGTTAGAATTATTTCCATATATTCTCGGTAAATGACGTCTTTCATTATTTACCTTCATGCAAAAAGGGGATATATAAATAAAATCCTCTCTCTAATTTATTACAGCTTTGTAACAGAAATAAATTTATAAATACGGCTGAATATCAAGTTAGCTATTGCCTCAGAACTGCAGTGAATAACAGAAGTAAAAATCCAAATTATGCCACAAGAATGCATGATTACAGTCTGTGAACAGCGCCTTGTTCTGAGAAAAATGCTATT
Organism: Metallyticus violacea; assembly: GCA_030762175.1. NCBI lineage: Eukaryota > Metazoa > Arthropoda > Insecta > Mantodea > Metallyticidae > Metallyticus > Metallyticus violacea. The sequence continues at coordinate 43,013,838 of CM060838.1, forward strand.
TCAACATGGCAGGATGTCAGCGTTGCATATTAAAGACAGAAAGTCACTGACACTTAACACACCAAATTTCACCTAGTTGTAAATTCTCCAGAACTTAGGAATTTTACACATTTTTATACCCATTCTTTTTCCCGAACAAAATTCCTTATTTGTCTTTGAGAACGTGCGGCTTTGATAACAATTTTATTTTGATTTAGTTTCAACATTTTGCACTTCAATAAGTGTTTCAAACAATGGATTCGTAGGCCTTTCCAGTACACACCAAAAGCTCAGATTGGCAGATACGAATGATAAATAAGCATTCATCCTCCAGTAAATCTTGAAGTATAGGCAACAGAAAGTTTTTGGGAAACTGGGGTATAATGGTCGCAAAACTTTCAAAATTCTTCTCATAGTAAAGAATATCATTATCCATGTACCCCAACGTTTGGTTAGACAAAGGGGAAGTGGGGGATCGGCCATTTTCTGTTTAAAGCGATAAATTGTTCAGGATGTCATTTCCCATTTGACACCAACCTATCCACGCACGTATATGCATCTACAATGACAGCGCAGTTTATTATATAATATCAGAGTAAAAGATGCAACTTTACTCAAATTCATGTGCTTAATAACAATTTTCTGAAGACGTTTATTTACGTATATTTTATTATATTATTATTTATTTATGTGAAATAAGATATTTATGTACTCTGGCGATCGTTCGTTTGGAGATTTAAATTAGGGTATAGGCATTTAAGTACATGGAGAAAAAAATAGTTTCATAAGAATCCGCTCTCTTATTATTACTTATTGCATTGGCTTGCATGCCCTATGCTCTCTAAGTTCTGATGAAAGGATTCAAATACATTTTCATGTACTGGAATCATTAATTTCATTTTAAGCACTGTGCCTCTATAGTTCTTATTGCAATATTTCATATGAAAAATCGATTTTGAGATATTAAGTGACATCTTAGGTTTTAATTTGATCTGTATCTATTATTTTATGTATAAGTTTATACTTGAACTTAGTTCTGCAAGGTTTAAATGTTTTGTTTCTCGTCTGAAGAAATTGAACAATTTGATGGCTATTCAGAATTTCTTTAATTCCTGAATGGCCAAAGTCTGAACTTCCTTTTAGTGTATTACATCGTTCTTGTTTATGTCGTATTCATCCCAAAGGTTTATGTTATTTGTAATACAATCATTTTATAATATTTTATTTCATTACTTACGTCATGTATTTAATAAGTGAGAGGTTTCTTAGAAGGTAAGAGTTTGGCATCTAAGCATTACGTGGTTAAATATTCCGTGCTTACTTTATACTCTTTTTAAACATAACCTTATTTTGTGACAAAACTTTGAAGACCTTTGTAATCAAAATTTAGTTGAAATAAGGGAGTTATTCCGTCATTTTAAAACCCACACAGAGAGAATGATGTGATAAACTTAAGTGAAGCCACTTCAATTATCCCGATGTTTTCAGAAATATCATGCAATCTTCTTTGTAAAGGCGATTTGCCCTTTGGTTTTAACCTGTAGATAAATATGGCAATTTCATCCACAAATATGTAATTAATATAGCGAGACACATTTAAAAGCTTCCATTTGCAAGCGGCCGCTTATTTACTTGCACGAGTCCTCTGGCCATCGCCAGCTAGCGCCGCGAGTTCACGACGCCATAACACATGATGCTTTTAAATACATGAATTCATATTCACCGTTCTTACAGAAAATGCTAGAAATATTACTCAGAAATTAGATTCATCAGCGCAGAAGAATTGACGAGCGAATACAGTCGTTTCTTAAGAAGATATAGGAAAGAAGGTTAAATTAACTCCTACATATATAATTAAAAATTGACTTTTATGTCAATTAGAATTTATTGTAAGTCCTAAAATCTCTTTTCACCCATATTTTACATTTAAAGACATTTTTGGTTTTATTATTATAATAAATATTATAAATATATCTATTTTATCTTATATTTGTACGACTATGTGTATACAAAAGAGGCAACATTTCCAGTATCTTCTGTAATAAGAGCGAGTACATAATTCATTTACTTTCTAGTACTCAGTTTTTAAAGAGGTGAAATGTCGCGATAGAAGCTGGAGATGACAAAATAGCATGAAAAGTATAAATATCCATCATAATACCTGTTTTGTGTAGATGTAAATGTTTGGGTATTTAACAATGCCTTCATGTCACAGAACATTACTAGTGCTGAACGTTTGCTATGTATAAAACAGCAAATATGCTCCACACATCAGTCATTAACCTTGTACCCATGTATGTTAAGAAAAAGGAAAAGAATGATATGGCATTTCAAGAAGGAATAATAATAAAAAAAAAACGCTTCATAAAATGCGTGATGTTTTGGATATAGCGCATTCTTCTGAGCAAGGATAAGAGAAGAACATAAAAATGTTATAGCCATGTAAAGAAGACTTACAAAGGAAATGCATTAGAACAGGAAGATTTGTTACATTCTATTGGAATATGCTTGAATTTTGGAATTGGCGGAAGCCACTTTCCTTATGTTGGGATTGCTTGCATAAATGCCACGCCATTATATACCGCGGGTGAAAGAAAAATAACCTGTAAGACATATCGATTTGTTGCTAATGGGGTACTCGTTGCTTTTTTTTCTGTGACTGAGGTAACTATAAAGTTAGTGTTTTTAGTTTAGTATTTATGTCCTTAATGAAAGCATAATGATATAAATAAAACATAATAATATGCAATGACAAGACATTGCCGGTTTGTTTACAAAATGTAATTTGTACTTTCCTTGAGTAAAACATGGCGGTTCAGAACACGTTTCTTGTCACTAAAGATTTCGTCTCTCGTAACTTTTTAACAAGTTAGCGAACAGTTTCTCTAACTGGAATACGATTGCCACGATATTTTCTTGCGAATCGCCTGCAGAATTCGTTTTCACATTTGTATCGTTCATAAAAACTCGTTCTTCAAACTATTTATGTAATGGCATAAGTAATGAAGATCAATTAACGCACAATTTGCGCACATTGCAAGCATTGAGTATTGCGTGAATGCACAGTCACTCGCTCACAAAGCCTCTCTCAAACTAACTACCAGAGGCTACCTTCACATGCATCTATGACCTTAACGACGGGTTTTTCACAGTACGTAGATGCACTTTGCCAGATTCTAATTCAAATAACTCACTGTATATAAAACGTTTATTTGTATAAGTTGGTCAAGTTCCTTCTGTCTGTTTTTTCCTAATACTTTGTTTAAATGGCAATGAATTCATTCTTCAGTCTTTTAATGAGTTCTTTCTCTTAGAGTTTTGAATAGTCTTTCGTATTTCACCACTCGCTAGCGGAAATATTCTGCATTAGCCTGCTCTTATCATCTCTATTTTCTCACTTGCTGTGTTGCACCTTACAAAACCTTGAAGTAGGATTTCTGTGTGTGCAGTCATATATTATGTTCATATATAAATTAGAAGCGATCATATGATACAGCTATAGTCATCTCTTTCTACCTATTTGAAAATTTAAAACGTTTCACAGTTGTTTGCTTTCTGACACCCGCAGATTGCAACCTCTCCTTTACATTTGGAAATCATTTCCATGTCTTTCAGGTGTTTTCACTTAATAAAATAGACGTATAACTGTGTTTTGGCCATCAACATGAAATTTTTTTTTTTTTTGAGTAGTGTTTAACGCCCGTTTTTACTACTGAGGCACCACAGGCGGTGGACACTGATGATACATTAGATGAAATGATATATTGGGAAAGGATTTTTTTTTTTTTTTTTTTTTAAGGAAGGAAGCGTTCCAGGCCTAAGTTTAGGTACCTCCCCGGCATTTGCCAGTTATGAAGACTGAGGAAAACCTGGAAAAAACCCCAGTCAGGGAGGACGGTCCTGGCGGGATTCGAACCGCAGACCTCCCGCTCACGAGTTCGTGCCTTAACGACCTCGGCCACCCGTGGCGGTCAACATGAAATGCTTACATTTTTAAATAAATAATTTCTTTGTCTAGTGGTTAGGATTGCTGATTGGTGGCGGGGAGGCCATGGTTCGATTCCCAGTACCTGCTAAGTTAGGGAAGTCTGAAACGGGGCCCATCCAGTCTCGTGAAGACAATTGCGTAGCTGCCGGATGGAAAGATGGCGTTCTTCGATCACGAAAGCTTAATAGGTTTCGGCATGCTGATCACATGCTTCCTGAAATACTGCCCTCTATAATAAAGTCGTAAGGCGGAGGAAGAGGAAGCAGAGGTCGCTGCGGCAGGCCATGTCTCATTTCGAAAGAGAATGTTACGAACTTTAACAAAATGTGTATCCAAACAGGAATGAGGATTTACATTACATATCCTAAGATGAAACTAAGTTTTAGTTTAGGAAGAAATGTTTATGACGCTGTCGTGCTCTCAAAGTGGAAATAAGAGAGTCTATAAAAATAAGCGCATCTTTATCCTCTCAGATAGTAAGACAGCCCTTAATGCACTGGTCCTATAAATTTAAACGTATATTGGTAAGGGAATGGCTTCAAACACTTCTGTCTCTGTCAGAGAAAAATTCTGTGCCAGGCTACCAAGGAATTAAAGGCAACAAAGAAGCAACCTGGCCAAGAAGGTAGCAAATAAACACGAACCAGAACATGGACCACAAAATAACAACAAGAGTTGATTTAAATACCTGGCATTCAGTTCGCAAAATTCTTGACAAAAGTCCTAACCAAACTCTCATTAACTCACTCCTCCGCTTGGAAAAGAGGAAACCAAAGAGTGGCGTTACAATAATTACTGGACATAGGCCGATCAGGGTACATCTTTAGATTATAAAACTATTTCAGAAAGATTCAATAGAGAGCAGCATAATGAAACTACCTAATGCATACAGGTTCTAGGGAGAAGGAGGTTTTCTAAATCTTTGCAGCCTCCATACTGAACTGGGTTCAAGAGGACTCTTCTATAGGAGTGAAGGTTTTGAAAACTGTTAAGAACACGGAGCCAGAACTCCTATAAAAGAAAAGAGATAGGGCAATAAGCCAGAAAATGACATGCAAGGACCTCAAGCTCTGAAATAATTCCCATAATTTACTGTTTCTGGAAAAATATGAATCAATGTAGAAATGAATTTATTTTTATTTTATGCAGGTTTCTATATATTTTTTGTCTTATAAATATCTTTTGTATTAGTTTGATATGTGACTATTAACTGAATTCATTACATTTACTTGATAAAATTAATAAATTTCTAATAAAAACAGAGTATCTGTAATTCAAGAAATATTTTAGAATCTATCACAGATAGGAAATAGAATTAACTTCCACTGAATCGGTGAAAAACTTTTAGTCAAAGCATTTGTCGGGAAACTAGTTCCCTTTTGCTTTCTATCGAAATATCTGTAATACAGGGAAACACCTCAATATTTGAAACGAAAAAAAAAAAAAAAAATAGTTGCAATTGCTACTGTACGAAAACGTTCCAATGTGAAATAATAATTAATTGTGCATGTTATATGCCAGTATTTAACACTGCATATATAGAAACATTTGGAAACGACAAATTGTGGGTATTTTTCGTAGCAGAGTCTGCTCTTGACCTTATTCTCTATATGCTTTTTCTTTAAAAAGGGCAACCAGTCCGAAATATTGTACTCATTTGTGTGTATTCTTTTTAAGTGCTGAATAGCCTGATTCATGGTATTTTTATATTATCCAAAAATGTTAATTCATTTTTCCTTTAAAGAAGAACACAAGCCTTTCGAAAGATAGCGATATTTGTGTTACTGTTTAAGTGTTTTATATATTTCCATTTCTCAAGTTCTTGTTATTTAAGACACATTGTTCCAAGAGTTACGTTATATTTCATTTTTTACATATAATATACATATACACAGAAATGTTTTCCTTCTAAATGACAAGACAGAGGCTTCGCTTCCATTAAGGCTGTAAGGCTAAGCGTACTCAAAATTAATATGTTGGTTCTTATGTTTAATTGAAGTGTTTCTTTATTTGAACTAGTGCACTGTCTGTGATGTAAACAGTCGATCATCAGTAATATGATCGAAAGCTAAGCCTGTCTTACGCAAGCATAGCAATGATTTTTCAAACCACTGCCAGGGATAGGTGAAAGGAGTGTTTCATGCAGTTTTCGTTACTGTGTAGCTAGCTTTGAACTCAGTCAGTTGATTGTGTCTGCTCTCTTCTGCGATTTTGAAGAACCTGGAACACAGACGGATGCAGACGATTTCGTTTTAAAATGTAATATTTCGCTATTTTGGTTCTATTGTGGTAATATGTAAAAACAAATTATTTTATTTTAAAATTAAATACCATTTACTATGACTTATTCTTTTAATAGCTCGTTCTTAAACCTGGCAAGTTTATGCGGGACGACGGACTATATCATAGATTTGTAATTTCATTTATAATGTTTTCGCTATATTTAAAACTGTCAAATTGCAGCGAAACGACACGGTGCCGTAAAAGTAAAAAGTAAAAAGTTCAGTTCAGCGAAATGTAAAGAATTTATTTAAAATATATTTATGTGTTTGTATAGAAAATGATTGAGCTTGTATATAAAAATATTTAAGGATGATGAGTCATGTAACTGTAATTTTATTAACATTGATACAGTTTAATTTAATGATCACTTAAATTATTATAGTCATAATGCCATAATTGTGAATATGAAAACATGTGAGGACATTACAAAAAGCCACGCTTAGCCACTAACAAGAGGGCAATGTGTATGTTAATCGCAATATTGTGGAATGAAGGGGAAAAACCGTTAATAGTTTTATTTATAATTTACCCTAAATGTAATTCATCATGTATATTATTAATTTCAAGATATCCCTGCCCGGAGAGACTAGATCTCGCATAACTCTGGAAACTTTTACTTATGCACTGCATTTGTAATTTAAACACATTTTTAAAATGGCATATTTACAGCATGGTTTTGGGTTATTTTCTTCGATTGTTTGTAACACAAATTACTCGGAAGCTTGCAAATGTACAGGAAAATGACTGCGAAACAAAGAAAGAAACAAAAGAGTGACTAGAACTTTGATGTCAACAATGCGGTATATATTACAGGACAACATTTCTTAGAGCTATTTCAGAGCGCAAAATACGCGTGTAACAATATCAAGGATGCAAATACTGGAGGAAGGGGAAAACGAAGGGCGTTTAATGCCAAACAAATGTAGAGACAAGGGATTCATGCAAGAATACCTTTAACGTAAAATTGCAAGAGAGTTTAGAAGTGAGGAGAATAGCTGCTGCAGTGTTCTAGCAACTCCACTAATTTTAGCTTAAAAATAATTACATTTGACGAGCGGGGCTGATGTGGCAACAGACTCATAAATAGCTTTACTGCTCCATCGTAACTTTTCAAACAAAGAATTGAGTACCCTTTGTATGGGTACAAGAGTCTCTTACAAGACATGGCTGAAATACTCATCGCTTTCATTTCTTCTTTTTGTCTTTTATTCTCTTTTTTCCCCTTTCCCTCTAGAATAGCATTCTTACAACCACTTTCATTCACTCTTTCTATTACCAGCCTGGTTCTTTTATACTTTTTTATTTTCCTTCTTTACTCCATTTTTTCTTATTAGTTCCGAAATTTTTTTATACGTCGGCACCCTTCTACCAAGCGCTGTTTCCACGTGGCCATTAAATATTTTATTTTGAATAAGCATATTATGCTTATTTTTATTATTTACATTCACATTGTTACTATGCTTTTTATTTCGACAATGTTAATTTCTTTCATTCGTTTAATTATTAATTTAAGAACTCAAATAGTAAATTCTGTAAATAAGTAACTAATAAGAGTAATATTTTTTACTTTAATTTGTACTAATTTCTCTAAATCTCTCTTCTTTTCTCTACTTTCGTAGATGTTACTATGCTTTGCTTTGTTTTCATTTTTGTTTTTTACTTTTTAGTAGTCGTTTTCTACGAAATCTTTTGTATTGCAACTTGTCCTCCTTTTCTACTGCTAAATTATTTATCATTCATTATAATGTTCAATTCGATTCCGGCTAATGCCTACAAGAGCTGAATTAAAATTTTTCCTCGAAGGAAAATCCCCAGGATGTAAACAGAGAAAGGTGACTTTCGAGCACGGAAAATATAATTTACAAATATTGTGATTTATTTAACAACAAGAAAAAATCATTAACATGCGAAACTAACCTTAATACAATGATATACTCAGCAAATAACTAAAAATGTTACAAAGGGCCTATTACAGTAGAACAAACTAAGAAGCTTAAAAGCGACATTAAATCCTTAGTAATACCATGAAGAGGGCTTGGTCCTGAAGATTTTGAAGAAATACCTAAACATGTGTTACTCCCTTGATACAGAAGCAAAGCCAGCGTATAAGAGGAGGAGAATCGACCACCCTATAAAACATTACGTCACATTATTCTCGAAATTTTTCTTGTCTGCCCCAACCAATAGGATCAGGACACAAGTAACAATGCCTTCCAGTGAGGACAGGAAGATGATGGGAAGAAGGGCTATGTTAGATAAGAGTTAGACAAACACTTGTGCAAAAGCGATTTATTATTTTTTTTACCCGAATTGTGATATATTTTTAAACAAATCTAACCTCCGCAGTCAGTCTTTCCTGTTCTTTGCTCTGCTACCTTTATTAGGAAGGAGTGATCCGACGGATCGAAGTGCGTCAAGATTAAGACTGAGCCACATTGAAGTTTTATTAACAATGATTAACTGATTTCAAATAAACTGTCGCATATAACAACGTGATGCAAGTAAATTTGTGTATTACACATAAGACATGATATATTTCATAAAATAATACACAATATAAAAAGGTATAGAAAGTTAACAATAATTTTAAATTCCTACAGAACCTCTCAATAAATTTGCTGCAGACCTTACCAGAATTAAAAGGACATTAATTATTACGCCCCTGGCTTGGCAATGTACACTTATTACATGATTAACGTAGAATGTAGCAACAGGTCTACACAAGACTTAGTATTTAACTGAAATCAAGCAAATTATACAATAAAACAAATAATGCCCAGTGTAGACCCCTTCGCAACTCTGAGTCACCATGATAGACAATGAGCTTGCAATTCGTAATCACGATCGTAGAGAAAGTTCCCTTTCGGTTTCACTTCATGGGAGCCTCTTCCCTTTACCTGCCTTTGCACCAGCTCAGAAGGAAGAGACACAAGTGTTGGCAAGGTTATCAAAACTCAAGTGTTCCACGAATACCAGTGGTAGTCAATGACATTTAATTCCGTTGACATCACTAAAGTCACATGACTAATTAGCGAGAAAATATCGATCGTGGACTTGTTAAGTGCGAACAGTAGAGAACATTATTAAAATTATTTTTAAATTTAATTAATATAAATGACTAAAAGTAGTTCTTTTAACAGAGGCATTCAAACTGGAACAATGCTATAAAAATTATATTACAAACTTTGGTTGAACAGGAATATAATGACTGTTAATCAATTTAAGTAAATACAAATTACACATTTTATAATATATATATTGCGGCGGTTTTTTATTTATTGTTCAGAATGATTAGTTGATTTTAATAGTCTTTGGTTTGTATTGAAATAGCGGTGAATTGATAGAATGGTTTGATTTATTCCCCGCTGACAGAATCGTAATTCTCCCGAGATGCCACAGCTAGCTCTAAGTCGTACTCACCATAACTGGCCACTGACATGTGTGGCAATGATCTCAGGCTTTCTTCGATTCTTGGTTGAATCTTTTTGGAATCTTTTTGGCTCTTAGATATGCTTGAGACCGCTCGCGCGTGCTCGGTTCCTCGACCTACTTAAAGTGTGAAAACTTTTTTTGAATGCCTTAGAATTTGGGCCATTTATACGTTCTCTTAACACCACGCTACATCCTAAACTTTGTTTCCTTATTGGTTGCATAAACCCAGTTTCGGAATATTCAAGGAATCAAACTTAAATCCCTGTTCTCAAAGTGACTATCAGATGTGGTTGTCTCTGCGCTTTCATTCGTTGGCAGTTATTTCTCTCCTTTTTTGGAGGACACAGCACAAAAGGGAAACTGCTTTTGATCTTCTTTATTGCATAAAGGACATTTTAACAGTGACCATAATAGAAGGGTCTCGCGCAAATACAAAAGATATCCTTACTGATAGCTCCAGAAAGTCGCGAACGAAGATCCACTTCTAGATACGAGGTCTCTTCAAAAAGTATCGCGAATTTTGAATTTCCGCGGGCTACGTATATTCGATTTTCGATTGTTTTGTGGCGTTATGTTGGTACTCATGTCCCTCACTTATGTTGACAAGCTCGGCCATTTTGAATGTTCAGTTAATTGTTGACAGCTATTTTGCTTGGACGTGTTTTGGCTCGTCTTCGATTTTTGCCTATTCCAAAAAATGGAACAAAGAATCTGTATCAAATTTTGTGTGAAAAACAAAATTAAGTGCGCGGTTGCATTCCGAATGTTGACTGTGGCATATGGTGAAGCTACCTTGGACCAAAGCAAGTTTATCGGTGGTACAAAATGTTCTCAGAAGGTCGAGAAGATGTGAACGACGAAGAGGAGGCCCGAGCTCGTCAACAACAGACGAAAACATTGAAGAAGTGAAGAAAATAGTATTGGCCAAGCGTCGAATCACCGTTAGAGAAGTTGCTGAGGACCTAAACATATCGATTGGCTGGTGCCATTCGATTTTTACCAATGATTTGGGCATGAGACGGGTCGCCACAAAATTCGTACCAAAGTTGCTCAATTTCGACCGAAAACACCATCGCATTAACGTTGCTAAGGAGCTGTTCTCTGTCCGCGACGACCCAAATTTGCTCCAGAGTATCATAACTGGTGACGAATCATGAGTTTATGGTTATGACGTGGAAACCAAAGCTCAATCATCCCAATGCTGCCAATGTTGGCTGCCACACGAGCCAACGAAAAAGCGCGCCAAGATCGGTCGAATGTGAAGGTTTTGATTACAGTTTTCTTCGATTGCAGGGGCATGGTGCATCAGAGTTCTTGCTACAGGGTAGAACGGTCAATAAGGAATATTACCTGCAAGTTATGCGCAATTTGCGCGAAGCAATCCGCCAGAAACACCCGGATTTGCGCGAATTTTTGGGCAAAAACAACACACTTATGATGCCGCAGCCACCGTACTCCCCAGACCTGGCTCCCTGTGACTTTTTTATGTTCCCAAAACTTAAGAGGCCCATGAAAGGACGACGGTACGCCACGATTGAGGAGATAAAGACGGCATCGAAGGAGGAGCTAAACAAGATCACAAAAAACAATTTTTTAAAGTGCTTCGAGGATTGGAAAAAACGTTGGCACAAGTGTATAATATCTGGTGGGGATTACTTTGAAGGGGACAAAATAGATATTCATGAATAAATAAATACTTTTTGAAAAAAAACACAAAATTCGCGATACTTTTTGAACAGACCTCGTATACATACAGCATTTCATGACACATGTTAATAAATGTAATCGTAATACCTTATAATTATGGTGTATTATCTCTATAGGATTCGAATCTGGATCTCCCGCTACAATTTTAATTTGCTCGTTTCTCATAACGGTTTAGAAATCAAGTCATAGTGCAATTAGTTATACTACATAAATTGGTTTCTAAGAGTAATTTGTAACCTTTTAACCACTTCAGGCTGGAAGAAAAAAAAATAACTCCTAACACATCCATTTATTTATAAACAGCAATTAAGTATAGCATATAAAAATGTAATAATAAAAATAGCATTTAATTTGTAATTTTACCAACCAGAATATGTTTAAAACCATTACCAGATATTAATAACATTATCCACAGAGTTAGATATATTTCTTCTATACTTTCCAAGTGAGCAATGCACGAACTGTTAATTAGAAACAAGGAATTATTGTAGTAAGTTAAATTCATAATCCCTTCAGGCTTCGTTTTGCAAACATCCCACTCAGAAAATAAGACGCTAATTTAAACTGAATTACATGTCAGTAATTTTTATTTTTATTTTTTCCTTCTTTTGATTCTGTCTTTTCCCAAACTGTTTTCTCTTCTTTCGTACTATTTCAATTCTTTATTTGCAGTTATTTCATTACTCATTCCATCTACCCATTCCTACTACATAATTCAATTATTTGGTTAACTTTACTTTGTTTTTATTTTATTTTCTTTCTTTTGCCCTTTGCTTGTTTTTTGTTTGTTTTTTTGTTTGTTTGTTTGTTTTTTTTTTGCCGTTTTAACATCTCTTTGCTCCACCACCATTCATTCCTCAGTATCCAATACTTTCTCTAGTTTATTTAACTTTATTCTTTTCCTTCTTTTTGTACTTTATTCTTACATTTATTCAATCTATCTCTAAACATAGCCTCTTGTTACTTAGTCACTTCATTCTCTTTCTGTCTATTTGGTTTTCTAATCCGGTATTTTTTCAACCGAACGGTTAAACTCGAGAGGCGCGCGTACACTTGTGCCGCTGTTGTACTCATTTGAATAATAGCGCGACGAAAAGAGTTGAAGGAATGTGTACAGAACGTGTCTGAAAGAAAGTTTCTGGGGGAAGGATCAGATGCGATATTTACTCTACCAGCAGTTCTGTTCTGATACAGGAAGTGAGGCAGGCGCTTGTCTGTGTGTTCTGTCTCAGCCTGGAAACTGAAGCTTAGAGTACTGAATCTTCATCACTGTTTTTAAAACGTCAGAATCGCGCCTTCCACACACACACACACACCGTTAGAACTTGACTGGAATTTTCAGCTCTCTACTGTGCGCGTATCACTTGTCCTGAATTATTTCACGTGGGCCAGAAATTTTAGCTTAATTGCGCAGCAACACAGGCTAATGCAATTAAATTCTTTCACTTTCATATTTCAGTGAGGCACTACAGTATTAGAGGATTAACGGGTGAAAACTGATCTGCTCCAGCAGTTATAAATTGTCGTGTATTTAAAAGCACAGGCGAACGATTTTATTCCCCTTCATGTAAATTGTAACTTCCCTACTAAGTGTAGTCTATTGAACAAGTGGATAAATACAGCTTTGCCATTTCCATGGCCCACAATTTGACTCTAAAACTTTTGTTTATGGGAACATTTTAAATGTCTATTTTACCTAAATTATGTTGAAAATTAGCATATGGTTCACTAATGGATCTTAAATGCATGTATTACCATTCTTGTTTTTCCATTGGTGTTTGAAAATGTGCGGTATGTTCCATATGCACGCAAGAATGGAAGCAACTGGTGAATATTTTAGGCATTAATTGAGGATGCTGTAAATAAAAATAACTGATGCTTTTTACATTCATTTTTAATGTATCTCCATTTAAATTTAAATTAGCAGACGATATTTGCGTTTTTAGATGAATTTCATTTCTTGAGAATAATTCACAAATCAAGAAGTTTTGGTTATATTTTTCTTCTTCCTAAGCTATGCAGAATTCACCATTGAAAAAAAAATTATTGCAGCGTATATATAAAATATGAAATTCAGGTAAGACTCATGGGGCTTTGAATCCCGTTCTCCACAGGGTAAACCCAGAGCGACCACCATTTTAATAGTGGAACACATTCTCAATAACTAGATAGAACGCAGAGGGACAGTATTTATGGCAAAGCCCAAAGTGGTCCAACAGGCCCTCAAAGGGAATATTTTGCTACGTTCCTTAGGAACTTAAAAAAACAAATCATACGTACTGCATTTGAAATCAAATGCAGTACATATTATGAAATATGTTGAAGAAGAGAAAGAGGAACAAAAAGGCTTAACTAAGGTTAAATCTCCTCCATCGTGTCTTTTGGCTGCATTGTTCCCGATTCTTAACCCCCCCCCCAAAAAAAAAGGCAGAGCTTTGTATTCTATGAACAACAAATCAGTCCCAGTGCAAGGTCACTTCAGTTCCAGCATCAATTGAAACTCTGCAAAAGGAGAAAGTCGAACAATTTTTAACGGAATTAGGAATTATAGGTATTTGCAATTTCTTTCTTGTGTTTTCGGCTCTTTAGCAAGCTCAGTCGGGAGGTAGCAGAGGTATGTGAACATAAACATATTACTATTTCCTTGTTCTAAATTAATGACGTTCAAGCACTTCTAGTAAATATACAAATATATTTATATTTTATATATAATAACTTAATGATTGTAGTTGGAAGACCGTGTAAACACTTTCAGAATGATGATGATGATGATGATGATGATGATGATAATAATAATAATAATAATAATAATAATAATAATAATACTTTAAAATACGTAAGGGTGGCCCTTGGATACATTCTTAGGGGAAAAATCTAGCCCGTGACTGAAAGTCCGTTGAACCACATAGCCCATAAAATGTCGGGATTGCACATTTCTTAAACCATATATATATATATATATATATATATATATATAACGTATGTTTTCATATTCCTTTAAAACCTTCTCGGTACTTTCTAAACGTCTGTAACTAAAGCATAGAAAACTAGCAAGTTATAACATTGTTAAAGCAAGAGACACAATAAACTGCTGTGTAAGATAAAACTATACAAGTTATGGCAAATTGTTTGCTGCGTAATATTAAAAGCAAGTTATTTATAATTTTTATAGAAACATAGTTTTCCATTTCTTGGCGCTTAAACAGTGTAAAAATAAAACATTTAAATGGGAAAAGTAAACATAAAGTTCATGAACTGTACAGTTGAAAGGTATTCCAATAAAAGATTTCATTAGGATTATGAATATATTTCTTTTAGTCAGTTTTTAAATTACCCTGTGCATTTATTTTTGCTAAATGGATTGAATTAATATGAATATTGGCGTACTTATTTCTTTGTTATTTTTTTTGATTAGTGTTTAATTCCCGTTTTTACTACTGAGGCACCATAGGCGGTGTAAAGATGATACATGAGATGAAATGATAAATTGGTAAAGGATTTTTGTTTTAAGGAAGGAAACTTTCCAGGCCTAACTTTAGGATACCACCCCGGCATTTGCCATTTATGAGAACTGAGGAAAACCTGGAAAAAAACCTCAGTCAGGGAGGACGGTCCTGACGGGATTCGAACCCTAGACCTCCCGCTCACGAGTCCGCACCTTAACGACCTCGGCCACCCGTGGCGGTCCTTTGTTAAATGATTATACAGAAAAAGCGCAACGGCAGAAATTGCAATTCCTGTGCCAGCTTTTTTTTCAGTTAATTGATGTTAAAAGTGATGTTAAAAGTGCTTTTTGCTTATGATGTTAAAGGACCTTTGACAAGATTTTCGCAGGAAAGAGCTGCAGATTTATTTTTCAAGCTTATTAAGTGTTTTTGTTTACGCAAAGTACTTACACGCCTCAGTATATTCATGGTCGCTTGCAACCCCAGAGGTATACAGTACCAACATTATGGAGGAAAAAAAAAAACACTATGGAAACTCTTGAAAGTAAAAGAAATCTCTCTCTCTATTTTTTTATTCTCATTTTCCGCAGCAGTCACTCTAATATAAAAAGTGGGACAAGCGGAAGTATGGGTAAATAGAAGAATAAAATCTTGAGGGCATGACGACATCCATTGTAGTCATTTCTTTGCAATTCAGGATGTGCGCCGTAGTTCGTTGGTTCGATACATGTATTGTCAAGTCTGCGGCTATACAATTAGCTCTAGTTTCGCCGTCATTTTACCTTCATGCGCCGGAATGAGTTCTCTAGATGAAATTTGTAACAAGGTATTTGAAAAAATACAGGTCAGAGTTGTTTGTATTTGTTCTAGCTGAATCTCACCGCGCTTATAGGAATGACCGAGATCATGAAGGATAGCATCGTGAAGGGAGATCCGCGGTTCGAATCCCGACAGAACCGTCCTCTCACACTGCTTCTTCCAGGTTTTCCTCGATCGCCATCAGGCAAATGCCGGAGATACCTTTAGTGTTCATTTCTAACAAATTATTTTCCTAATATTTTCTCTCAAGTATCAATAAAATCCACAGCTTGTGTTATAACAATAGTAAATTTAAAAAAAGAACAATTTTCTGTTAGATATGGTTTAAGTAGCAAGCAAGAAATGGTACTTTAGCTGTATATTCATTTGCAATATTTTATTTAAATCGAGGAGTAACTAATAAAATTGCAACAATTTAAAAAAAAAAAAATTAGGAAAAGCTGAAAGTGTCTAAATTCTAAAGAGGGTAAAATAAAATTTGGATTCTGTTTTATTTTATGAATTCAATGACTATAAATAATACGTAGTTGTCCGGAGACTTCAAGACCATCCCAGAGTCCACAAATTATTAGAATACTGTTAATGGTATTTCTGATAAATTTATACATACTAACAGTGAATTTAGACAAAGTAAAGGATGATACTAATTTATTATGAATACATAATTGAGGCAAAATAAAATTATGTTACAGGAGAGAGTTTTCAAATAGGTAAAACCGAGAACGTGGACCAAGTAGAACTCTCATATGTGTCATTATAATTCCCTTTGCAACAATAAGCAGCGTACTTTGTAGGCTGGTTCTCAGAGAGGTAAACGGGCCCCATATTTCCCTGACTATCAAAGAAGACCATAAAATACAGGGGCATTTCGAAACAACTTACTTTTCTGAAACAAATATTCTCTGTACTCATTTATCTTAAACAAGTGGAGGCTTAAAACTCAGAATACAATTTACTCCTATTAAACAAGATATATCTCGACTTGTAACCGAAATGCACCATCATCCTTATAATTCAGGAATGATAATTAGCTTGTAATGCTGTGCCATGATATATTGTTATCATCAATATTTGTATGCGCATTACAGTTACTATTGTGTAACGCTCTATTGCAATAAAGAGGCAAACATTGAAAAATGTGTACTTATTGTACATCTTTAAATGTTGTAAACTGGTGATAAACGACTTTGGTGCAAATTTACAATTTTTCACTTTGAGTTAAACATAGCAATAGCGAGAAATCTTTAAAGGGGGTTCGCGATTAAAGGCATTTTGAGAATAGCTAATCT
The DNA here is from genome assembly GCA_030762175.1 of Metallyticus violacea. Taxonomy (NCBI): domain Eukaryota; kingdom Metazoa; phylum Arthropoda; class Insecta; order Mantodea; family Metallyticidae; genus Metallyticus; species Metallyticus violacea. The sequence continues at coordinate 43,030,781 of CM060838.1, forward strand.
AGACATTACTTCATGAATTTTAAATAATATGTTTATCTAAGAATGTATTTTTCATTTCAATGCAATAGTGCAATGTTTATATGATTGTTATAATGGTAATAAAACAATTTAATCTCAGTAATTGTGTTACATGGCAATTTCTTGCTTAAGACTATCGAACACTTCCATCTCAAATTTTCTTTGTGGTTAAGAGTTTCTTTGAAATATTGTAAATTCAAAACAATGTAGGAGTATCCCTGATTGAGAGTTAACATTATTTTTCTGATGCTTTTATCGTTCATTTTCCTTCTCGAACTTCTTTTAATATACCAGCATGATTAACAGCATTATTTGCATAAATGATCTGGCTATTAACTTACATTGACCAACTGAAATGTTTTTCGGAGTATGCAGAAAAAAAAAATTGCTGGAGATACAGTCGGACTGAAAATCGGATGGGGGATGGAGCGTTACATTCAAGTAGGGTTGCTCTGCAATCAGAGGCTCGCTTTGTTTTGGTTAGCCACTTAGGCGCGTGGTAGATATCTAAAGTAAAAGACAGAAGGGGTAGGAGAATTTTCCTATATGTGGGGAGAAGAATCTTGGAAACATATTCTGGAGTACTGTAAGGGGACGGAAGAGTGGAGAGAGAGATATCTACCGGCCTCGTTTGTTAACGGGCTGGAAGGCTAGTGGTAGTGTTGGATTTTGCTGGCATATAGGAAGGAGGAGGGAGTAGGTAAAATTTTAAACAAAGTGATAGCTCAGATCGAAAGAGGCAGACAACCGGGAAGGTAGATAAGGGAACATGAGTCACAATATTTTTTTCAATTATTCATACATATGTGTGTGTGTGAATGTAATTTATTTACTTTTGTAGTGTTTTCTTTTCTGTTTATTTTATTTGTGTATTTCTAAAATAATAATCATTACACTTTTTCTATTATTATTATTATTATTATTATTATTATTATTATATCTTTTATTTTCCATTTATTTCTTTCATTTCATCATTATATTACTGTTTGTTTGTTAAATATTGGTTTGTGTAATTTCGTGTATTTCCTAGTGTAGTGAGAAAGCACATACAGTTCCAGGACCTGTGCGATCTGGATGAGTTGGATTTGTAACAAATATATTTTGTAAATAAATACAGTACTGCTACTAACTATATTACAAAATTACATGAATGTTAAAAGTTGCAAATTAAATTAAATTTGCTTTGCCTGTGGGCATTGTGCATTTTCCTTAGTCCTGCTTCTTAAATATTATCACAACTGGTTTAAATGACTACAGGGTGAATGTCTGTAGTTTATCCCTATCGCATGCACCAATGTAGATTCGTTCAGATTTTGTGGGTGATTTTTTTCGTATAATCTTAGGCCGAGGAGTATGGCGCTTGGCACGCTAACTTCATTTTTCCTTCATTTTATAACTGGCACCAAAGAGCGTTACGCAAAGTTTCAGGTTCTTTTAAGAATATGCCAATTTAGTTATAATATCAATCATTGCTGTTAGTGTTCTAACCATAAATTCCTATAGTTTTGTTTCTTTAGAGGGGGATAAACTGTTCAAACAGTTCTAGCACCTCTTTCAATAGTTCTACTTATTAACAGATGAAATAAAGAAAGTGAAAGTAGTCAAAATTTATGTTGTTTATTCGTTGAAAAAGTATACCTAGGGTTCCAAGCACTTTTACAAAATGTAACATAATTGTATGTCAAAACTTTAGGATGATAGTCCTTTCATGTAGAGGATGAAACAATGTTATATGAAAATGTGTCCGGAAACACTTTGTTTCCTTGTTACAGCTCTTTTTCTACACCTCTTTTTACGCTGAATGATGCGCGAGCTTCTTATTTGGTTTTTGTGTGGAATGGGATCAAAGCTGTCACTTAACAACCCCACACCAAAACCGTCAGATTACAAGCAGAAGCGCTTGTTTTCCAGTTAGAGTGTCAAAGGGGGTGGAGAGATATAACAAAACTTTCTCAATGCTTAGGCTCACACCCAGTGTTTTTGTGTGTTCCAACAGTGCTGTACTACATTGCCATCTTATCACAACACCCGTTTCATCGCTTTACCAGCACCTAGCGCATATGTTTGACTGTCGTGTGTTCATCACGGATTTGGTTTCAGGTATAGTACAATGGAAGGGTGTTCAAATGCGGAATTGGCAGATGTTCATTTGATATGTGAGAAAGCAAACGGTAATACCAATGCCGTACCGGGAGAAACCTACAGAACGACGTTTCAAACAATTGATCGTCACAGAACATTCCAGCCTGACACTCATGACCCGGGTAAACCGAGAAGGACGAGCACCCCAAGTGCAGGAAACGATACTTAGGCGGTTGAAGACAACCCTGGTGTCTGCAGTGTTAACACGTGACTGTCTGAAGAGTGTACATTAGTACCATTAACAGACCAGTTGAAAATCAGTCACTAACTGATTTTCATACGAAAGGGTGCTATTTTGAGCACTTTCTCTAAGTCAAAATTGTGTAGTAACCGATTTGAATTTCATGATGTACCCCATTATGCAATTTAAGCAGAGTTGTAGAAAAAAAAAAAACAAATATTCTTGGACTCATGTTCTTATAAATTATGTTCATTTTTTACATGAGAGAAATATGCCCCTAGTTCAGTTTTGACACGTAATTTGTTACATCCTGTATATGAAGTTGGTTCTTGAGGCTTTTTCACTGTCATAGATATCACCAAGATCACTGTGTATGTGTTTTTTTTTTACATAAACTTTAAATGTTCTACTAATGGTTTCCGAAAGTCCTGTGTTCTTTTCTATATCATTTTTAAAACGAAATTTTATTAAGTAAAATGTTGAACATTTTAAAGCTTCTCCAGCATTCATTTTGATTGTTGGGACACTTGAACGTTCATAGGTTAGCTTCATTTATGGCACACCATAATTATAATTGCGATTTTTGTACAAATCCTCTCCTATGTGCTTTTCGTATTTTAGTTAATTGTCTTTCCATGAGCATAAACGAGTTATATAATAGCAATATTCTCAGTTGAAAGGATTTAATTTACTTAACAGTTACGAGGGGTGTTCTGAAAGTTCTCGGTCTGACTCAGAGATGTCGTGAGGATGCCAAATTACTATCATCATTTAGATGGCGCGCTCTAAATTTTCGGACGCATAAGTGTAATCACTTATTTATGACTATCGTGAACAAACTAGCGTTAAATTTTTCAACAAAATGGCCTAATGAAATACCAGCTGTGATAAAGAATTTCGTTTCGAGGGGTTTAACCGCAACAGAAATACAAAATGAGTTAGATCAAAAATTAAATGGTTCTTCTCCTTCATTTTTGACGGTTAAAAAATTTACTTCCAAATTTAAACATGGTATTACATCCATTTAAGATGATGAGCGATCATGGAGCCCCAAAACTACTTCGGCCGACGAAACTGAGACAAAAATTCACAATGTCGTACTTAATAACAATCGATTGAAGGTACTGGGTATGAGAGAGCTTTCCGCTCGATGGGTGCCGCGTTTGTTAACAGTGGACTAAAAACGCATTCCAATGAACATTTCGCAAGAGTGTTTAGATTTCTTTAAATTAATTCCATTGAATTCTTTCGACATTTCATAACAGTAGGTGAAACGCTAGAGACAAGCAGCAGGCCAAACAGTGGGTGGCAACAGATGAAAGTGCACCAAAGAAAACAAAAACGGTTCTATCTGCTGGAAATGTCATGAATACGGCTTTCTGGGATTCTCATGGTGTGGTGCTCGTAGACTACCTTCAGAAGCGCAGAACCTTCTCTGGAGAGTATTATGCTTCATTACTGGACCAATTGACGGATGCTATTCAAACTGAACGTCCACACCTTATGAAAATAAAAGTTTTCTTTCATTACTATAATGCGTCTTCACATATGCCTGGGATTGTTGCTGAAAAACTGCATGCCCTTCGCTTTCAGGTCATTCCATATACACCAAATTCACCAGATTTGGCTTCCGGCGATTACTTTTTTGTTCTCAAACCTGAAAAAATGGCTAGGTGGACGAAGATTTAGATCAAATGATGAGGGTGAAGCTGAGAAATATAATTATTTTTTATTGTTGGACAAATCTTATTTTACTAAGGGCATTACAAAGTGGAAAGTCGTTGAACTAAATGTATTGATTTATAAGGCGACTATGTTGGGGGAAAAAAAGCTAAAATCTTGTGTTTTTTATTTATTTATTTATTTATTTTGGTAAGCCGAAAACTTAAGAATGCTCCTCCTATTTCTATTCATTGATACAACAGCCTACCGAGTTCAAGGAGGGGGACTGCAGTTCATTAATTTCAGACATAGGTTTTACTTCATTTGGAGCTCATGAATGATTAAAGTAGTACCCTGCATATAAGCAATAGTAGAAAGAAATGATTGAGAAACACAATGACCAAGTAGTTTTATTATAGCTTATTATATAGAAGGTGTTAAAATGTGTGAGAAATAAAAAAGATATAAAGAAAGTGATACAAAGTCGTTGTATGAGACATGTTGGGAGCTTATTCAGTTATTCTGAATATGGGGACCCTTACTGCCTATGGGCACCTGCAATGTTTAAGACACTAACTTGCGTCTACACCCTGCCGCGTTGTTCAACCAAGTCAGGCCTCCTTTCACGGAGGGTAACGGAGAAAACCGAGTCGAGGAATGCCTTGCAGAGAGTTGTATTGTGACTTCGACAAATACAGGCAAATATAACAGTCATAACGCACAGAAACAAGCAATGAAATGCAAAAAGTAATTTTTTAGGATGCATGTTAGTTATTCGCTTTCAATATACAGCGAAATCAAATGTAGCAATGTAAAACATAAAGGAAATAGTTGATACTGGACAAGACATACGTTTTTAACAGTATAAGTTGTGGAATGAATTTTTTTTAACTTAAGCTGACCTAACCTAAGTTAAATTTGCAACTTATGGGTTAACAGATAATTTTTCTGTGTATTGTCAGCTAGCCAAACCAAAATTTGCAAATTATGCCTTAACATTATCACTTTTCCACATTATTCCTAAAAAGTTACATTTATTATATTGTAATAAGCAAAGTGAAGCCAAATTATGAAGATTAAAAAATAATTGACCCATGGGGGTAGCGAAACCAAACTTCCCATTAGTAGCATGAGCTCTCTGCAAAGGTTGCGATCTTTAGCAATTACTTAAGGCAAATAATTTCAACTGCATTTTTTAAAAGTATTTAACGCCCATTTTTACTACTGAGGCACCACAGATGATGGGCACTGATGATAAATGAGACGAAATGATATATTGGGAAAGAGTTTTCTTTTTAAGGAAGGAAACGCTCCAGGCAAGTTTATGGTACCTTCCCGGCATTTGCCATTAATGAGGTCTGAGGAAAACCTGGAAAAAACCTCAATCAGGGAGGACGGTTCTGGTGGGATTCGAATCCCAGACCTCCCGCTCACGAGTCTGCGCCTTAACGACCTCGGCCACCCGTGGCGGTTTTACCACTCTAAGCACGAAACCTTTAGCTCAGTAGGTTAGAGCGTCGTGCTAATGATTCGAGAGTTGTGGGTTCGATTCCTAGGGGCAAATTATTATTGTTACTAATTTTCTTTAATCTTCACATTTTTATGCACTATTCTTAATTGAATAGATGTTACTTTTTCATAGGTTAAGTTAGTCGAGTTTAACACAAATATATATATAAATTAATTCATTCGTTAAGTTAGTTTATGTGAATGTGTGTGTAAATTAATTCATATGTTTGGTTAGTTTTGTTTAAATTTAACAAAAATGATAGTACATACAAAAATGATAGTACATACAAAAATAATATTGCTGCTATTTCCTACATTATTCTTAATCCAATAAATATTACTTTTTCATGCGTTAGGTTAAGTTTGATTAGGTTAGTTTAACTTTGTCGGTGGTGTAGTGGTTACCATACTTGCCTCCTACATCCAAGATCGCGGGTTCGAACCCGGCCAGGACCGATGGATTTTTTCGGGCGTAAAAATCCTAAGTATATCTTCCTTCGGAAGGGAAGTAAAGCCGTGAGTCCCGTGTCGTACATTTACGGCACGAAAAAGAACCTCAAGCCTGAAAGAGAGGCCTCTGAGCAAAATTTGTCGGCCGTCTCACGCCCTGAGTTGAATGGGAGCTGATGACCTGAGATGTTAAACAGCGTTCATAAATAAATCAATCAAAAAATAATTTAAAATTTCTCCATAATATCTTATGGTAAGCATTGCGCTTTCTTCCCTATGGTTCGGGACTACAATCATAGCTGCTTACAACATGTAACGTTAAGTTTCCCGATCACCACATTTATGTTCTTTGGAAAATATGACAACGCCTAGATCTACCAGTCCTCCTTTTAATCCCCGCGACTCCCTCTTTTCTTGAATAGTTAAAGTGAAGTTATTATTTAAAATATACTACTTGTAATTAACCTTTAAATTGTACTCTTCTGTAATTGCATCACTCAGAGTTCACGAATATTCAAAATGAAGTTCACTCGTAAATTTCCAAACAGAATTCAAACACCAGAAAAGCATGATATGTAATCTAATACAGCCCTTCATTCTGGTCTTACTTTCACCAACTGTAGATTGCATATTTTAACCACTGCACTCTAATAAACTGCATTTCTCTATAATAAAAGTCATAACAATGCCAACAACTCAAAGACTGAAGAAAAATAATGTGTGAAAGTAATGCAATATTTATAATAACCACTGAGAGCATTTACTGAATTGTAATTTCAATATATTTAACACGTATTCTTATGATATTTGTCGTACGTAATGAGTTATTAAATTTAAAATAATAAAGTGGCAGAGAAAGAGCTCGTTGGAAGTCCGCAGAAATGTGGAAGGAGGAGAAATGACCAAGGAACGACATGTAACCCGGCGGACCCCAAAGTGCGGTGACAAGGAACACAAGAATGATAGCGAGCTCTGGGATGAAAAAGCAACAGGTTGGAGGGGAGGTGTACAACAGGCTGTTTCTTTCTGTAGAGTGCTGTGTCGCATGTCTCTCGTATCTGCTTGCAAAGGTATTTTTAATAACCCAAATATCCAATATGGAGCACATCTTCTGAGTCCGTATAAAGCAAGCGAAACTGTTACATATTAAGTTTTGTAACTACTTTCAGCAGAGTAGCAGTCAGAATGTTCTAAGAAAAATAATGTCCACCGAAGTTTTTCATCAACTATCAAGCGAGATACTCTTTGATCTGATATACGAGTGTACCTCATAGCAGCGCTGAAAATTCTTAGTCAGTAAGGCTATTTGGACCATTATCTTTGTTTATGGGCATTACAGTGAAGTACTGTGAACTCCATTGGAGCTGACAAAAATCCTTTAAACACATTTATGGGAAAAATTAAAGAAGTGCAAAACCAAATTAAGTAAGAAGATTATTATTAAAACGAATTGACACCTATTTTTTTTTCTTGATCATTATCCATCCGGTGAATGCTATTGAATTAGATCAGGTGTTCATCTATAAGACTAAACAATATACCAACATGCAAATATTATTTGAAAACTTACAAATGTGTATAAGGGAATCATGTTAAGCAACCTTCCGAATAAGCAAGGGGAAGAGAATAAATCAGAACTGGAAGACTGTTCCATGGTGAACCCCTGAACTAAATATAATGCGGAAAAAGGTGAACGAATTTAGAAGGCGCTACCAAAGAACAGAAAACCGATGCTGCAATCGCTGAGGACACTTTTGTAAACGTTGCTCAATCGGTAGTTCAACGTACTCAGAAGTGTATCGACGCCGATGGTGGGCATTTTGAGCAACTGTTGTAACTGTGAAAGTCTAAGATGATTTAGTGCTCATCATTTTCTGTTAGTGTGAATTCAGTTTTGTTATGTTAACACATTTTTTCCTTACTCGAAGTGTGTACACTTTTTTGGCGCCTTCTGTATTTGCTTTATAGTATAATCAGTTTTACATAAAATATAAAATTACAATGCTAAACAATAATAGAATATTTTTGAACTACAATTTAAGTAAGAATACTGATAAACTGGCAATGCTTGAGGCTATATATATATGAATCCATAGAGGCAGTATTTACATTTTCCTTTTATATAAAACATTCTGGCCAACGTTGGTACCCGTCATACCGAGCATCCCATGTATCAACATTGTCCTCTTTGGTACTTTTGGACTGGTTTCTCCTGAATATTTTTGGTTTAGAATTTCACTGTCCAGTTTTGCAAATTTTACAGTAATGTGCGTTTGAAAGTTAGTTTACTATTATTATTATTATTATTATTATTATTATTATTATTACTGTTGTTGTTGGTTGTTAATGTCCTTTCTAGTCAATCATTGACGTTGGCACCCTAAGACACCAATATATTACTTTTTGCATCATTTTAGTGATTAAATATCAATTCTATATAACTTAAGCTGCAAATCTGATACATCAACACCACTCATAAAGGCACTGTACACAACATTATAACATTTTATTTCAGCCTGCGTTAGTCTGCAGCATAAATTTTCCTTCTAGCTGAATGCTCTTATGACAAGCAGTTCCATCCATAACTTTCATATTTAATATTCTTCAATTTCTTTTTTGAATGTATCTAAAGTTGTTATTGTTTATCCTAAAGTACGAGCAACAGAATAATAAATAACTTATTTATAAATTGCAGGTTATAATAAGCATGTAACTCTAGCTTCAATTTTGTTTCAAAGCAACATATACTTTGGTTAAATATTTTAGCGTTTTAAATTAGACATATCATTTAACAAAACTTATCATTCAATATAATGTGAAATACTTTTGGAGGTTTTAAAATGGAAAATTAGCTTTAGCCGGTATTTTAAAATGAAATTTATTGCTAATTGCACAGACAGTTCAGCTGTTATGCATTAGGTGGCATGACTACAGATGTCGTTCATATTGATAAAATCTCCAATATTTTGAGTGATAATTGAACTATTAACATGTAGGTTTCAAGACGCACTGCAATTTAGAGGCAAATTAAATGCTGTATATACAATCAATTCAAGAAATTCCTATAGCTCTGGAGCAACACTGGTAGCGAAAGGTTTAAGTAAAAAACAGAATATATACGAGAGACGCTTAGAAAGAATAGGAGTAGGTTATAAACGATAAATTGAAACTTAAACTAAAATTTCCGTCAGCCTCTATCTTGTGGAATTAAAATGGAAACATTTGCCCCATTCATTATCGTGCAAATGTGCTGGGCTGAAACTCGCTTTCCCCACAACCAGCTCTTTACCTGAAGAAACAAAAACAAATCAGCAGTAAGTAATGTGCGCCACGGTCAATGTTGATTTGTTTTTTTTTACGGACGCTCTTTAACATCTCAGGTCATCAGCGTCCCATTCAATTCAGGACGTGAAACGGTCGACAAATTTTGCTCAGTGGCCTCTTCTTTCAAGCTTGAGGTTCTTTTACGTGTCGTGATATATATATTTAATGCAAATGATCTGCACCATGAAGATATGTAATTTGTACCATGAGCATATCTTATGCGTCACCGCAGATATTGTTAACTATTTCACGAGTATTTGTATTTGCAAACTTTTCCTTCCCACTTTACCAGACTTTGGATTAGCTATGAAATAGTATATATGGTAAAAGTGTTAGGACCTTATCAAGTTTCAAATTGTGCAGCACCTTCGCACATCTTTGTAACTTAACTTTTATTTGAACTTTTGTTACCAGACAAGAAATGGTATATTTCAAAATGTAAATGTTGATTTTCCTACTCATTAATGCGAGAGTATTTGTTGTCCTTCTTACTGCTACTCCATTTTGAGGCTTCTGATTTTCATTTGGTTATGGAGTTGAAATTGAAGAAACGTGTCTAAGAATAATGATAACGATTTGACTTTAATTTGGAATTAAATAGCACTACTGCATTTGTTTTTTCCTTGTACACTGCGGCCTCCAAGTCCGTATATCTGAGTGGAAACTGGATATCTGAGGTGATATAGTTTTCGAAATCGTAGTCACAGAATTTTGTAATGTCATAATTTCCTGGTTTCACATCCACGAAGTACTCCTACGGGTGGCGGGTCGTTAAGGCGTGGACTCGTGATCGTGAGGTCTGGGGTTCGAGTCCCGCCAGGTTCGTTCTCCCTGACTGAATTTTCCTCAGTCCTCTTAAATGGCAAATGCCGGGGAGATACCCTAAACTTAGGCCTGGAACGTTTCCTTCCTTAAAAAAAAAATCTTTTCCCAGTTTATCATTTCATCTCATGTGTGTCCACCGCCTGTGGAGCCTCGTAGTAAAAACGGACGTTAAACAGCATTTAAAAAATCCACGAAGTCATCGGTAAAATAGTCGTATATTTCTGTTATTTTTTAAAGTTATAGTCCGTGATTTATAATTTTTATAATGAGTTTTGTAATGATATATATGGAATTCAATCATCCATTTTCTACTATTTTTCTGTATTATTTATATTAAAATAGTCAAATAAGAATTAAAAATCATGTGTGGAATGATATTTTTTGCCCCCTCTTAAGAAAATTTCTGGCAAATCTCCATGGCGCAGTTTTCAAATTTGTGTTGCATCTGCATATGTACGCAATTTTAAATCTACAAATTTTGGGTTAACCGTGACGCAGATAACATATACTTTAAGTCACATGGATCAGGTTAGGACTGCAAGGAGGATGAGTGACAAGCTTCACAGGGGTGTTTTTCAAGAAGGTTAGTGTGGCATTGCGGTATGAGTGGTGGCATTAACATTATGCAGCCTGTAGTTTCTAAGCCAGTTTTTTTTTTCCACACACCTTCTGGAAAACTTTTGTGAGACAAATTGCATGGCATTGTCCTTCGAACTTGAAGGAAAATTGTTGCCACATGTCACCACTATAACCCACATACCCTTGCGTTGTGGGTGTAGCATCTGGAAAGGTCCAAACAAATGCCTGACGCTTTGTTTCCGGATCATATTGACAAATCCATATTTCATCACCTCTTAGATTTGAGAAACAGAGCGAGAGTCTCCATTTTGTATCTTTGGAGCATTTCGCGGTACACTTTTACTCGAACGAAATCATTGATAACACCTTTTCTTTGTTGTTAAATAATCGTGTAAACTTTTTTTAAACTTTCCGATCTAATTAAGAGATGTCGCTAGATACAAGTCATTAGGGAGTCTTCTTGTAACTTCAATATAGCGCTCTTTCTCGTTTCTCTTCATCTTAAAAGACGTTCGTCCCGTCTTAAATTCCGCGAACTAGCTGAAGATAGTTTTACTTGAATGTGTAATATGTAAGTCCCTAAAGACACTAATTGCACTGTAAGCTACTTACCCCAGCTCCATTGCGCGACACTGGATTAGTGGCACAGGTGCTCCTTTTAACCAACACTGTTGAGGCTGCACGAATAACCGTATATTGATTTACAGATACAAGTATAACATACGTATTTTCGCATTATTTTAAACAGTTTACGCTTGTTCAGAACTTTTAAGAATGCCTTTGTAATTACTTAAAGAGAACAAGTAGCTCAAAAACAATAGAATGAACAATGGACGTATAATGCCACCTTTTGTTGTTATTAACTAATTGCGAATACAAATTTAAATGTGTGTAGTCACTGAGTTTAATTTCATGGCGAAATTATATGAAATTCTTGCTTTCTGGGCATTAAACCTTACAGTGCATCAAATTAATTTTTCGAGAAAAGCAGTGTTTCACATTGTAAGAAAAGGGCTATATTTATCTATATGATCTAATTTAGGAATATAACATGAATTTATGTGTCAGAAACATTGGTACTCAAAGGTAAAATTATTGTCACTAGAAATGAACTTCTGGAAAATGAATGACGTCTTTAGCGTATTTAAAATCAAAGTATTAGAGAAACTATTATTTAATATTTTGTTACTTGGTATCACTTTCATCTTGTCCTGTTTTATTTCTTGTGTGTTCATTGCTCCCGTCGCTGGAAAATGTTATTTTTAAAATATTGAAAACCATCAGTAAGATTATAATATAAAAATGCCCGCCAATAAAATTAAAGTGATATATCGGGTCAATATGTAAACATATAAAACTATAATTAAAACAATATTATAGAGATAGTTTATAGTTTTCACTAATGGGAATATAATATTTCACATAATGGAAATACAGATCGAAAAGATAAGTGGTGGCCGAGGTCGTTAAGGCTTGGGAGGTCTGGGGTTCGAATCCCGCCAGGACTGTCCTCCCTGACTGATGTTTTTTCCAGGTTTTCCTCAGTCCTTATAAATAGCGAGTGCCGGCGAGGTACCCTAAACTTATACCTGGGACGTTTCCTTCCTTAAAAAATATCCTTTCCCAATATATCATTTCATCTCATGTATCATTAGTATCCATCTTTTGTGGTACCTCAGTAGTAAAAACAAGCCTTAAACACTATTCAAAAAAAAATTAAGAAGGAGAATTAAACTATAAAAATGATAGTAAGCAAAACGGCCTAAACGTCTGTGAAACTGGGTCATTTTCCATTCTGCTAAATGGAGTATGAAACATGAAGAAAGAAATGGATTAAATAAAGTTTCGAGAAAGAGATTAACCTACATTAACATTCCTATAAAGACTACAGTGTGCCTGGTATATGCTACAGATCACAAGTATAATAATAATAATAATATACATTATTATACCAAATGGTCAAGCACTCCCATTTCAATTTTTATTGGTGCAGACCAGGCAACAGAGTCCCGAAATGATATAACGTGGACAGGGAGGGAGCTCTATATTTTCCGATGCTCTTTGACCTTAGCGAGATCTGGAAATGGGAGTCCGGCCGTTTTCCAAATGGGAATACCGTTACCCCTGATGAGCTCAAGTACTCTCACTGCAAGTTGTCCGCAGGACGATGAAAATGGAAATGGCTTGTGTTCATAGTAAGCGGATATAGGAACTATTTCCTGATTCCGTGACGTTACTGTATTAACACATAGACAGGCGCATTTGCATGCCTTGAGCCAACCGTGTCAGGAGGCGAAACTCATTTGCCAGGACGACGTAAAGCCGGTAAATACTTGCGAAACATGCAAGAGAGAGTCCAATCTGGCGAAGTGCCCACTTCCATGGCACACAGAGTTTCCCTTTTGTTTGCCCTCACAGACTCCTCAAATGGACATATTATGCAGTTAAGTATAGAGGTAGTTTAGTTTCACTTCCTTCCTGTCTGCATGCAGGTATCGTTTTCTTTCATAATCTCTCTGAAATAGTCTATTTTTGAGGGAGGAGGTTACATATTTTCTGTAGCTTACGAAACTATCCATTGCCTCAAGTTGAGGTTAGGAATGGAGTTGTCTCTAAGATGCAACGTTCCACTGCGGGCGGTATTACAAGAATCTGCTCCATTATTCTATTGTTATCATCACTTGAAAGTTCTGGTTTAGTTATCAATGGCGCAATACCAGAGTGCTGGACAAAGTTGAGAGATGAATTTCTCTTTGGTTGCTATGGAAACAATTAATACAGTTGCGAAACTACCCTTGTAAATGGTTGCACTTAGCGTTCAGCTTTGTTTTACTCCTTTAATGCATTATAACAACGTTTACCACTTTCACATTCATTTTGACGCAGCAGACTATAATGAGACTATAAAGAAACATGTTTTGTAATATTGATCTATGTTTTCGTTTTTAAATTTATTGCTATCTCTAATGTTTTATTACAACTAGAATTTTTGGTGAAAGGAATACATTTATAAGTTATTGATGGAAAAAAAAATAAATGCAGCAGGCAATTTAGAAAGAATACGTGTTCAAAAGTTTGAAAAAATGAGCTAGTGCAAGGAATGTATTATATGGGCTGTCCAGTATAAACTGTAAATAAGGGAACGTCCTAAATACTTTCTACAGAGGATACGTGTTTCAAAAATATAAAATAGTGTAAAAAAATGGAATGGAAGAAAATCAAACTTGAAAATTTTCATTCAAGGCTGCAATTGGAACCACAGAATTTGGGCCTTCCTTGCCGACGCACTAACTTAGCTACGCTGTCTTATCAAAGCACAGAACCACGAACCTCTCTCATCCGTTTCTTTAAATCCCAGAGACCCCGTTAAGATTTTTTGCCGACCGCCACGGGTGACCAAGGTCGTTAAGGCGCGGACTCGTGAGCGGGAGATCTGGGATTCGAATCCCGCCAGGACCATCTTCCCTGACTGAGGTTTTATCAGGATTTTCTCAGTCCTCTTAAATGACAAATGCCGGAGAGATACCCTAAACTTTGACCTGAAACGTTTCCTTTCTTAAAAAAATCCCTTCCCAATTTATCATTTCATCTCCTGTATCATCAATGTCCATCGTCTGTGATGCCTAAGTAGTAAAAACGGGGTACCATTAAAAATATTCCACTGCCATACATTTCTTTCTTAAGAGGCGACTCGAAATGCTACAAGTACTTTTGATACGGGCTTCTAATTTAGCCACCAACTGTATAGTGGTTAATTTATATATGAAAATGGTTCTTTCTCAATAGCTATATGTAAAATATGGAGGAGGACATGGTAGCTCATTTGGTTAGAGCATCGGCACGGAAGGTAAAATATCCGTGGTTCGAATATCAGTCTTGTCCGAATTTTTTTAAATTTGATTCTTCCTTACCAAGAAATGTCCTACAAACGACTATTGTGAAAATATGTGTTGAAAGAAAATAATTTCCTCATTTTTACATTAAAACTACATTGTAGAGTGTTAGTATCGATTTTAAGCAACTTAACATTCCATTGTTGACCCTCAAAGAATATTATAGTAATACTGGATAGCTGATTCATTACAGTAAAATATTAAACGGTTAATAATGTTATTTGACGAAGAAATTACAACGGGAAATTGAAAATCTGATCCAGAAATATGAAAAAGGAGTCGTCTTAAGAAACGTTAGAGTTAAAGGCGAAAGGAAAAGCTGCTTCAGAAAGTAAATTTGGTAATAAGTGTGAATACAGATTGTGTTGCTTTCACATAATTTTCTTGGAAGTACTTCGTAAACGAACAACTTTTGTAGGATTCGGTTCATCTTGGAACATCCACATAGTGCATTGTTTTGTCAGTTTCCGGTTGATACGAATAGGTATATCCAAATTTCCTCACCTGTTACGATGTTGTATCAGATTTTGCAGTTCCTCGGTGGAATTTTTGGGCGTTTCATTACACCAATTAATGCGAACGTTTTTGGATCTTCGGTCAAATTATGCAGAATCCTCTGGGACAGGTCTTTTTCACAAGTAAATGTTCAAGCAAAATCGAATGTACTACTTATTCGATATGCTTAAGGATACCTTTATTTCAATGTAGGTCACATGCCGAGCTTCTTCAATCGTGTTGCGCACAGTATCAATATTCTTTTTTTTTTTTTTGAATGACAATACATTTTGGTCGAACTTCACGAAATTCATCACTGACGGACGCACGAACACGAGGAAAATCTGCAAACCAAATGTTTTTCTGATGGTGTTTCATTATTAAAAGTTGAACGAAGCGATTCTATACTTTATTGTTGAGTTAGGCCTTTACTAAAATCTTAAACAAATCATTCAAGGAAAATCTTCACATGAAATTTCCATTTTTTTCGCAAAATTTCTTGGTTGAAACGCTCACTGTAAAGAAACTACTCGGGCAATTTCTAAGTTGCAATTGTCAATTTTTTTCGAAAATAATAATGAAAATTCTCAATAGTGCCACCTAATGGTGGTTTGTAAAAACTTAAGAGGTAATCCTTGATGATTTTTTATTTGTTTATTTAAGGACGCTCTTTAACATCTCAGGTCATCAGCGTCCCATTCAACTCAGGGCGTGAAATTTTGCTCAGAGGCCTCTCTTTCAGGCTTGAGGTTCTTTTTCGTGCCGTAAATATACGACACGGGACCCACGACTTTACTTACGAAGCCATACTTAGGATTTTTACGCCCGAAAAAATCCATTGGTCCTGGTCGGGTTCGAACCCACGTTCTTGGGTGTAGAAGGCAAATATGGTAACCACTACACCACCAGGACCGACATCCTTGTATGAGAAAAGTGTTCCAAACATTGTGCTATTTGTGTGATTTTTCAGTTTTTCATTATTTCTGCACGAGTTCTTCTACAGCAAGGCTATTTTAGTTATGGTCTGGCAGAGCGCGTCTGCATTCTGGGAGAGGACAGTCAAACCATATGATGCGTGTGCAGGTAGCGCTTGTAGTTTGCGGGAATACTTATCAGCGATTGGTTATATGTTTGTGTGTCTCTTCAGTACTTTCACTGTGTATAAATTGTATGCAAATTATTTTCGTCAGTTATGCTACTACATAGCTTGAAAATCGGGTCTTTATGCTCGATGCATATATGGGGTAACGAACTTTTGCAGAAAGGTGAAAAGGCGATTCGAAAGAAAATATCCTAGCAATATTTTCCATGTAAAGAAAGTGTTCGATAATTTGTTAAAAGGTTAATAGAGATAGGATAAGAAACGTGATCCGAACCACCATGTTCTTATGAAAGAAACGTTTCATAAAATACAGGAATTTCCTACGCATATCCCAGCAATGTGTTGTCGCTGAGGGGCATCATTTTCATGTCATAGTGATTATTAATATCACTAAGCGGCGATTTCTTCTCCTCTTTCTGGTTGCTACGGCTGCATTTTCTGATAAACAGCCGCATTCAGGCGGCCTGAAACTCAAATAACCTCACTGTTATGCGAAATGCGTGTACTGATCCAGGCGATGAAGCATCAACTCTTGTAAATGTCCCTCTACTGTCACAATTAGGCATTACATTGATGCTCTTAAATTGCTTAACATTTATTTACTATTCCCAATGATTTAATCGTTTTCTGGTAGAAGTGCGTATGCGTTCAAGAGTTCCAACTGCGCAGGGGGGGGGGGGGAAGAAAAAAAAAAGATTTTCTTTTGCAGGTCCAGCAGCTTCGACAGTGTTAGGAATTTTGACCCATACGTTAGAGCAGCAATGATATAGTAAATGGCCTTATATATATATATATATATATATATATATATATATATATATAGATGTAGAACTATTCTTCTCCAACGCCCATGTAACTCAGAAAAGTGTGTAGTATTAGTTCAAATGACAGAGCATCTCCTCCAGTTTCCGCTTTTCATTAAAAAATGTTTTGCTAACCATTGAATATTTCTCTTTCAAATCTGTAAAGTTTTAAATTTAGATTGATTTTTATCTCTAGCAAGTAAATGATTCATAAATTCAGCCATTACGTTTTATACTTGTTACCAGTATGAGGTTGAAACTATTGCGGACCAAACTCAGTTTAATTTAAGCTGCATGAAGTATTATATATTCTATTTCGTTCATATAACTAATTTGTTCATGCTCCTAGCCGAATGAAAACCCTAGAATTTAGTTTGTGCTCGGAAGTAGCTTTATACTTCATTGTTAATAACAACATAAATGTTGAGCATGAGTTAATGCCTGGTACTTGATTTCTCTGGTAAGGCAGGCTACACTTTTGTCAACACTATGCATCTCGTTACTCTTTCATGACGAACTGTGTGGCGAGAAGTTTGACAGAGGGTTTAATAAAACAAATATTGAGAGAGCCGTAATGCTTTATCTGATTTCCAATTAATTGATTTGTTCCACATCGTGACTAACTTTCAATTTTACTTCTGCAAACGATGGGGAACACTACACCACCTAGTGTAAAACCCTTGTATCACAAATTTGGGTGAATTAGCAATTTAAATGCTTTTTGATAAGAAGTAATTTGTTGTTTAGTAGCAGAACATTGCCACATATAGCTTAAATTTGTTCCATAAAAATTAAATGTTTTCAGAAAGGCCGAGAAGACCATTTACATCTGTTTTTAACCTAGCGATATTGCCTTCATTTGTACTGAAAAAAAAACAAACAGAAAAGCATTCCTTTAGCAGTATAGAATAGAATCGAATAGAATAATTATTTCACTCTGTCATCTCAAAAAGTTTAACAAATGCTTTTACATTTTATACCATTGTTCCTAGAGTATATACTTTTGGGATCTTATACACTTAACACTCGGGTTGTATATGTATTAGATTCTACTTTCCTTAGTCCCTTCCTTGTCTCCGTAGATACTATTCCTTAACTTTAGTCGCTCTTTTCTGCCATTTCTCTGTTACCTTCCCTATACAATCCCCAAATTTTCTAAAAAAATCCTTTTTTACCAGTTCCAAAAATTTACAGTAGCACAATTGCTACCTATAAATTGTCTCATTTCTGAATCCACACACTTCTCTTCATTCTTTAGTTTGTGAACATTCAACTGCACAATGAAAATCCTTCTCTGTTATTCCACATAGTGGACTCTCTTCCTTTTTCACTTGTAATCCACTTAACTCTAATATACCTGCTCTTCTTCAAGGAAATCCATCCCTTCCCCTTTTATTACACATATCAAATATTTTTTCCACCCCCATTCTTTCTTAAATTTCCTATAATGTTTCAAGATGCTCTTTTCTTGTAAAATACTCCATAATTCTTGCTTTCCAATTTGATCTATCCTTTGCTTCACTTTATTCCATAGCCCTTTGTCTATTCACTAATTGTTATTTATCCACTTCACTTATTCCAACCTTTGGACTATTATTTTTAGTTGAGCTGACCAACTTGTTTCCCTTTTTACTTTTTCTTGTATCTGTAAAGTCTTTGATCATGTTTCTTTCCTCCTTCCCTTGATGCTATCTTATGGCAATATTTAAAAATACGTTTAACTATCGTGCCTTTCCTGGCAAATGTAACAATTCTACCAATTCTACCCCATTTGGAGTTGCCCTCGGTAATCTCAACACCATTTTACAAATGCTCTGTAAATATGATCGATATACTCCCACTCTTTCTCTGTAACCAATGTTTCAACCCCATACATCCTTTTGATTCAAAGTTTGCTCGAGTTATACTTGAAATATTCTTTAAACAAGTTCTTATAATATTAATAGTTAATTTTCCCTTTCCTAATACATTCCTTCCCTGCTCTGTCCATCTTCCACTATAATTTAGCCTAATCCCTTAAAAGTCCAATCTGTTTACCACTTCAATTTCGTTACCCTCCAGCCACCATTTCTCATTTCCTTTGAGTTTACTGTCTTTCTTGCTTACCATAATTTATTTTTATTTTTATTTTAAAATTGGGTGTTTAACAACTGAATCACAGTTAGATGAAGGACAGTATATTTAAAGCATATCATACGCGTGTTCTTGCTAGTGTAAACAAATGGATTCATACTGCCCAACAAGATATATCCGTGAGTCTCAACAGGCATAGATTGGATCCGACTCTTTTAACTAATTTTACATTAAATATATTTTATACCGTTTATTTTGCTACAGCAATATCATATATAACTTTTCTAAGGTTGCTAGTCTCCTTCTGTCGATAAACAAACTTTTGTTTTGCTATGTTGGTCGGAAGCTCAACAGGTTTCCTAGTAGACATATCTAGTAGATTGTATTTAGTTTGCAGCAATGTCCAAGCTGTAATGACAATACTTGAAATATTACAGTGGTAAAGCGAATCAGCCTTTAGAGACGCCAGCTTATTTTCAAACCTGGCTGAGGGCGGTTTGACATTAGATCCCTGAGGACAGTATCAGAGGATCGCCCCAGGAACAGGCTTTGGTTTGGTTCTCCTTCTCTCAACAAGTCTATTGAACCAATGGGCGGACGGGTTCACTTTTAGACATGGCTGGGGCAAGGAGGTAGGTAAAATTAACCGCCACCTCTTTGTGTTGTGTGATTCACAAGAGACGTTCCAAACATAGGTCAGCTCTCAGCATAGTGGTTGCTTTTCGAGTCCCTTGACACATACCAGTAAACCCCAATACATTCCATCGCTCCAGTGGTCATTAGGCTGCCCAGAATCTTGAGCGGATTGTGTATTTAATCAAGTTTTAGTGTAGAGAGTGCAGTCACACGAAGAATCGAAAGGTGCTAAAAATATTGATCTAAATATATAATTTATATATGCTAGATAATGCAAATGATCGATTTAATTTGAAATTCGAAAATAATGACTAATTAGTCAAATTCGACATAATCTTATCAATGCAGAGGCGTGTATTAATTAACGATTTGAATTTTCTGCGTAATAAAACATAGTTCAACGTTGAACATTCAAAAGATTGCAGAACCTCCAGGCATTTGATGGGAGCGATATACTTTAAATTGCAGAAATTAAAACACCGAGATATTAATTAACCATATATATGGTTAATTAATTGTTGCTTTGTATATTGTAAAAAATATTTCTTGCACGCTGTTATCATAGTTTAAAACACGAAAGCCCCTAGCGCTTGCCATGACGAATTATTAAAACTTAATGCCTTTTGTTATAACATAAAGTGCATTGCAATTATGCCAGTCTTTTGAGTCATTTTTGTACGCTTATTACGTGTTTTTTATTTGTTTTATTTACGGACGCTCTTTAACATCACAGATCATCAGTGTCCCATTCAAATCAGGGCGTGAAACGGCCGACAAATTTTGCTCAGAGATCTCTTTTTTCAGACTTTAGGTTATTTATCGTGCCGTAAATGTACAACACGGGACCACAGCTTTACTTCCCTTTCGAAGGAAACCATACTTAGGATTTTTACGCCCCGAAAAAATCCATCGATCCTGGCCGGGTTGAGCCCGCGATCTTGGATTTGGAAGGCAAGTATGGATATCACTACACCAGGACCGATTTATGACGCTGTAAAGTACTTAATGAACTATTAGTAAACAACAATCTTTTTTCATCTATTCATTAATTTCAAGTTTGTAAAACCAAAATATACAAATATTTTATGTGTATATGAATAATCACCCAATACTTTAGTCTTATATTTTGACTTGATTATCATCATGTTTGGCTGAAAACCAAATGAAACTCATTTGCAGTCATTCTCAGTAATTTAATTGCATGCATGGTATTCTTGCTATCTTTCATTGCTAAACATACAT
This sequence comes from Metallyticus violacea, assembly GCA_030762175.1. Taxonomy (NCBI): domain Eukaryota; kingdom Metazoa; phylum Arthropoda; class Insecta; order Mantodea; family Metallyticidae; genus Metallyticus; species Metallyticus violacea. The sequence continues at coordinate 43,051,715 of CM060838.1, forward strand.
ATTTCAGGGATTCGGGGATATGATATGGAAAATTCTTAGATAATGAAAATAGCATATTTATTTCTTTGAACCCTGCTATTGATGGCGAATCAACAGCTTTGCAGCTTCGATATTCGCTTTCAATTTGCAAATTTATTCATTCTTTTCACTGAAACGCAGAAGTGAAGTGATATTGCTAGCAACCTCTAAACTATTCTTTACAGCTAGAAAATTGACGCCAAAAATTGAAAAACCCACTTGTAATTGCGCGGTGTTAGATGTTTCCCTTCGCTAGCCACTGTGGAATGAAATGTAATACATTATTAAAAGGTTAACACGAAATACACCATGCAATGTGGCATAGGTATAAATTAAAATAAAGCTAAATTGACTCTGAGATACAATCTGAAGTTTCAGGTTCGATCCCAAGTATGGGTCAATTTAGTTGCGAACACAAATTTCTAGAATATTTTTCCTTGCTATTTCCCCCCCCCCAAATATTTAATGATTACAGAAATTGAAATGACTTTTATAGGAAGATGATACGTGCACTTAGAAACAAAATTATTCAAGCAGGAGGTATAGAAAGGCGACTGAAGCATTTGTCCGACATGCTATTTCACATTTTGCTTGGTTCGAACCCGGCCAGGACCGATGGATTTTTTCGGGCGCAAAAATCCTAAGTATGGCTTCCTTCGGAAGGGAAGTAAAGCCGTGGGTCCCGTGTCGTACATTTACGGCACGAAAAAGAACCTCAAGCCTGAAAGAGAGGCCTCTGAGCAAAATTTGTCGGCCGTTTCACGCCCTGAATTGAATGGGACGCTGATGACCTGAGATGTTAAAGAGCGTCCATAAATAAATCATTAAAAAAAAAAAACATTTTGCTTGACCATTAACCAGAATGTTAGAGTAATAGAAACATAAAACAGTTGAATTACGATAATAAAACATTGATGCAATAACCTAATCTAATGAGAAGAGGTGTTGCAGACATTTTCTAAAAGAAATGAGTGAAAGAAAGAAATTAAAAAGGATAAACTTGTATGGAGTAAGTAATAATAACTTTTAAATTAAAGAGAAAACAAAATCTCTCTATGAGTATGCTTCCGTTTTTCGTTGTAGTCAACAACAATAGACGCAATGGTATAAACAATGCATAGTGCTAATTAATGAATGATGCCAATGGTGCTTTCTTAAGCATATTTTTCATCGAAAGAGCATCGGATTGTAGGTCTACCCAATGGAACCCTCAGAGAGAGATTGTACTGATAAACTGGAAGATATGCTTACGTATGAAAATCATAATGGAAATTAATGTACGCAGTAAAAGGTAAGGCTTTCTGTTGTGACGTGGGTGTTGAATTAGTTGGTAATCAACTCCCATCCAATGCCCAACTTACCAGACCAGAATTTGTTATCGCGGTTTACTGCTCTAAGTATATTGCTTTCTCCATAGTTCTACCACACCAAAATATTCTAATATAAGCAAATATTTCATCATTATCCAAGAGAAAACTATTTAACAAGACCTTTTTATGATCATATTTTAGAAGATTAATTAAGCGCTTTCAAAAGTGATGGCCTTTTCATGGGGGGGGGGGGGGGGTTTACACTATAACCAGTAGACAAAAATAAAAATTTAAATATATAAATCACAATATAATATAATATAAATACAACATATTTATGGATTTATTATTAAACGTTTTAATAAAAATAGAAGAAAGAAAAAGAATTAGAAAAGTATGATTAATGACCACATCCCAACTTATATTATAGGTACAAGAAAGACACATCTATCTAGAATCCAAGTGATAGAAAGAACATTTCTAAAGTCAATTAATGGCTATCGTAAAACAGATCGATTTAGAAAGAGCATATATTGAACGTATTAATAATAATATTTTGAGACATAAAATGATTATTATTATAACACTTGAAAAGAGTTTAAAGGAACAGAATTTCAAGTCAAGCCCTGAGCTACCCACCGAATAAGAAAAGCTTGGAAATACTGCGTAAAAATGTTTGAGTGAATTGAAACAGTGCAGCTATTAGTACAATCTTGTTAAGAAAATAATGGTGAAAATAAGAAAATTGCAAACACATTTAGGAGCAGAAATAAAGGGTAATCGAGAAATTGCTCCGCAGTCATTATATAGCCGAGATTTCACCAAGGGAAGCAAATTCGGATGGCAGCACTGACTGCTCGCTGAACTTATAGTTATTGTGTTCACTTAATTACCAAGGCAAGCACACACTCGAAAGCGCCAACCTTAGTAACGGTGGGTGAATTTCCTGCTAAAAACCGCTTAAAAAAAGGAATGTCAGAAATTTTGGAGTACCAAACTTTCTCCTGTGAGGTGCATATCATCCAAGTGCGGAGGAACTTGTCGAAGACCTGTTAGTTTTTCTTAAGTGTTAAACATTTTGAAATGTTTAAAAAAAAAAAAAAAAAAAAAAAAAAAAAAAAAACCAGCTCAGTCTTTGGGCAATATTTAGGACAATATCTTAGTAATATTCAGTTCAATTTTGAGTAGTTGTGCAAGAAGGAATCAACTCCAAAAGATTTTAAAGTCATTTTAAGACAAGTTTGGAAACTACATTTAGTGTTGTAAGGCATTTTATAAGTTCATATCTGATAGTGCTTTATTGATTGCATATCAGCATAAATCGCACAAATTATATGTATCTTTCACATTTATTTTTTCAAGTTAAATTATGTTATAAAAACTTACTTGCATGTGCAAAAGGATATTACATTATTAAATTCACTTTAGCTTATATTATATTACGTATGATAGTTTTATGGCCTCTTATTCTTATAAAATGTTACCACATTAACTTCAAAATGATTGATCACAGTTTTCTCAGGCTGACGCAATACAATGAGAACTTTCCTCTTGAATACATCACCAAACTATTACTATATTTCCTTTTGAAATACTTAAAAAATAATAATTAATTTATATGGTTTAACAACAACTATTTACAAATCCTAAGAAACAAAACAAGTTTATTGATGTTGATTCTTTCCTATGTATAATGTCTTCCTGGCTAATATTACTGATAGTTGGTTTACTTCTCCCCAGGTGGCAGAAAATTGCAGAGTGGAGTTGAAGTTATATTATGTAACACATACATATAGTTTGCAACAGAAATCCATATTTTAAAAAATTAAGAACTTGGTTTCTTCCTACAGTTAAATTTAGAGCTGTAATAGTTTAACTGAACATGCACTTATTGAAATCGTTGTTGATGTAATTATTGAAGATGCCTATACGAAGAGTTTAAATTAAGTCAAATGCCTTATCGCCAAAGTTGTGTCATGGCAGTAACTGGGGCTTAATTTTTAGCAAACACTGTAAGTCAACTTTTTGGAGTTCACATTATTATTCTTAATTCCCTTTTAAAAACTTAATACAGTACGACAGATTTTGTTTTAGGCATTGCATGAATCTGTACAGTATAATGTTACGCAGTATAATTATGTTTATTTATTTCCACAAATGTTGTGTCAACAGCGGAAATAAAAATTGTAAATAAAAAGCCGCTGATCCGTTGGGTAAAGCTACCGATAAGGCCTCCCCATTTCAACCCCACACATTTTAATTCCCCCCACCAGGACCATCTGTGACTCGGAATGTTGCAAATGTGGCATATTTATAAGTTTTATATTTTGATGTTAGTTTTTTTTTATTGTCACCTAATGGCATAAATCAGTCAATCAAATAATAAAAAGCTTTAACGAATCTGCTGAAGGTGATTTAAACATATTTAATTTCAACATTTAACAGTAGTTGATTATTAGATATATTTTTATTTATTTATTTATTTATTTTCTTTTTTGTGAGATCTAATACGCTGGGAAAAGCAATGGATTTTAGTGGGCGTGTGGAAGGGAGCTTAAACATTTTAATTTTAAAAGTTAAACAGCAGTTGATTATTAGAGATATTTTATTTATTTTTGTGAGATATAATAAGCTGGGTAAAGCGGTGTTTACTTATTTACATTTTAATTCACGCATGAACACAACAACGGTTTTGAACAAAATATGTAGAAAACAATGTAATGTAATGTAATGTAATGTAATTAGCTTTATGAAAATTTTGTTAAATCAGTAAGAAATAAATCAAAGGTTTACGGTGAGCGTGCAGAAAGATGTTTTAATTCTTGAGACGGTGTAATTTCTAAGTTTCTTCATATATTGATAGGTGTACATACTTGTATATATGCTCTGACTTTCAAGAGCAGTGCATAAACTAATATATTTTGTCCGAAACTTGATAAATAATTTTTCAAGCCTCAACAAATGATGAAAAAAATTATGAAGATTTTGTGTAGATCTTACTCGGTGTTTGACTGGCATGAGCGGCTTAAAATTGGTCTGAAGTCTGTAATTGATGGCCCACTTCCAAGACTTCAATTGACAACACCAATGTAGCCAGAGTTAATTATACTCCATGAAAATGGTCCAAAATTTGGCGAAGAGTGTAATGTTTCTGAGGGATCATATCATGCCATGTCATGGAATCCTGACAAATAAAATATGCATTGTGCTGCAAGCCAAGTTCCACCGTCGTATGTTGACGCAAGGTCCGTGTGTGATCTGTCAGGAACTCTTGAATCGCGCAAATGAGGAAGTTTTTAAGTAGAATTATCACTGGTGGTGAAAAATAAGTCTATGGTTACAATAATTTTACAAAATATTAATTGATACAGTGAGTTTGGGAAGCTTCGAAAACATCAATAAAAACACCTCAGGCAGGACAAACGTCAAAATGCTTTTGACGGTTTTCTTTAACTTTCAGGACGTTGGGTCAAAGCCAAACTATAAATCTTGATGTTTGTTTTAGATGTCTTCGAGTAAACTTTAGAAGAAATAGACGGTTTATGGATCCTGCAACATGACAATACGTACCGCTGAGGTCGTTAAGGCGCGGACTCGTGAGCGGAAGGTCTGGGGTTCGAATCCCGCCTGGACCGTTCTCCCTTACTGAGGTTTTTTTCAGATTTTCCTTAGTCCTCATAACTGGCAAATGCCGGGGAGGTACCCTAAACTTAGGCCTTCTTTCTTAAAAAAATCCTTTCCCAATTTATCATTTCATCTTATGTATCACCAGTGTTCACCGCCTGTAGTGCACAGTAGTAAAAACAGGCGTTAAACACTATTAAAAAAAACTGACAATACACCCACATATTCATCATTGCTTGTTCACGACTTGTGCAAAAAACAAAACGATTTTCTTCTTCACTCTCCGTACTCTTGTATCTTGCATCTGCAAGTTTTTTTTTTTTATTTCATACTTGAAATCCAAGTAGAAAGGAGGACAATTTAAAACATAAAACAAAAATCTAGAAAAAAACTTGGCGCAATCTCGAAAAGCATATATCAAGAGTGCTGTCAGGAGTTGAAAATCCATTAAGAGAGGTCGACGCCGAGGAGGATCAGGTTCAATGAGCTATAGTTAAGTTCACATTTTAAAAAATAAAAGCTTTGGAAAAATTTTAACAGATGTTACATACAACTTTGCTGCTTTAAAAAGCTGGTGGAGCAAATGCTTTTCTTTAGGAACATATGAGCTATTATTGAACACGACTTTAACACAACTATTGGTCTTGTTTTACGATCTAATCAAATGATTAGCGTTCTGAGTGTTATTCTAGTCTTTTAAGATGAATTTGTGGCAGAAGACAAAGAAGTATCTGGAGGGTTTTTTTTTCTTGGGTTCCCTGGATTCCTTTCCCAAGTTCACCAACAGCTGCACTGTCTGCATACCATTTACTGTTGGGAACTTCAGAGATGAGTAGTCAGAGGAATGTGCTTACCACTCAAAGGTATCCAGTGGAGGGCATTGTTCACGAGTAGCACACGTATCGTAAACAGAGCCTGTGCTTTGCTATGATGCGTTTAGAGAACATTAACTACCTACAGGCTGAAGTTAATATGCTTAACATTTCCTAACTTATTAACGAATTAATAAATGTGGGTACTCACTTTCTGAGCTTTCTATATGTTCTATTTATTCTCTGTAAAATAAAACAGCGGCTAGATCAGAGAAGTCTTCATTTTCCTCACTTGTTGTTGATTTGTTTTATTTACGGACGCTCTTTAATATCTCAGGTCATCAGCGTTCCATTCTATTCAGGGCGTGAAACGGCCGACAAATTTTGCTCAGAGGTTTTCTTTCAGACTTGAGGTTCTTTTTCGTGCCGTAAATGTACGACACGGGACCCACGGCTTTACTTCCCTTCCGAAGGAAGCCATACTTTGGATTTTTACGCCCCGAAAAAATCCATCGACCCTGGTCGGTTTTGAATCCACGATCTTGGGTTTAGGAGGCAAGTGTGATTTTTTTTTTATCTATTTATTTTCGTCACTGAAATTACTTCAGTCATTTGTTTCTTCTCCCAAAGAAATAATGAAACCGTCAATGACATTTTCCAGTAACCCACCATTTTCCCAAAATTGTTTCTCTACTCTCATCACATGATTACATTAACCCAAACATCTTCAAAAGAATAGGTGCCGACTCCTAGAGGCCGGAAGTGCATGGGCCTAAACATGGGCCGGAAGTGCAAGGGGACTGAGCTCCCCAATATTTCTAAAGATTAATGATAATATGAATATATATTTAATATTTAGTTTGGAAGTACAAAATTATTCCGGAGTTACCATATTTTTACGACTGGTTTTAATTGTTCCATTGTCAACATTTACAGCTGTAAGATAATTTTTTGGGCCTTAGAAGGCTGAAAGCAGCTCATCAGAGATAAATTTTGCGGGGAGCTGGAGAGATGGCTAGTCAGAGGAATGTGCTGATAACGCAGTGATGTCAGAGTAGCGCATTGTTCATGGATAGCGCATGTACCATAATTATATATTTAACAGCGCTTGTGCTATGGCATATGTGTTTAAAATATTGACTACTTAAGGCTTAAATTAATATGCTTAATATTTCCTAACAATAACGAATTAATAAAATACAATTGGGTACTCTGTAGAATCTGCTGTACAGAATTCGCGGAATTTCCTTTCTCACTAAATAAAATTCATCATTACAGCAGCACATTACATTACTGTCAAAATCATCTAAGTTCACTTTCATATGTTCCGGTCTATTTCTAGGTTTTCCTGGAATATACAGAAGACTCGCCGACTTCAACCCCTTATCTTCTTATCCTGGTAATTCGACTCACTGGAACACCGGTATAGATAAGTTTTACCGTTTTAAATTATGTTTTATCTTACCTTACCTCGACTCATCATGTCGGTCCTGGTGGTGTAGTGGTTACTATACTTGTCTTCTAAACCCAAGGTCGCGGATTCAAACCCGGCCAGGATCGATGGATTTTTTCGGGCGTAAAAATCGTAAGTATGGCTTCCTTCGGAAGGGAAGTAAAACCATGGGTCCCGTGTCGTACATTTACGGCACGAAAAAGAACCTCAAGCCTGAAAGAAGAGACCTCTGAGCAAAATTTGTCGGCCGTTTCACGCCCTGAGTAGAATGGGACGTTGATGACCTGAGATGTTAAAGAGCGTCCTTAAATAAAAAACGAATCAAACGAACGAACTCATCAGCATCGATTCCTCACCATTTCTTCACTATGTATAGCTTTTCCTTTCTTTCGTTGTTGTGGTACATTCATTATTTGTATTTTTGTATAATTAATAGATCACTATATATGTGAAGCTATACATCAACACTAACTGAACCATGCAATGCAAAAGTTCAGCTGTTCACTATTAATATAATGCACTTGTTAATGCAATGACGCTCAGAGACATAATGAACCGCCGTAAGTAGTTGAATAGATGATAAATACGCAAGCATTTGCCTGTAATGTTTTGCTTGGGAGATACAAGCCCTCCCCTCTCCCCATGTACTTCGCTAGCCAACTCTCCAGCTCCCAAGTACCTTTATTTTGCACCAATGCTTAGCTATAGGAGCTTCAGTGTGAATGAATGGTGTTTTACGCCCGTTTTTGCTATAGAGGCACCACAGGCTATGGACAATGATGATACATGAGATGAAATGATATATTGGGAAAGGATATTTTTTAAGGAAGGAAGCGTTCCAGGCCTAAGTTTAGGGTACCTCCCCGGCATTTTCCATTTATGAGGACTGAGGAAAATCTGGAAAAAAAAACCTCAGGACGGTACTGGCGGGATTCGAACCCCAGACCTCCCACTCAAGAGTCCGCGCCTTAACGACCTCGGCCACCCGTGGCAGTCAGGAGCTTTAGTGAGTAAGGTACATGAGTGTCCCTTACCCGTTAGTGTGCGGGGTTTTAGGAAAGAGGGTTTATCAGTTGTTAGCGAATTAAAGTATATTATTAAATAATGTTTAATGCAGTTATTGTTAGTAATGTAAGAAACGGTTATCGATTTTATTTATTTGATTGGTTGAGTTATAGGTTCTGGTATGAATATAATAACTTGGGCACCTAAAATAAATAATTATATAATATGAACAAATTTAACACACATTATCTGGCAGTTCTTAAACAATTCATAAGTTAAAAATGAATAAAAATGTAAAAAAATAACTTTAATATAACTAGAAAACTAATTGCTGCTGTAACATGCTGTGCGTTTAGCTTTAAAGAGAGGGATTATCATATTTTTGGCAAACTACTCCCCATATCTTATGCATTATATTCTACATAATCTGAAAGCTATTCGCTTCACTGAAGATAAGTCAGATTCGAGTGAAGCAGCCATGGAGGTCATGCCGCTCGAGTTGTGCGCTCCAGGCAGGGCTACTTGGTTGGAACGGTGGAAAGTTTGAATGAACACGAAATGTCCAGAACACCAGAAGAGATTAATGTCCATTAGCACAACAGTGAGTTGGAAACTGAAACCAGAGTTGGCGAATTGCGTAATCATGACCATACTATTTCAGTTCTCCACCCCTCGGGTTATCAAATAATGCAGCAGTAATATTAGAACGACAGTTGCAATAAACGATTAACTTACGGTTTAAAAATGTTATTTAAGAATATCAGAAGCAAACTAAAATAAATAAATCTAATTTGGCTCCATCATTTGATTAGTATGTTAATTGAGGAATATATAATAATAATTTGTTGCCATAAATAATTTCATGTTATAAATTTATCTTCTAAACGGACTAATTATTTACATGATAGAAATTAAAGAGGGTGAATTACATTTGTGCCTTAGATGCATATCAGAGAGAAAAGAGTCGCTTCTGGTGGTCCAGTGATGGCCTCTTAAACCCAAGCTCGGGGGTTCGAACTGGCCAGGGTCGATGGATATTTTAGGGCTGCAAAATTCTAAGTATGACTTTCTTCGGAAGGGTATAAAAGGCGTTTGCCCATTGTCATAGTTCAGGACGTAAAGAACCTCAAAGCTACAAAAAGAGGCTTTGAGCAAAATTTAACGGCCGTTTCACGCTCTTAATATTTTTTTGATTCATTTATTTATGGACGCTCTTTAACATCTCAGGTCATCAGCGTCCTATTCAACTCAGGACGTGAAACGGCCGACAAATTTTGCTCAGAGGCCTCTCTTTCAGGCTTGAGGATCTTTTTCGTGGCCTAAATGTATGACACGGGACCCACGGCTTTACTTCCCTTCCGAAGGAAGCCATACTTAGAATTTTTACGCCCGAAAAAATCTATCGGTCCTGGACGGGTTCGAACCCGCGTTCTTGGGTGTTGGAGGCAAGTATGGTAACCACTACACCACCAGGACCGACGCGCTCTTGATTGAATGGGAGGCAGATGTTAAAGCAAGTATTTAACAAAAACCAAACAAAGAAAATAGAAAGATTTATGGTTCTTAGTTTTTGTCTGGCAGTTCTCGATATCTAATAAAAGATCGGAAAATCTGCGCAGTTTGTAATAGAAATTAAAAATTAAAAGGAACTTGGGACAAAGCTAAGACATATTGCAGAAATACGAAAATGAAGACTTTTTACCTCATGATATCCAACTTTCCTTTATCACTGCTGAAAATAGTCGCCCTAAATGTCTATATGAAGTATTTGTAATACAAACCTTAACTTAACCCTGCAAAATTGGCATGTTACTGTTTTAGTAGAACATGCAAATACTAAGCTGAACGTGCAGTAACACAATACAGAAACATTGGTGTAATTTTACTGGAACGGTTTGTATATATAGTACCTTAAAATGTACGTTCATCCGTGAGAGGGTGGCCCACATTGCGCCTGGAAGCAGGCTTATCTCCCGGCTACGTCAAACATACAAAAACCCTCAATTCAAGCACACAAGTCTTTCATGCAAATTACAATTAAAACCACCCATCTTCTTTGGAAGTGATATATTTGTGCCACACACATCTCTCACACTTTCTAAGAATGTTTTCCTTCATAAAAATTTGTACTTGTGAAATTGCTGCAATTATATTACCTTTCGATCCATCCGACGTATGTGGTTTAGTTCTCTAGATTTTGGATGTAACTCATTGATTCGTTTTATTTAAGGGCGCTCTTTAGCATCTCAAGTCATCAGCGTCCCATTCTATTGCAGTCGTGAAACGGCCGACAAATTTTGCTCAGAGGCCCCTTCTTTCAGGCTTGAGGTTCTTTTTCGTGCCGTAAATGTACAACATGGGAATCAGGTTTTAATTCCCTTCCGAAGGAAGCCATACTTAAGATTTTTACGACCGAAAACATCCGTTGATCCTGGCCGAATTTGAACCCGCGATCTTGGGTTTAGAAAGCAAGCATGGTTACCACTAAACCACCAGGACCGACGGATATATCTCAGTGATAACCCTGTACGAGGAGACTTCGTCCACGCCACCGAAGATGTCTGCCATAGTTGTGGACGAAACGTCTAGAATTCTCTTCTCCACCATACCTCGGCACAATAGTCCGGAAGACAGTTGTAGTTGCATCTATGACTCTGGCCGTGAAAGCCTACTTCTGTGTGTAGACTTTATTTGTTAAGTTTCTCCATATGTAGAAATCGCGCACGATATCTGTGGATAGCTCTGGCCACAATCCCTTACTGAGTATACTAACCTCAAGTATTTCCTTAAAGCTAACGAAAAAAATGCATGTTCACATTTAAGATGCTATAACTCTTCGAAGAATGGTGTGATTATTACCTGTTATCTGCGCATTTACGGCATTTGCATAAAATCACGTTCTTTGATACTGTAATGATTCACTATGGACCACACATAAAATTGTTGGTCATGTAATGACATTTTTTGCATTACAAAAATCTAGCTTTTCTTCGCTACCTATTGCTGCAAGTCAACCTGTTGGCATCTCACACATTTTGGGTAGAATGCAAACAGGATATTTCGTGGCAAATTCTAATATCTAATGAAGTCGGTTGGCTATCTGGGTCCTATTTGCAAATGGCAACATTGAAATGAATGTAGTTTTAGAAACAGAATATTCCATTAGACTTCAGGATGTATTTTCAGTTTCTTCATGTGCCTGTGTTTCTTTGTTTGATTTTATGCTTCTTTTCTATGTGTGAAATGGAATTTCGTTGTACAATTATTTCAACACACCGGGGAATCGTTCTTTTTCAACTAGTGCTCTTTTTGTTTAATTATTTTTCCTACCCTGTGCTCCTCTCCTAATTCTATTCTCTCATTTCATATTTACTCCTTTCTTTCTCTCACCCCTCATCCTTTTCATTTTGCGTTTTCCATCCGTCTCTCTTCCTACGGCGCTAATCGTATTAGCAGAACTAGAGCTTTAATTAGCAGAACAATTTCTTAAGGTAAGCATTTATGACCTAAAAGCCTAAAAGTAAAAAATTATACTTCAACATCTGAAATAATGTTCTAAAAACTAATTTAATATTTAGAATTAAAATAATTGATTTCACAAACTTTACAATAAGCTCTTACTAGGACTTGCTTAAAATTGTCTATTATATTTAACCGCACGTTCTTATTCTTATTGCCCATTTCAACAATGAATTGTAATCTTATATTTAGTACGTTTAAATTAACGAACAAATTTGTACATTGAGAAAGTTCTTTGTACAGTTTACCAGTATGTAAAATAAATAATATCCTTTGATTATAAATTTACCTCTAATAGCCCAGAATTAAATTTATTTTCAGTAATATATATGCTACGGAGTTATGCTACCTTCATTATTATTATTATTATTATTATTATTATTATTATTATTATTATTATTATTATTATTAATTTTTGTACCTTTTTATTCATTTTTCCTCTATCTTTACGAACTAATTTTATTTTAAATTGAAGTAAAAACAATATTTATTCTAATTTAACATTGAATTATATTTTCGGGTCTAAAAGCATGAGGTTGGTAGATCTTTGTGGTGCGGATGCGTCATCATAGTTGTACTTGCAGTTTCATGAAAGACGGTCAGTAATGGCTGTGATGTTCATTTTTATATACGTGCAACAGGATCATGTTCCAGATTTTTGCGTGAATCCATATCACCGACTAACTTATTAGACGACTGGCCGATGAAACGTTTCTTTGGAGCCTATCGTTCGCAACTAAAGATTCTATGTGTAGTTGTATTTTTATTTATTTATGTATTTATTTATTAATGCATTTATTAATTCTGTCGGAGCTAAAGCCATAAGACCTTCTCTTCCTCTCTATCAATCCAAACAATATCTAAACATGGGTAATGAAAATGAATAATATTAACGTAATAATAATAATAAATAATAATAGCAATAATAATATTAAAAAGAAGAATATCAATAGAACAAGCACTAACAATGACAATTCATAACATATAAACCTATGTAAATAATGAAAGTAGAATTAAATATACTTATAAATATACATGATGAAGCATTTTTAATAGTGTTTAACGCCCGTTTTTACTGCTGAGGCACCATAGGTGATTGACACTGATGATACATGAGACGAAATGATATATTGTAAAAGGATTTTTTTAAGGAAGGAAACGTTCCAGGCTTAAGTTGCGGGTACCTTCCTGGCATTTGCCATTTGTGAGGGCTGAGGAAAACCTGGAAAATAGTTAAGTCAGAGAGGACGATCCTGGCGGAATTAGAACCCTAGATCTCCCGCTCACAAGTCCGCGCCTTAACGACCTCGGCCACCCGTGGCGGTATGATAAAGTAAATAGGAAGTTTTATGATGATAATGATAAAAATATAATGAAAATTTATACAGCAAGATAAAACAAATAAATACCTGTATTGTAACATAAGGAATCTCGAAATAGAGTAACCTATTATTTCTAATAACATTAAACATGTTCCTAAAGTATGGCATTTTCTGACGTCTCCTGTAGTAGACACGAGAAACATGAAACGGTGAAACATGATGAGTAAGTGATGTTCGGTGCAATGGTACTCGTACGTGTGGATTTCAGCTCTGGGATATGATCGAGAAGAAAGGCATTTCATTGGAGCACTCTAAAACAGATGTTGGCCTATTTGTTAGACCTCCATTCAGATATCAAGCACTCGTCACATATTTTGTCTGTCAATTTTTCACCCGGCTTCAGAACTTTCCTGTCATGCATTGTACAACCTTCATCTCTTGCGGCGGTCAAACCCAAGTGGATACACTCGCACACCACCAGGCTTAGTTTTACCTGACATTCCCCATTATCTATTTGGCGAAGTGATGATCAACTTCATCAATTGTAGACCGCTCTCTTTGCTGCCGCGTTTAAACAAAATGCTAGTCGTTGTTATATAACAATTGTGCGATTGCTATGTTTTGCCTATGACAAAAATAGCGACGAAGAAGATGTAGAAGTATACAAAATAAAAAAAGGTAAAAAATTACAATCTTTGTTAATTTCTTTAAAAATAACTTGGTAGAGGTCACATGCTTAAAAATGCTATACATTTTAATAAATTTGATAATATACATTTATTATAAAGTACAAAATAATTCAGTAACAAATGCATGCTGATTGACTCAGTTTTTCATTAAACAGGTTTATATACAGCTGATCAATTTCTATGTCTCACTAAAAAGAAAATGAAATTCTTAAACATCCTAGCTTATTAGTTCTCATTAGCATTCCTTTTTTCTCCAATTTCTTCTCTTCCGTTGCTCAATCTCTGTATTTTCCGCTATGTCACATTTCCTTGTCCTCTTCCTAAGGTTGCCATAATTCTGAAAGCAAAAATACCAACTTTTCTCCGGTGAATCAGAAAATGAACAAATTCAATTACCAATACAAAACATTAGAGTTTGTGAAAGAGCTATCAGCGAATATTTATTTATAAATTAGATGTGACAACATTAGGCCTACATTACATATTATGACATTTCACATTTCTTACCAGGTGTCTTTATACCAGTCATATTTATAGGAAGACAGTGCATCTCTTAAAAAAAAATACTTTCTTTGATCGAATCAAAGTATTCACTATATGACAACAGAGAGTTGCATTTATTTTTCAGTAACACTTTAATTTCACTGACTTCTAGTCTATTTCTCTGTGTAGTCCACAGGTTTATCTCAAAAGATTATTCTCTCTAAGGATATTGATGTACCAAGAAAGGAGCAAAAAGTCTATTTCCTTTAAAAATGTTACATATTTAGCTTTAGTAGCCCTAAATTCTTTAACTGTCTCAATCTACAGATTTAAATACAGAAGTCTACAAGAAAATAATCATTATTTGCCTAGTGTCTCATTAGCAATAACCACTTCATCAAAATGTTATTTGTCGGCTCAAGGAACTTTATAAATTCTCCTGAAAGTGCGGTGCGGACATGAACAAGTACGAGGTTAGGTCCGTAAGTTTCCGGCCTAACTATTTTATAGGTATGATAAGACAAAAAACTATATTTCACTTTTCAATATAGTCACCCTTATTGCAATACGCTTCTTTCATCTTTGAATCAACATTTAAATCCCCCCCCTCAAATAGTCAGAGGTATGATCTGCAAAATGGGCATAAACAGTATCCATCGTCAAAATTTCCTTTCTCGAAGGTCCGTCCGCGTTGAGAAGAGGAAATAGTCACTGGGAGCTAGATCTGGGCCCTAGGGTGAATGGTCGATCTCCTTGAAGGCCACATTTCTTCACAGCTTCCTTTACAACAAGAGCTGTGTGCATAGGCGCGTTGTCGTGAAGAAGGCGCACATCACCACTCCGCTTTCCTCGCCTTTTCACCATGATGGAAGCACCTAGTTTGTGCAGTAGGCCAGCATAGTATTTTTCATTTACTGTGGTGTTCCTCTCCTTGAAGTCGATGAAGAGTGTGCCTTTACAGTCCCAAAAGATTGAGGCCACACTCTTCTTGGTTCACTGAGTGACCTTGGCCTTTAGAGGCGGTGCTTCGCCAGGTTTACCCACTCCATTGATTCTCTTTTGGACAAGGGAACATAATAGAGGACCACAGTTTCATATCCTGTAACAATGGTTTGCAGAACTTCTCTCTCGCTGCCACGGCAGAGCTCCAAAAATGCCTGACAACAGATGACTCATTGCGACTTTTGGATTAAGAAAAGAAGTCTAGGCACCCATCTTGCACTAACCTTATTCGTGTTTATATGCGCGTGATAATTCGAAGAACTGTTGTTTTAGAAAGGTTCAACCTTGCTTCTATTTATCTAACTTTAAGCAGCCGCCGGTTTTCCATAATTTCTCCTTCCACAAGAGCGATTTTTTCAGGAGTGAGCATCTTCAGGGGCCGACCTGCACGCTCTTCGTCTTCAATGCTTTCTCGACCCATTCGAAAAAGTTTGGCCCTTTCTTTTACTGTAGAATATGAAGGGGATGCATCCCATATACACTGTCCAATCGCTGTTTAATTTTATTTGGTACAAGTCCTTCTTTTGTGAAGAACTTAATAACAGCTCGAAGCTCCATTTTGAACATGTAACAATCTTCTACACATAAACTTCGTTATGCAACTATGTCTGAACAACTGAACACCGTGGAGCGGAAGTTACAGCCGCAATTATTTAGTTAACAAATAAGGCTATTGTGAAGACGATAATCCTTATCGGCGAAGTCGAAAGTTATGGACCTACCCTCCCTCGTAAGTCAACATACGGACGTATGGCTACCTAACCTCAGCCTCTTCGTGTTATTTTCCCCTGTTGAATCCATCTTTCTGTTTCACCCTTTTCCTCGTTTATAGCCATATTAACATTTTCGCGTTTCCTTCCTATTATCTAATTCGTTTTTTCTTTTAAGGTTTTTCTATTCCCAAAACATACATATAACACAAACCCTATAACATGTAAAGTTTCATTTGTAATATATTATGTTTCTTATAGAAATAAAAACCGTAACATTTGAAGATAAATACTGAAAACAAAGTCAGCCTAGATTATAGTTATTAAGATAATAATAGGATGTGCAAAACTGGTAAAATAAAGAGAATAAATTGAGAGAATAGCTGAACATTGACAAATTAAATGCCAAAAGGGAAGCAACACGTGGAAAGAGTATCTAACAATAGAACTCCCAAGGAAACCTTAATCTACCAACCGAAAGGAAGAAGAAATCCAGGCAGACCACAAAAAAGATGGATAGATCAATTTGGAACTGGAACGGGTTGTAAGCCCGTACCACGAAAAAGAACTTTCTCCTTTCCCTGTTCTTATCCTCTACTCTTCTTCCTCTTGATCTCATCGATTTCCGTCTGCCTCTTGCTCTTCTTGTGATTCCCATCTCCTCTTCGCTTTTCTAAGGTGCGTATTACTGAGGTATAATGAGAATTTGATTATCGCCGCTGAGATCTCGAAGTTCCTTTTCTCTGGAGAGCTGTTCTGCAAGTACATACTCTCCTCTGAGCTAGACACCATATCTGTAGTTCTATTTTTAACTTAGCAATATTTGAAAACTCATTTTAATTTTTTAATGCCTTGTCTTAGCTACTCAGCTCCAATTTGCCATACAGTAGTTTAGAGATGTGCATTTAACATGCCCGTTTCAGGTTAATTAAACTACAACTAAAATACAGTTAGCTTTAATCATATAGTGAGATTTTGTATGTACCTACGCTTGGTTGAAGGAGAGCGAAAGAGACATTTTCTCTCAGCAAGCAATAATTGCTCCCGTTATGTATTGGCTTTTTGTTGTTTATTTACGCGTTGGTTATTTTGTTTTATGCTCTGCAGGCGCTACCAAACACTGCCAAAAGAAGAGAAACGCTATTTCCGAGCCGAAGGCAACGCCTGCTATAACCCATTAGTATAAATTCACCCAGAGTATTAAAACTGCCTCCAGTCTGCTCGATCTCATTTCCTCCACTCGTCACGGACAGGAAGTGTGTTTTTGTGAGCTCCTTCCCATTCAGTTTTCTTTCTTTCTGCACGTGCAGGCGGGAGAAGTTCGATTATCGTTGATCTCGGAATAAAAGCACTTATTTTCACTTGTTCGTGGTTTCATTTTAAAATATGGTTTATTGGTACTTATTCTTCTTGCGAAACTAAGTAGACACATAAAATAAAAACGAAACGCATTATCTGTCTCAAGAAAAATCAAAGGTTTATTCAGCTCCTCCAAATCGTTATACGCCAATATATGTAGAAAAGTTATTATTAATTCGTTTAGCTATAAATAGATATCTCTTCAAGAATCCTAAAAAGCTAAATTTCTTATATGTATGAGCAAATAAAAAGAATTTCATCCATTTCTGAATATGAAGCTCTGAAATATTATTTTTATTTTGTTTTGGTTTATTTGCGAACGATTTTTAACATCTCAGGTCATCAACGTCCCATTCAATTGAGGGCATGAAATTGCCGATAAATTTTTCTCAGAGGCCCCTTCTTTCAGGCTTGAGGCTTTTTTACATGAACCACAGTATTAATTCCCTTCCAAAGGAAGCTATAATTTGAATTTTTACGCCCGAAAAAATCCATTGACCCTGGCCGGATTGAAACTAAAAATTACTCGGAATTTTGAATTCGTGGAGATGATTTTGAGCATTTTTCCTCGTGGAATAAGTGCAGCGCCACGACCTCAATGCATTCATAAGTATGCTAACCATCCTTATCTCATAGACCCAAAATCGTAGGTTCAGTACAGGCCAGGACGATGATTTTTTTTTTCAGGGATAAAAATCTTAAGTATGCCTTCCTTCGTAAGGCAAGTAAAACCGTGTAGATTTACGGCACGTAAAAGAACCTCAAGTCTGAAAGCAGAGGCCTCTGAACAAAATTTATTGGCACTGAATTGAATGGGGAGCTAATGACCTAAGACGTTAAAGAGCGCCCGTAAATAAACCAAATCAACTAAAAAAAGTATCAGCTGCGGGCCTATTTTTAAGATCTGTTGCTCTTGTAGAATCCTAAGATTTAATTTACATCGTATGTATTTTTTAAGTTTTTTATAATTTGTTTAGAAAATTTAAATATACATAAAACAAATAAATACACATTGTTTTCACATTTTTATTGCACCGTATCATTACAGAACAATAATAATCATAATTATAATATTACATTAAAATATATTAAATGTATAAAACAATATTAATAACTAACAATGTATAATTCCTTAACATTACTCATAAATATTAATTCTTTAATGAAAGGGATGGTGCTATACTTAAAAGCCGCAATATATCAACCTTAATGTACATTTTCCGAACGCTTACTAGATTTGTTTTTAGACAAAATGAGTGCGAAAAGAATCGTTACGAAAAGCGTCAGTACCTTCTCACGACCTCACGACCTTATGTCTGAGAGAATCTTTCTGTAAGTGAGCCGAAAGTTTGCTCGTAACTTTTCTTTGAAATTTAATTTCACAATACAATCAATTGATACTTCCATGATCTGGTCTTTCTTGCTCCTGTGAGTCCCTTATACATGGATCCCTGATTTGGTTTTGTTCGCATTAGGCAGGAGAGAAATAATATCTGAAAGTGTGCTGTGTTTTAAATACTGTGCGATGAGTGTGACTCTCCGAGTTGTTCGAAGTGAGTACTCCGAGAATACTTCTTGCGAAAAACTAAGAAAATTTAAAAGGTTAGAATGGTTTGCTCTATTTTCCTTCCAGCATGCTTTGATACCACAGCTCCAACTTTTTAACAGTCGCTTCGATTTGGTGTTTGTTTTCAAAATTCATTAACCTTTTCTCTTGGAAGACTTAAGTTCAGTTTATTTAAATGGGTGACTACATTTGACAAATAAATTGCAGACTACAAAAGCACCCAAAGTTATACAACAAGGTGAAATGTAACTAATTAGAAAGTAATACGTCACAAGTAAATTGTTAACACGCGCCATCAAACGTCTATATTCTAAATAGTGTAAAAATATTTGAAGTGAATCCTACATAAGGCTAGTGTGAAATGACAATTTCCATAGTGGTTTCTAAGTTGGACTTAGGTTGCTTCTGCAAAACATACACACGCACGCGCACACACATATATATCGACTTGCATCAAACCAATTTAACAGTGGCTATTTAAAAGTTAGTACACTATCATATGTCCCTAGCAGGTGCTGCAATCAATAGGCTGCAATACATTTAAGAATGAAATACGATTTTCATTTGAAATGAATTACATAGTATTTGCTTATAGGTTATTGCACTCTTCATATATTTCTGGCAGGCCCATGACAGATTTCTCGTCAGAAGGATGAGACATATTCATTATTATGAATATATTGTAAATACTTTTTAGTGTCCGCTGTTTCTTTGTTCCAATCGGAAATTGTTTTTATTTTGAACTCCATAATCAATTCTGCAGCTTCCACAATACCTTAATGTTGATACACGGAAGTGGGCGGAAAGTTTCGCTTGAGATACAAAGGTAGCTGAAAATCGGACGGGGAATGGAGCGTTACTCTTCAATTAGGGACTCGTTTGGTTTGGTTTAGGTTAGGCGCATGACCGATGACTTATGTAGCAAACAGAGAGGATACGAGAATCTGGAAAATATTCTGGCATACTGACAAGGGGACGGAAAAATGGAGAAAGATATTTACGGGTTTGTTAACGTGGGGAGAGGGTAGTGACGGTGGTGAACTGTGCCGGCAGATAAGGAGGAAGGTGAGACAGCTCTGATCGGAAGGTGCAAACAACTGGGTTGGGGGTAGGGGAATACGAGTCAGGATATTTTTTGTTTTTTTATTATTTGTATATGTGAGGGACTGTAAGTTATTTAGAACTACTCGTATATTGTTTTCTTTTCTGTTTATTTTATTTAGATATTTAAAAGTATATTATAAATTCCTTCTTTATCATTTTTTATTATATTATTATTTGTCTCTTAATACTTCAATATTTGTTTGTGCCGTTTCATGCATTTTCTAGTGTACGGGGAAAGCACAGGACCCGTGTGAACATGGATGAGTTAGATATGTAAATATATTTAGCAAATAAAATACTACTTTTATTACTACTACTAGTACTACTGTTCTACTACTATTATTACTACTACTATTATTACTACTACTATTACCTACTACTATTACTACTACTACTGTTCTACTACTATTATTACTACTACTATTATTACTACTACTATTACCTACTACTATTACTACTACTACTATTACTACTATTACTATTACTATTACTATTACTATTACTATTACTATTACTACTACTACTACTATTACTATTACTACTACTACTACTATTACTATTACTACTACTATTACTACTACTACTACTATTACTACTACTACTATTACTATTACTACTACTGTTACCTACTACTACTACTACTACTACTACTACTACTACTACTACTACTACTATTACCTACTACTACTACTACTACTACTACTACTACTACTATTACCTACTACTACTATTACTACTACTACTACTACTATTACCTACTACTATTATTACTACTACTATTACCTACTACTACTACTACTACTACTATTATACTACTACTGCTACTGCTACTGCTACTGCTACTGCTACTACTACTCCTGCTGCTGCTGCTACTGCTACCACCACAGGAATGGCCAATATTCGAAGTATTTACAGGCACCTTGTTTGCTCTTAGAATATATCTGATTAATGGTATGAACAGAAACCAAGTCTTATTATTCGTTGATCACCACTTCTTAAAATGTAATACTTATACATGATTTCAATTTAGCAAATGAATTTACTCTTTGCATTTATTATAAGTTTCATTAATACTATCTACTTTAAAGCTGTTTTTATTTGAATTATTATGCAATCACACGGTAGGTATTAATTAATGGTCGCGAATATGGCAAAAATATTGTATGTTCTCAAATCGGCCAAACTTTACAAATGTCAATTTCAGATGTTACATTGTGTGGTTTTTACACTTTTATCACACAGGAACTGCCCCAAGCTTCTTCCTCTAAAATGTATACTAATATCAATAATGTTTTATTTACAGTTACACATTTATTCTTGCAGTGCTACTAGCAATCTTGAGTTGAGGATTAAAATAATTGAACTTATGGACTTTCGGTCTTACACAGTCAATTCGTACTTCTAATCTTTTCCTTTTAAGTGGAAGACTGTGATTTCCGTTCCTTTTTGCTGATTTTGAAGCTGTAGGAGGTTTCCATTTCTCTATGGAACTCGCTTTTTAACAAAAGTGAACTTGGATGTTTGTGCAATCAGCGATTCAAGCATGTTAGTTAAACTAAACAAAAATTCACTCAATGAGTCGCAAAGGGAAACTGCTAATTAAAGAAAAATATTTTTACTCATCTAAATTCCCAAAATTGAGGCTAAGACAGTCAACGAACTTCACATTGTTCCAAAAGTTGATGTTCAGTGTCTATTTCTTTGCAAAACTGCTCAGTCTTGAAATTCAATAATCGGCTTTTTATAAAATGGTCATTTTTGCTATGTCATTTAAAGTCTTCTTAAGTTCATCTGACAACTAGAACTTGCTGAGGTAAGCAGCAGTGGTTCATATTGTGGATAGTGACTTCTTCGTATGTGTTACAAGTTTAGCAAATCCTTCAGGCATTGCTTGCGTTTACATATATGTTAACGCATTTCAACCAGTCCATATTAAGAGAAATTATGAACTTGTTAAAGCTGGTAAATAGTTCTTCAGCTGCAGTGTGTGCCAAATAGGAGATGAAGAGTAAGTCCTCATGAACACGTTTAGAGGTTCATATCTATTTAGCAATAAAGGTTTTATTTTGTAACTAGGTAGAAGGAATAATTGCAAGTGTAAATACGATTTATTGCAGATATCAGCGCAATTGTATAAGCACATATCCTCGACAATAGAATAGCCAGATGCTTTTAATGCTTTATAGTTTAATTATTGCCATAAGTTTATTAATATCCTCATTGTAGGCTTTTAGGCATATTCTCTAATACCTGTTAAAGATCTCTCTGTATAAAATTAGCCATTAAGAAACACCTGTGCTTGATAACGATGCTTATTAGGTTAAACAAAGCAATTAAAAGGAATGAGCAAGTCGTAAATGCACCCCTTTTGGAGGCAGTGCAGAACCATAAACCTTTGACTATCTGCTCTTAGCAAGGAGGAAGATTGTCGATATGGCACTAGAGCACTTTTATGACATAGGTGAGCTTACGTACTCAATTTCATGTCAGAATTAGTTTTTCTTTCTGTTTTAAGCTATTGCTTTTAAGCGAATATTCACATTTATAATGTTATTATCTCATTTGCTCAATTTTGTAATGTTTGTAGTAGTGTGCGGAAAGAAATGGCTCCAATTGAGCGATGGTTTGCTATTTCAGTTGGAAACAGTTCTCGAGCCGGGTCATTAGTGGGACAATTTTAGCTGACGGAACAAGATTTTGAGCCAAAATCGGCGCTTTTGAGCTAAGCTATTTTTTGAGCCACGCTGATTGAAAGTGTTTTTTGAACCACGACATTTTGTGCAAAGTGTTCGAAATTTTACCTAAGATTGTACACAAGCAGTGCTTTCATTTCCAATTTTAGAAAATTAGAACTTTTCATGGAAAAGTAAAGGATTAAAATATCATAGCTTTGTATCATAGGCAAGACTGAAATCATTGTTTGCCAGTTTGTCAGTATCTAATTTAAACTAGCAGACATGTACTACTGCTTGTCAATATCAGTTAAAATGATACATGTTTGTTTAAGTACTATGCATTGTTCAATTACTATCGTGTAACTAAAGCATATTTAATAGGCTCCGGCTAAGTGACCCAGGTTTGGCACCAATTTTGAAGTGATTTGTTATCGACTTCGAGAGACCTCGCGTTGTGATGCCAATTTTGAAACTGTTTGGTTGCTTCATTATTGATAATTTCGGTGTTATTGTCCATGCTTCAATGACAACAATTTCTCAGGGTTAATATTTTGTTGATTCGTACTCAACAGGACTGGGACAGGAGTTCAACGTGTAAATAAGTATGCGATGCGACATAGTACACACACACACACACACACACACACACACACACACACACACACACACACACATAAAGTTAGCACTTTATTATGCCCAAAATCTTTCGCGCCCTCTGGAGTTTTGCTTTCGATAGGCTTACCTACGTCGAATACAAACTTAGCTATAACGAATCGACTAAGAAGTGAAACTGAGTACTTCGTGTGTCGCGGTGTATAAATTACAACTGAGTGCCTGCCTCGGAATCAGAATAACAACATGCGAAACTGAACACTGCTCAACTGATGACTGTGTATGTCCAATGAGAATTGCGCTGATGTATCGGGACTGAGTAACTGTGAAACTGCTTCTCAGTCGAGTCTCAACTTAAAAATCTGCCTAACTGATGTATCTGAATTGCGTCCCCACGTTCAAAGTAGAACTTGTTATCTGTGTCTGAGCTGATTCTGCGAACTGCATGCCTCACCAAGTCGAACTTATAATGCATGCCCCAACGGAGCAAACACTTCCCTATATATTAAATTCAAATAAGTAATAGTCGGCTTAATAACGCCAAAGGGTCACACAGGCACGTGCACCGCCACGGGTGGCCGAGGTCGTTAAGGCACGGACTCGTGAGCGGGAGGTCTGCGGTTCGAATCACGCCAGGACCGTCCTCCCTGACTGGGGTTTTTTCCAGGTTTTCCTCAGTCTTCACAACTGGCAAATGCCGGGGAGGTACCTAAACTTAGGCCTGGAACGGAGGTCTGCGGTTCGAATCCCGCCAGGACCGTCCTCCCTGACTGGGGTTTTTTCCAGGTTTTCCTCAGTCTTCACAACTGGCAAATGCCGGGGAGGTACCTAAACTTAGGCCTGGAACGCTTCCTTCCTTAAAAAAAAAAAATATATATCCTTTCCCAATTTATCATTTCATCTCATGTATCATCAGTGTCCACCGCCTGTGGTGCCTCAGTAGTGAAAACGGGCGTTAAACACTACTCAAAAAAAAAAAAAAAAAACAGGCACGTGCAAGCTTCGCGCCTAACTTTTAAAGTTCGAATATGCATTTTCCATTGACTGGTTTAATTTCACTTGTCACACATTTCATTCGCTATTCTTAAAATGTTAAAACGTTTTGTTGACATTGGCTAGTTTAAAAGGCTAACTATACAACGCCTGTCGAGTTTAAAGCCCTAACGGATTTAAAGGTTCTTCAATTTATTAACCGTGCAACGGCAGTCCTTTTAAAAATGGCATTGCACTCGACCCTCGGGTTTCTTCTCCCTAATAATAGAGCTATATGACCCTCTTGGCCTTCCAAGCTACTGCAACAGAAATGACCAGAGAATTTCTCTTTTGTCGCCGTACAATTCACATGTTAACATTATGCCGTATTATACATATACATCTACATTACAAATTATAATACATGAAATATTATGATAATTAGGTTTGCAGCATACATATTATATTATATTGATATTTCAGTGGGAGTGGGCCGTAATAACTGTCAACGTTAGCATTCCAGTGCATACAAACTAATTTTACCAGCTTTCTCTTTAGAGGCGTATTTTTTTAACAGGATAATTCATTTTGAGGTAGTTTTCCGTTTGAAACCACGCAATACTTGATAAAAGTTCAAATGTCAAGATGCGCTGAATAAAAGATTAAATTAAATCTACTATGGAAAGAGCTGCAGGCTTTCGTTGTAGGTTTGAGCGGATCTTTCATTCACAAATGTAGAGAGAAAACATCATCTTCACATGTTATTCAAAAAAATAACTGGACAGCTCTGGTTTTTGATCAGTTTATTTACCCAAAAACCCAAAGTGAAACTATCTACATCTCTTCAGAACTTAATATTGGCAACCTGAACAATGTCTTAATCAACTTTTGCCTTCAGATTGTTTATCTTTGAAAGCGTTAGCTAAATCTGGTTATTGAATCTTGTGAAACGCGTCTGCATCAGATGAAATCCAAATCTCATTACATGTACGAGTATATCTTCTCACTTTTGCTTCATACTATTGTGTATTACTTCAAGGGAGATAATAAAACTCACATTTTAAGCTTAAGTCTTTTGTCTCTTATTTTGCAGGAAACGACATGCAAATGGATTATAGTATTCGCTTTTATGAGCATAAAGAATGGTATGATTATGTTTTGCACAGAAAATATGTTTCATCTACTAAAATTCTTTCATTTCGCATAAAACCGTTATGCTCGTATCACTGTTGCATATTATTATTATTATTATTATTGTTATTATTATTATATTTAATAATATTTATTATTTTATTATAATATTACTTACAGCGTCTTACCAGGAGGAAATCTTTATTTGTATTTGTCCTTAATAGTAATGTTTGTAAAACTTCGCGTGTCTTGGCGATGGAAGAGGGTAAAACCGGGAGAAACGACTCTTGATGGTAGATGCTCTGTCGAAGGAGCTTCATATACGAGGGTTGATCCATAATTTTCCGGCCTCGCCGATAAGGATTATTGCCTTCACAAAATCCTTATCTAGTGTCATACCTTATCTGTTAAGTAAATAATTGCAGCTGTAGCTTCCCCGCCAGTGTGTTCCGTTGTTCAGATAAAGTTTCATAAAGAAGGCTATGCGTAGAAAATTGTGATATGTTCAAAATGGGGTGTCGAGCTATTATTAAGCTCTTCACAAAACAAGGACTTACTCCAAATGAAATTAAATAGCGATTGGACGGTGTATATGGGGAAGCATCCTCCTCATATTCTACTGTAAAAGAATGGGCCAAACTTTATCGAATGGGTCAAGAAAACATTGAAGACGAAGAGCGTGCAAGTCGGCCCTTGGAGGTGCTCACTCCTGAAACCATCGCTCTTGTGGAAGGAGAAATTATGGAAGATCGGCTGCTCAAAGTTGCCGAAATAGAAGCAAGATAAAACATTAATAGTCCTTTTATTTATTCATGAACTTTTAAATAAGGTTAGTGCAAGATGGGTCTTAGAATGCTTTCCTCGGTCCAAAAGTAGCAACGAGTTATCTGTCATCAGTTATCAGGCATTTTTGGAACTCTGCTATGGCAATGAGAGAGAAGTTCTGCAAACCATTGTTACAGGAGATGAAACTGTGGTCCTCTACTATGATCCGTTTTCCAAAAGAGAATCAATGGAGTGCCGTAAACCTGCGAAGCCCCACCTCGAAAGCCCAAGGTCATTCAGTCAACCAAGAAGATCATTGTCACAATCTTTTCGGACTGTGAAGGAATAGTCATTATCATCTTGAAGGAGAGGAACACCACAATAAATGGGGAGTACTATGCTGACCTACCACACAGACTACGTTCTTCCATCAAAGAGAAAAGGCGAGGAAAGCTGAGTAGTGATGTGCGCCTTCTTCCCGACAATACGCTCACAGCTCTTGTTGTAAAGGAAGCTGTGAAGAAATGTGGTTACAAGGAGATCGACCATCCACCCTAAGGCCCAGATATAGCTCCCAGTTACTATTTTATATTCTCAAAACTCAAAAAGGATCTTCGAGGAAGGAAATGTGACGAAGAAGTAATGGATGCTGTTTATGCCCATTTTGCAGACTAGACTTCTGACAATTTGGGGGAGGGATTGAAATGTTAATTCAAAGATGTGAGAAGCGTATTGCAATAAAGGGTAACTATATTGAAAAGTGACATTTAGTTTTTGTTTTTATCATACCTAGAAAATAGTTAGGCCGGAAACTTATGAACCTTTCCTCGTAAGAAATATATAAACGATCAATACAAATGAACACTTCAATAGCAGCATGTGTGATTATTTTAACCTTTTGCATGCAACCGTATTGTTTGTCGTCGAGCACTGCTTTCATTTTGATTGTGACAATGTTATGGTCTAAATGTTTACCAATTGTGATTATTTTGACTTTACCTATAGTTAATTATTCGCTGTACATCTCCATCTGCTTTTTCGTCTGCAGAAGATTACACTTTTCGACTTTTAAATTAGTATGTCCTTTCCCGATTTCTTCCCCTTTAGATTAACGCCATAACAGTTTCGGTATCGCTACACACACAAAGCAATAAAATGTTTATAAAAGCCGTAAAACAAATTGCAGTGGATTTTAAAGCTAAGTTATGGGAACCAACGTGCTGTTGTGCAAGAGTAATCAATCTCTCCGTTTAGTTATCGTTGTGTATAAACAAACAATATCGCCCGGGACCATAAACAAAACAATGAAAATAGTCTTCCTGCAGTACAAGCTGTTAGCATGTGATTTTTACCTTTAATAAGAAACTTGCCTTAAACGCCATTACCATCCTAATTTTATGTTTAATTTCTTCAATATCATAATACCGTCTAAAAGTTTTGTATTTTCCATTATATGATGACCCATGCGGTCAGGCGGGCTACACAGAGTTCGATGAATGGGCGTGGTAATACTAGTTCTTGGGAGAAACACTAGAGAGATAGTAAAAGCCTATGCGTGGCTCAGACAAGGGGAATGGCGGATGATTAAATCACTGACGGATATGAGCGGAAGTTTGCCTCATTTGTAAGGAGGGTAAATCTGGATTCATATACTGGCTGAATGTCAGGTACGGAAGAATGGAGAGAAAAGTACCACGCAACTTTACGGGATCGAAGAGAGCTCTGCTGGCAGGAGAGATTAGGTGAATTTCTGGGGAAAGTGAGACAGTTCAGATCTGAAAAGACTAAAACGGAAGGGAGTGAATCCAGCAGTGAATGCGTCATTCCTAACGTGACTTCTTTCTATTTTTTGTATATGCATTCATTGTTTTTAAATTCTCTTTTTTATGTATTTTACTCATTTTTTATTTTCAGTTTCTTTTATTGTTGAATATATATGTTTGTTTTATAGTCTATTGTGATATATCTAATAGAATATCTTGTATTAATTAAACAGACCGAGTGTATTATAAAAGATCGTACGGTCCGTAGGAAATGTGAGTCTTTTGAAATTGTATTGGTGTTTCTGAAACACTCCTACTACTACTGTTTTAAATGGTGTTTAACACCTGTTTTTACTACTGAGGCATCATAGACAGTGAACACCGGTGATACATAAGATGAAATGATATGTTGGGATAGGATGGCTTAAGCATGGAAACTTTCCTGGCCTAAGTTTAGGGTACCTCCCCGGCATTTGCTATTTATAAGGACTGAGGAAAAGCTAAAAAATACCTCAATCAAGGGGAATCGAACTTCAAATCTCTGGCACGAGTTCACGTCTTAATGACCTCGGCCACCCGTGGCGTCCATTACTATTACAAATACTAATGTATTAAATAAGTGATTTACTCCCCATGCAATACAAGGAGATGCTGGAAATGACTGTCTTCATTTTTCACATATTTCTGATATTTGCTAATGAAAGTACTCATTGAATGTATTAATAAAGTACAAGTACAACCACCCTATAAACGGATGGTTCTAAAATGCCCATTCGATGAGCATTGTTTTAGCCTACAATATATTAACATTTTCTGTTAATATGAACAACTTTTACACTTGAGTTTGTATGATTAGTAGTTTCTCATTTCATATTTCAGATTCTTTCTTCCTAGTTTTTTTTTTTTTTTTTTTTTTTCATTTGACTGTCCTTCGTTCTTATTGACCATAGATTGCCTGCCTTTACAAACAAATCGGCCCATCGGAGTTTGGGTCTTTCTTAGTCGTTCTTAATTTTCTTTCGAAGAGTTAAATTTATATATTGACGTATGTTATCCTTTTGTTCACTTAAAGTGTGTGGATACTACTAATATATGAATAGTGTTACACTTGGAACTCGATCATCTGGCAATTTCTCTTCAAATAATCACCTGAAAGCATGAGCGTGAGGAAACTCGAATCATAAATAAACACTCGTAAAATAGAATAATTAGAACTAGTATTTTCCATTTAGTGTTCTTAGCGGACATTACTCTAGGATGTGTTGCTTCTTTCACTGTTCATACAACACTAAGTGGCGCGAGATTCAAGACCAATGCAGCATTTCGATAAACCCCGCCTTACCTCGTACAGCCCTGCTGGCCTTAAACTATACTTAATCAGCCGATGCATTACCCCGCCGCTGAGCTGGTCATAAAATAATTGGATGACCAATTATATAGCTCCGTACTTAATTAATACTTGCGCACAATGACCATATATTGTTTTTATGCTAAACTTGAGCCCCTCATTCTTCAGTCATAACAGCCCTCTTATAGGAAATATTCAGAGTTACCCTTTAAGTGCCCCATCCGGTATAGCAGGCTAAAACGTTGCCAAGATTTTCCCTAGACCTGCCTCTTCCCCTCCCAGGGAAGGTACGTTTAGGCACATACAGCTCAAAGATGATTCATATTCAATTGCCTGTTATCGTTTTTGCCTTTTCCAAGTCTAAAGCTATAGCGTGGAGCCGGCATAGGACGTTAATGGTAATGTTTCCAAGTAGATTTACGTTTCAAAGAAGAGCACCTGCATGTTTTATATACAAGCTAGAAAAATTTAAAGGCGCTGGTTAATGATACGATTCTCTTAGAACTTCGTGGAACATTCCAGATAAACAAGCAATGGAATATTTTTGGCTTCCATTAATTATAAAACCTAATAAAGCAGCTTTTAATGAATACCTGACATGAAACACAAAGCAGAAAAGCAAAAGGAAATTCATTATGCTTCATCGTCGGTAGGTAGTGTAAATTATACGAAGTGCTACAACAACAACAGCAGCAGAAGCAAAACTCTTTTGTCTCCAGGTTAATTTTGTCCAACATCGGACTCCCGCGGAGCTGAACAAAAGCAGTAATGTTATCTCATTAGCCCGCAGTGGAGCTGGCTGTAAGGAAACGGCGCTCACCCCACCGAAGGGTATCGGTCCGGCGCGCGATGTTTCTGGAGAGGAATATTTGTACTGAAGATTAAAGGAAGAAAATGGAACAAGCTCATAAGAATGGGAATATAAAATAATAACATGAAATATGTAAAGGTAAAACTCTGGTTTGGAGTAAGTCGACACCATTAACAAAGTCTTAAATTATGAAAGAGGTTGAATGAAATCAAGACTTAGCTTTCAAATGAATTGCAGGTAAACGATTCTCCCCTGTTTTAAACCTTTGAATGAAGGTTGAAAACAGTGTAATATCTTCAGAAGGTTGAAACCGCACACTGTAAAGTTGTGAAATTTGGTAGTAGAAGGCAGAAAAGAGAGTACCTGAGCAACACTTAGTTCTTTCATTCATCGGAAAGATGTTTCCCCCCCCCCCCCAAGTTCTGCAAAACAATGACATTCTTATTACATGAATATTTCTTCCTACTGAATCATATTTTTTAATTCGGGAACAGCAACAGGTCGCTGATGGCTTAGTTACCCAAATAGATTGGATAAGAAAACAGTTCGAAGTCCAATACTTCCATTTTAGCCATTGCAACGCTTCTTGCTAGTGAAAGAGCAATGGTTTTTTTTTTTTTCTTCAACTCATCATCATTCAAACGCTCGAACTATAAAAAGGAAGAAAGCAAATAATGACTCCTTTGATCATTAGTAAGCCTAGACACAATGCTGGCTGCAATATTGAAACAAAGTAGATGTGAGACGACAATTTTCACTATCATGGAATTTTACGTAAAGTTTTATCTTGATATATTATATTAAACGTCCTAACCTACTCGTTAAAAGCTATGAGATTATTGTCTGCTATGATGTAATAAAACAATACAATAGCAAAAAGAAGTTCTTGAATGGAAATTTGGCAAGGAATAATACAACAGGCTATGATATTTATATATAAATTTAGATAACTAAACACACAGGTTTCACTATAAATTTAATCAGACTTGTACTTAATACAAAATATATAAAAGAAACTGGACTTTGTTCAAATTGATTGTAATACAAATAATAATAATAATAATAATAATAATAATAATAATAGCTAACATAATTGTGTGTGGTATTAAAGAAATACATATTTAAATTAACTTTGCCTTTTTATGTTATTTTATTAAATTCCTATTATTTATTAAGCAATTAGAAATATATAAGGCTTACAAACACATATAAACATTCACATGCACTTCAAGATGTATCACTTTCATAAACTTTTCTTTTTCTTCTTCTTTATTTTTATAGCTTTTGTTTTTAATTCAATATTAAACTTTTCATATGGAAAAACTATATTTTACATTCTCACAAATAATAATTTAATCAGATAACTACGAGGGAAACCTTACATGGTTGGTTAAATAGTATATTTTTCGTTATATTTATAAAATTGTTCCAATATTTTATTTGGCACCAGTCTTAGAGTACCTGTCAGTGAAAAACTTCTCCAAATGTTCAATATAACTTACACAACTTGAATTTGGACACATTAGGTTTATAAAGATATACACATTTTTATTTTCATATGCTTTGTAACGAGAATATATTTTACTCCTGTCAAAATTATTTGCTCTTCTTGTGAATATGTCAAATATCCACTACATTAGTGAGTGGTCAAGCACTTAAGTGAATTTGAAACAGAATTTATCCCTATAATCTATGCAGTTCACAATAAATTTTGAAACTGTCTCTTCATTCTTTACAGACATTTATTTTATCAGCTGTAAAAGCAATTTAAAATATCAGATTTTATACAAGCTCTAACATAGAAATTATCTGAAACCATAGAACTTAAATCAAATAGTCAAAGACATTGTTGCACTTTTCCAGAAATGCTACTGTTCTTACTTCAGACGAGTCAAGAGCATCTAAACTGACATAGATTAATAATGAACTTGCAACAGTATGACTGCAAATTTGAATAGATACCTGCACAAGGTTGTTTCACAAATATTTAAATAAGTGTGATGCATCAAACATGTATCATATTTTGTGACCTCCAACCATAAAATATGGAGTTTCATACTTTAAAACTACAAATTGTATACATTGGAGAAATTATAGTCCGTATCATTTACAAAAATAATAAAAAAAGTTTTAAAATGTCATGTGGATGCTGCTGATATCATAAACTGTTTCAATTCCATTGCATAACAACTAGAATTTGGGAAGTAATAGCCAATTACCTCAAATAAATTAAAACTGGCATATATGTACAGCTTTGCATTATACAGAATCTGTATGATGTAATTCTATTATTTCATCATTCGATAAGGAGCAAAAAATAAAGTATATGAATAGCATTGCATTTGAATTTAGGATAGTATTTCTCTGTCTCACTTAAATCATTTTATTTCTCTTCACTTAGGCTACAAAATATGAATTTATTTGGGCTAGGATAGTACTGCCATTTTTGTTATAAGTCTTAAAGCACCTGCTTGTGGGCAATTAGTCATAAACTTACAAGCATTGGGACTTAAAAAATACAATGCTAAAACTATCATTTTGAATTATTTTAGATGTGTCATTCCTTTCTTGGTGATTCTTTCTAATTGATTTTTCATAACTTGTGCAAATTCTTTATTTAAAAACTTATCAACAAACTTTTAGATGTGTCACTATTTAATACCCACAAGCTGAGAATTGCTTTCTGCTACAGACAGCAGTGTGGTTTTTCTGCCAGATTTTTTCTTGAAGTAATTTTTGTTATCTACTTTATTTTTCTTTCCTAGGGAAAGTGAGTTGATACATCAAGTTGACAATCAACAGAGTCAGATGTTTTGAAACACACTGCAGATATTTCAGGTCAGTATCAGTGCTTACATTTCCACTCATGTCATCAGCCTAAAATATAATGTATGTTCAAAATTCATTAATTATAAGCATTTGTTTTAAGGTCTACTATATATACAAAATGCCTTTCTATGCAAATAAAATGCTGTTGAATTAACTTGACATTTAAGTTTGGTATAGAAACACTTTTTTATTAATATAATAATAACAACAGATAAAACATTGATATTCATGTGTACACCATTTTTGGTCTTCTGAGCCATTTGACTTGTTTCACTATTCTTCATGTTGCTTTAATTTTTTGTGTTTAGCATTAGGTTTTAACCGGTTTCTTAGAACATTTAAAAACATTACATCTTAAAAGTACTAACTACATATTGTACAGTTATTAAAGAAATGTGTGTCATCTTTCTTTTAACAACTTCTCTCCGGCAGCATACAGTTCATTTATTTACATTTTAAAATATGGATTGCTTCTTTTATAATAAGGGTTATGGTTATTAGAACTTTTTTTATTCTGTGTTAATAATATATTCTGAGCTAACAATATATCAATATTGTTTTACTTGCTTGTAAAAGCTGAAAAAGCTTATCTATGTTTTTATTTGTGTTGAAATTGTTTTTGCAGTGAGCTGCAGAACATTGGAGATTCCCTTTCTTTTTACAGATTCTCATAAAACATGCAGCATCATAAATATTCATAAATTTAATATTCACAAAATAAGCGTTCATTCGAAGCTATGAGCGCCGTTTTGAACAAATGCTATTTGCAAATCAAAATTCATAATGAATAAAATAAGAGTTTGCTAGAAGCTACACATGGCGTCAATATGGCGGACATAGGATATTCGCACGAGAAATTGGCGCCCAAATTGAACCAAAATTTTCGCTCTGTTTGTTCTTATTCTGTGCTCGAACAATGCTATAATTGACTCTTATTCTTTAAGCTCAACCGAGCCGGGTGATTCAGGTGGTAAGAGGGGAAATTTCGGGTTCAAATAGCTTGGGGCCGCCTATCCTGGTTTTGGTTTTGTTCGTGGCTTTCTCTGCTCGCTCAGGGAATGCTGGAGTAGATATTTCCTTTCCACAAAAGTTTCACTTGCTCATTTCATTTCATTCCGTTGATTCTGTTATAGAGTCGAAAACCTCAGGTGAGACAGGCTGGTGCTGTGTGCGAAATGGTACGGCTTGAGTTTTGAAAAGGTTTTGTCTCGGCGTCCGGTATGAAAGCGGCCCTTTTGAGGGACTCCAACTCCCTTGGGGAGGACTACATACGGTATCAAGTCGTTATGTCTGAAATCATTTTTGGGAACCGCGTCTGTGTCCAACTCACCGCTCCTGGCGTTCACTTCGTCATCATCTAACCTTCACTTGGGGGTTGTCATTTAGGAAGGCCAAAATAGCTGATTACCTCTTTGATTGCAAGTTGTATCACAGATGTTCTTCCTCGTCTGAACTATGCAAACGAGTTTTAGACTTTTGCACGTGAAGGAGCAGAGTCTGAAACGCTTCTCTGTGATGTACACATTCTTGTTCGCTAAGCCGTAATTTATAACCGTGAAAAATTATCGCACGAAAATGCTCTGAAGTCACCTCCATTTAGCGCAGAGAAAGCGAGCGCACGACCACAATTAACATTTGGCAGCAAGTGAAACAATCGGTGCCGCATAGCTATTAATCAAGAAATGTTCTTTCCGATGTTGTCAAGAGGAAATTTACATCTCTCATAATCTCTTCAAATCCTGAACCTCGTAATAAATATAATCAATTCCCTTACTATTTATTCCTGCAATTGTCGCAACGTTTCTTAATTATGTATTATTGTTCATAATATGACGGTATATCGTATTAATCGTGGCTATATCATTAAAACTGTAATTTGAACCTGAATTTTATGCAAAACTTTGAGTAAGACTACGACAATTTAGAAAAACCGTAAAGTGTAAAATGACTACTCTCGACATTCTCTGTTCTTGTTGAAAATAAATTTTGTGATTCTTTCTGATTCTTTGAGGTTTTTTAAAGCGCTTGAAATTTTTACTCATTTGAAAAAGGGTTTTTGAAGCCTGCGTGAGCCTTAAAAGTTCAGTATAGTATTCCCTCCCAGTAAAATCCTTAACATTTCGATAAACTTTTTAAAAAAAATTTGCGAAACCTTTTGTTATTTCTCTGACAAAGAATAATAGATTTCATTTCGTAGTGCTCAATGCTGCCATTTTGTTCCACTGAGACGTTTTTTACTCATAGAAAACATTTTTTTTTGTTTATCGAGGAGTTCTTTTTTATAACTGTCGTAGATTCTTAGAATTTCCAGAAGTAGACATGATAAGTAAGTTAGTGTGTTTAAGAAAAGTAAACTACCTACAGTAATATATTCACAAATATCTAGGAACGCGAGCAGAAATAGGAATCCTAGCTCTTGACTAGTTGGTGGGAAATAAGACTAATTAATTTAGAAAAAATAGATAACAGAGTTAGGGTGATACTGCGCTGGATTGGGAGGTTCAGAGGACAGTTCGGTAGAGCCCTGCTCAAGGGCTAGTCATTTATGCCTATACTACTAATGGAGGATCTTGTGGAGCAAGGGAAGAGGGGGCGGTCAGTAGCCAGGGGCGGTGAGATAAGGTCCCCAATAATATTTCCAGATAGATGCTGGTGAAGCTGTCCCCTCCAAGTAGTTCGAGCCCTCAGAAGGGCTACTTCCACACCAGCATTTCCATTTTAGCGGGATATATCTAGGCTTTTTTACTTCGTCTTTAGTCCCCAATTTTTTAAAATGCCCTTTCGGGCATTCTATCTCTTTCAGATAAAATCTGGGGTTTTTGAAACATCTGGAGTAAAATCTAGGGTTTTATGAAATTGGCATTCTAAACGTACCACATTGAATGGCTCCATCAGGTGCAAATTAAATTTATTGATAGTATTTACCACGTTCGCTTTTGTGTATGGTGTAAGGTATTGTTGCCAACTTGACCATTTAGCCTTTGTGTATGGTGTAAGGTATTGTTGCCAACTTGACCATTTAGCCATACAAAATCATGAAACGCTTATAGCCAGAACTTAGCTTACTTTACAAACCTGAGCCAAAATGTAGCTTTTACTACTATAACATAATTTTAATTGTTCTGGCATTAAGCAGGCAGTATAATGCCAAAATCGATAATCTTAACTGTTTTGCTATGTAATAAGAAGAATAAATTGAGTGAATCCCCGCTTGCTATGCAGCTATATTGTATTCATATCAAGAGTCATGCCATTTTATCAAAATGTATATGGGTAAGATAAATAGTAGCATCTAAATAAGATGTCATCGTAATATGAACTTGTTCACTGGCCTCGGTTATTCCCCAATAATAATAATAATAATAATAATAATAATAATAATAACTGTAGGGAATAGTATTGTTGCAATGGCACGTCGACGATTAATAATATTTTGCCCTCCTGAGGAGAAATTTAGTTCGTTTTTTGTACCAATCTACTTTAGTTCAGCAGCGGCAACACTGTTCCACA
Source organism: Metallyticus violacea (assembly GCA_030762175.1). NCBI lineage: Eukaryota > Metazoa > Arthropoda > Insecta > Mantodea > Metallyticidae > Metallyticus > Metallyticus violacea. Next base: position 43,088,108 of record CM060838.1, read on the forward strand.
CCAGTGTTATATCACACACAGCACCAACTCTTCAGTCCTGGCACTTGCAAACCTTATAACAGGACCAGGGTAATGAAGTGATGTGAAAGGAAAAGACAGAAAATCCTTGAAAGAAAATTTCCACCTCAGCATTCGCCTAAGCAATCAGGGGAAACCACGAGAAAAACCAAGATAACCATGACAAAGTCCCAAAGTCAGAATGATTGACCCCAAAGCGTTCTGAATCCGAAACCGCGTTACCACCTGAGCCATCATGCTCGATTCCATGCCTAAAAGCTACAAGCGACATTTTCGTTTTTATGGCCTATAAAAGGTATTTTATTTACACTTCCTAGTGTGAGCCATAAATGAAAGTAGTCTTTGCCGGTCTCTTGCTGGTATTATGTTGCAAATAAGTGGTCCAAGATATTTCAAAGAATGTTTTAGGTCGTGCGATGTATTAATGGAAATATCAGAATAATTTATATAGCTGGCATAACGAAAATAACAGATGCTACTTTCTGCATTATTATATGGGTTCGATACATGCTACAAAGTAATCACTTTTTACGCTTTTGAGAAAGATAACCTCTAGCAGATTTCTGATGGAAATGTTTACTGAAGGTCGCGGAAAAAACAAAACAAAGCATTGCTACTTTGTTATTCATTACCGAGATATTGAAGGGCAGGAAGTGGGTGGGACTTTAAATTGGAATTCACTGCTCTGAAGGTTCGGTATTGTCTGACACGGAGGTTTGAGGGACGTATCGTCTCTACATGAAAAAAAGGAACATTAACGCTATCGTGTTTATATGTAAAAGCGTGCATAATCAACAATAATAATGAACGTTCTCTCTTTTTGATAAATGTTTATATAATAAGGTGTTATTAAGTTTCTCGTACTATTTATAGCATTGGTTTAAGAATACAGTAAGGTGCGTTTAAAACTTTTCATACGCAAGTCTACAGCTTGGGGCCTTCCACCATCGCCGGCATTTGGTGTGCGAACTTACGGCACCTCCCGAATATTGTTGTTTCCCTCATATTTTATTTCGCCGCTGCCATGACTTTATTTCAGTTAATTTTACATGTATAAGATGCAGCAGCTGAGTGACTTTATACGCACTGCATACAGATAGACCAACTTGCGGGGGTAATCGTATTAAAGACTTTTGAAAGGAATTTTCTAACAATAACCTATTTCATCAAGTTTCTCCTGTTTTAAAACTTTTTTTTTATTTGCCTTGTCAACGATGACACTTTGAGTTCGAACTTAAGTGCTACCTTTCCGCAAGAGATGTTACTCCTGGAAATTCAGCACGAAATTCTCTCCTACATTTCTTCCAGCTGGTTTTCCATAGCCCCATGTGGACCTTCGGCTTACCGCGACGACCCCTGGTCTTCTATCTCCATTGCAGGGGCCATGTGATCAGCACACCGCATCCCGCCGGTCACTATATCATGTCTTACTAGATCAAAGGTCGCCACGTCTCCATCAGGCAGCTCCCCAATTGTCCTCACGAGGTGGGTGGATCCCGTTCCAGACTATCCTAACTTTGAAAAATTCCTAAGCAGGTACTGGGAATCGGGAATCGAACCCGGGCCTCCCGGTCAGCAATCAGTAACGCTAACCACGAGATCAACGAGGTGGTTTCTCCTACACTACTGGCCCAATTTATTTTCTACATAACAACCATAAATAAACAATCTTTATTCTATGCATATCTGACTCTCAGCATACTCCACAATACGCATATATACAGTAGAAAGTCTAACACATTTACTATAGAAACGCAACTAAAATAGTTCGCTGATATTCCTGACTGAACAAGTCAACCTGCATGAGCGTAACTTAAACTCAAATTTTACTGGGAATCACGCGTCTCATAAACAGTATGAAGCATGGTATATTAAATAAAGTCAATGACAATAGCCCCAATGCTACAATTTGCTTCCCTATCCCCATTCAGAGCTTTTAATATTATGATATATTTAGCAACGATTAATTGTAAGGAAATCCCTTGGGCATGAATAAGTATAAAGGACAAATCGCGAAAAGCCCATTTCTTTTCAAGTCCTCTTGGCAATTTCTCCTGACCCTAATACAATCCCCCTGGCCACTCCGCAGTCTTTTAATTGAGAAGCTTAGCAGTATAATGAGATTTGTCTTTTGTCGATAACTGGACGATAACCGCCCTATAATTCTAATTAAAACTTTCTGGACGGCGAGTTTTCTTAGTTAGGAAAAAAGTTTACTTAGAGCACAAAAAAAAGATGAAAAGGGATTCTTAAAATATAAAATATTCAAAGTGAATAAAATATATTATATAAAATATTAATAGCTCTTAGTGTGATTCCGCAGCAAAACTTAGATCTTAAATACAAACATGTGAATAAACAAAGGGAAGAAATACACATTTTTGAGAACTACAATAACAATTAAAGAACTAGCGGAAATAGGTAAGTGTAGAGTATTATGCTATTCTGGAAATGCGAATAAGTAATTATAACACAAAATAGGTAAATTACATTACAAATAGAACTTGCTGTCAAACGATGGATGAACCAGTTTCCGGGCGCAACAAAATTAATTAATTAGCCTGGAGGGGTAGTAGAAGCAGTAGTGACATGAGAGAGGGGTAGCTGTTTATTTATTACCTATTAACGTGCTATGCTGATTGCTACATCTTCCGCGATGGTTTGATGATTATCAATAATGAATGACTGGTGCGCCAAATGAGCGCAGAAACAGGCGATCCCAGCGGCAGGATGTAGAATTTATGGGGATAAAGCGGCGGTTAGGCTAGTTTCCTCTCATTACTTCCGTTTCCCCTACTGCCATCGCGAAGACGATAATTACCCTAAGTTATTAAATAAAGAGGGGACAAGAATGATAACATTTACCTTTAGGTTGAAATACTGTGCTTGATAAAAACTGAACTAATTGAAACTTTCTCTGTACTCACACTCTTGTGAATAGGGAAGTTATACAATCCCGACGTATTACAGACTATCCCGTAAACTCTGTCCCCTGGGTCATATCGCTTTCGGCTGAATCGACTATTATGTGCCTCTTGATGTATTTTGACTTGTGTTGCACTGTGCGTGCACTTGACTTTAGCGGTGAAGATCCGAAGTTCAAATACTGTCCTAATGTCCCATTTTGCTTTTTGTTTTCTGGCACGTAAGAGAGAAATAGTGCTTATCCTGTGATATTTTTAATGTAAAATGCCTAAGTGAAATTTTAAATTAAATCACAAATTATTATAACGATCTTTTTATTGAATACAATGAGTAGTTGCGAATAACTTAACATTAGTGTGAAATGACAAATATGAGGCATCAAATGATATAATATTCGTTGTCGGTGCCTTTGTTTCACAGGTACAACCGCAATGGCTTCATTACTTCGGAATTCGCTAACATCATTCATTGCCTTATATTTGTCATTTCACACTAATGTTAAATTATTCGCAACTACTTATTGTGTTCAATAAAGAAGAGAGAGTCGTATAGTAATTTGTGATTTAATTTCAATTTTCCCAATTAGGTATTTTACATTGCATATATACAGATATGTAATTATACATATATAAGTGATGTGATGGGTGTATGTGTGTGTGTCCGCCAACGCTCCAGCGGTCGCTTAACGAAACTCGGCATGTAATCATCAATTAACAAACGACTCGTCGAGTTCGTAATGCAGCAAAATTGGCCCGTTGGGAATGAGGGTTAACCTAAAGCGAAATCTTGTTTAAAAAATGTTAATAATCACTCTAGCAACCACAATTTTCTTTATTCTCAACGAAACTCAGGAAATTTCTTTAAAATTAATTGAAAAAGTAATTTCCGAAAATCAGAGCAATCGAGCTGTTAGGAGTGAGGTACACCTGAAAAATGATATACTTGAAAACCGAAATTTAAAAAGCGGTCTTGAGATTAATTTCTTCTATATTGTTTTAAAATAAAAGCACAAATTAATTCAGCATATCAACTATATTTACAACGATGTATGTGTTTTATATTTAACAAAAGCATCGTTGTGAAGATAGCAAATGTGAAATATTAATCTAATATATGTTTGAGAGTTATATTTCTATGTAAGAACGCTCTTTAATAGCCTTCAGAAACATTTTGTTACTTTTTAACTACAAAAACATTTAAAACAAATTTCAAAGTCAATGAAAATCAATGAAACTTTCGATTGTTTGCTGTCAATTCTGTGTGTCTGTATATATATATATATATATATATATATATATATATATATATATGTACTTAGAACATTGTAATTGTTTTTAAATAGTAATATGTTTTTGCTTTTGAAACATTTGAACATATCCTCTTTAATACACAATATAACTCGAAACTTTGTGTTATTTTCCTCTATTTTAGTAAATGTAAAGATGATATTAAGAATTCAGCTTATAAACAGGGTTAAAACATTTAAAAATACTCATCCACACAGTATATCTTTGTCTATCAGAGGGCGTATTATTCAATTAATTTTGTTTGTAATTTTATAAATAATAATTTTTAAAAATACGGTTTCTTTTTGGTGATACTTATGGACTGTAAAATTCTAATTTTGTTCCCCTAATACAACACAGGGATGTCATTACTTATTTCATGTCATTAATTAATAAGACCATAATTTGGATTATATATTCATTTTTAAAGTTACTCTATTAGGAGAAGAATTCGCTTGCGTGACGACTTTTTTTTAGAAATTTTTACATACAAAGCAAAACAAAAAGTAATTCTGGAGCAATACACATACATTGGATAAAGGTAACTTCCTATATTGACTATAAAGTTGGTCGTGGTGGGCTAATGGTCTAGTGATAACCATACTTGTATCATAGACCTAAGATCACAGGTTCAATCCTGGCCTGAGTCGATTAATTTTTTCGGGCGTGAAATTCCTAATAATGACATTCGGAAGGGAAGTAACGAGAGGGTTCAAAAAGCTTGAAAGAAGAGGCCTCTGAGCAAAATTTTTCAAACGTTTCACTTCTGAATTGAACGGGACCCTGATGGATTAAGATATTAATGAGCGTCGTGTATAACCAAATAAATAAATTTAAAAATTCGACTGTAAACTGCAGATTTGCCTAGTTGCCAATCCGCAGGATGAAAGGACTCACCCGTAATAGGTAGCTCTGATATGATGATTAGAATTTTGGAAGGAAGAAAGGCATGAATGTGTATATGTATTCATATATTTATTTTGCATGCTTCACTTTGGAGTAATATATACTATACGCGTTGTTGCTATTTTACATACTTTTACAAATTATTTAAAAATATTGATTATAGCGGACGTACTGTACAAGCAGTTGCAAACCATAGCTATTTTATAATTTGTCGAAATATATAAAATTAAGGAAAAATTAGTACATAAAGTTTAAAAAACAATTGTATGACAGGAATGAGGCAAAATTGGTTAGTATAATTTTTGCTTCCTACACCGTTTGACCAAAATTACAATTTCTGCTATTTTTTAAGGTTTTCTATCGTGTTAAGCTTTATCGAACGGAAATTATTGCACAGATTACGGGTCGTCCGAGACGGGGGTGTATTTAAATACCCTGCAGTTCATCCCGGATGGATTAAAACTCCGGATTATGTGTCTATTTTGTGCTTTCAGAAAAAATAAATGTTGTAACTGGAACAATTTTGAAGCTAAGGCATTTTAGTAAAAAGTGTATTGTTCATTACGGTTTTGTGCAAATTATAAGATTTTAAAATATCTCTAAAATATAATAATGATGCTTAAATGTAATATTAGATTTTTTTATTTATTTTTGCAATGACAACAGATTTTATTGCCTTGTAATATAAAATTAAAATATAGTTAGAATTATAAGTAAAATTAAAATAAAAAAATAAAAATTAAAATTAAAAATAAAATTAAAAAATATTTAATATAATATAAAATTCGATTCGTAATATCAAGAAGAAGTGATAACACAGCATGCTGATTTGAAAACCCTTTTATTTATTGCAGTACAAAGGCACTAATAACGGTATCTAAGAACACACTTCCACTTCTGCTATGCAGCGGCAATTTAGACAGACACATGGAGCAGGAATTGGGTGCTCGGGGGATGTAGTTGATCGCTGAGCTGATCGTGGTTTCGAAGTCTGGGCCGGGCTGCTCACTGATGACGTGGTTTGCTCCAATTCTGTTGAATTTTATCTCAGGGTCCACCGGAGTGTTTCGGGATCAGTATAGATCCACGGGAACGAGAAATGTGTTGCCCAAAAATACACAAGGTTGACTTGTTTAAAATATTTTATTCCCATGTAAAGTATTTCCTAACCGTTCGCCGTTGACTTCGCTTCTCACTTAGACTGGCTTCCTGAGTGAATATCTGGATGTCTGAATGTCCCTCTGAATCTATGAATGTGTGAGTGTAAATCTGTGAATGTATATCTACTGAATGTCTAAATGTGAATCTATGAATGTCCGACTTCTACGAGTGTGAAATGCGCCTCTGAATGTGTCTCTACCGAATGCGTGAATTCACGAGTGCCCCTCTGACTTCTGTACTCTAGTTTTTCTACTACATCGCCACGCCTTTCGCTAAATTAAATTCCCTCGTATTTTATCTATTTCTGTGTTACATGCTCGTTATTGGCTATCCTAAACTTATTTGTTTATATCTAAGTTCTCCTGATTCGTTAACTTTTATCCGAAGACCATTGGCTAGAATTATTCTTTCCCCCCTGATCTAACGTCTTCCCACGAACTTGAATTTTCCCAGAACAAGCTGTCATAAATTTCGGCCCTTTCCTTACATTCTGATTTCTATTGAAAATCTTTTGCCTTGCTTAGTTTGTAGATTCCTAAATGTTCCCGGAGATAACGCACGTGTTTTCGGCTTTCCTGTAATAAAACATTTTCGTCTCCGTTCTGACATTTTCATTTTCTCTTAAAATATTTTTAAGTCTGACTTTGTTAAATACTGTCCCGTTACGGCCACATGTTTCTCTTATTGTCAACTCCTAAGTATTTCCCGGGTAGAGGGTTCGTGACCTAACAAAAGATAGTTTACCCTTTCTTCAGCCTTGTCTAAGGAGCGGTCCGTGAGTGGAGAGGCGTCAGGTATACAATCTCTTTCTAACATGTATACAAAACCCTTTTGTATGTTACAAGTTACAAATTATTTCTATTCCTGTTATACCTATCAAAATGATTTTCTTATACATATACATAACAATTATCCTTATCAAATATAATGCCTTTATAAATATCGCTCTGCAGCCTCAGGTTATAAAATTAATATAGGCAGTCTTAATTCCGGCTTCACACAGAAATAATGAGAAGCGAAAGAATAAAATTGACGTTTAGTACTTTTTAGGGGTTACTCTTTGAAACATGGAAATATATAAAAGGCTCCATCACAATCTCAAAGTAGTACTATGATCTTGACACAATAATTTAATTTCTCTGGCCAATATTTTAAATGCTTTGCTTCAAGGCTTGAGATCCGATTTTCAGCTGTTGAAAGCCATCAGCATGGTCAGACGTTGAAGGTGCTGGAGTCAAATTCTCTGCATTCTGCATAAGATTTCTTATCAGCTATTCTCTAAATTCCTCGTGAGACAGTTTCCTTCACATGAAAAATGAATAATGTAAGCATATCGAAAAAGTAAAAATAATATATCAGATGTGTCAATTTACGATTCACTGTTACTGACCATGCAACCTGTAAAAATGAGAGCTCAGAAATAACCCAGGTTGTAAATATTTATACTCCGTCAGATATGCTTTAAAATTTGAGAATCGGATGGAAAAATAACTAGTTAATGTATCTGCCAGCTGTTCAATTGAACATGGAAAAGCGTGGTCGATAAAGGTCAATATGTGAAGTTAGCACATTTTGATTATATAAATGATACAACAAAAAAAAGTAACAGAAAAATAAACTGAACGGTTCTGACATAAGCTCACTCAGAGATTTAGGTTAGTGTATTTTTGTATTATTAAAATTATATTTTGCATCACTAAATATGTGAAATAGGCGAATGGTTACAACGCCTCCGATACAAAAAATTAAGATCATGTTATACCAATGTACGAAAAAATGTGTACAATCAAATTAAAAGTAAACGAATTTGCCATTATGTATTTTGAGATTTTCAGACCCTTCAATATAGAGAGTGTTACCGGCATCGATACAGATAATTGCCTACGTTGCGATATGATGTGTGTTCATAGCCAGTTAAAACATTGATCATTGTTGAGGGCACAATTATAAGTAGACTGCACTTCAATCTAACTACGTACTATCACTCAGAATCTGTCGGTCCTGGTGGTGTAGTGGTATTCATACTTGCTTCCTAAACCCAAGATCGCGGGTTCGATCCTGGACAGGGTTAATTGACTTTTTGTCGACCGTTTCACGCCCTGAATTGAATGGGACGCTGATGACCTGAGCTGTTAAAGAGCGTCCGTAAATAAACCAAATAATAAATAAAAAGAATACTTTAAGTTTTCGTGGAAATTATACGCTTTGAGAACAACAGTAGGTACATTTTATGAAGGTTTACTTTACTTGAAGTTAAATTACCTTGATCCATTGAGGTTATGTGATGTTTCTAACAGAACAAATTACTTGTTTAAGGTAAGCATTTGCAATTCCAGTCATAAGCATATTTGTAGCATTGGAGTTAATGCTTGCAGTGTTACAAATGTTTAGCTTATGTGCATTATCAGTGTATTTTTCAGTTTTTTTTGTTACAGAGTCCCCTTAAGTATCGCATAATGCGTACTAATTTAATAAAATGATAAATAAACACATGATGTTTACTCACTGCATGATTATTAATTTTTAGTACTGCGGCTTTTAAAATATATCTTTCTTGTTCTAGAATTAATATAGTAATAATGAACATCTAGTCTTTGTATTGTGGTTTATATAACTCTGCATAAGCAATATTGTAAACATGCAGCTATCACAGTAATATAAGGCTTACTTTAATTCTTAATTTCAAGTTTATGTAATGGTTCCCTTACATATTTGGTCCTCTTTCCTTTGCTACATAATTCGTCTTACTTTTGGGAACACCGTTGAAACCATCGCTCACCTCAGCTGAACCGCAACATTCCCTGGTTTCCGAAGCGTGCCTTAACTCAAATGAAATTTATGCTTTACCTTTGTCTTGTATATTTTCTAATTTCTTTCTAATATGTGTACGGTTCCTACGATTCTTTAGCGAATCTCTTAGTGATTTGAAGCCGTTTCTTATTCATTGTCAGAGATAGTATTTTCATTTTACCTGTTTTCTTAAGTTTCTTCTTATATTATAGACCGTAAAGTCAATTTTTGACAGTGTAACATTATTGCCAGGGCTTGAACATGTTCCTGAATACTTACGTAAATGTACCTTTTGGCTTCAGCTGCTTATGAGATATTTTAGCTACTATTGTTACAGGACTGCCTTCTTTTATTTTCTGTTGAGAGTTGTAAAAATATGAACTGATGGTACTCTGTATTTTTATACTGTACATTCTTAAGGATATTTTAAGAACCAGCTTGGAACACAATTAGTGTCTTTTTACGCATATTTTAACAATAACATATTTTTCTGTGTACATGTGTGTTATTAACTTTTACATTGCACAGAAATACACAATGCACATTAGTATCTTTTTGATAGGCGATCAACATTTGCAATGCATTTTTTGTTCCATTTTAGTTCAGTGCTTAGTAGCTCCTCCAATAGATGAAATATTATTTCCCAATTTTGTAATTTCGACTTTTAAAGGCAGTTTATCAGTCATAACGGGCGTTACTGAACTGCAATAATTTCATAGGTTTTATGAGTCTTAGATAAGGAATTTGAGACAGAGAATCTATGATCCACAAAGTAAAATAACGAAGTTATATTGTAATGTAGAAGTTGAAAGTCTTGGCCTGTCGCAGCGACCTCTGCTTCCTCTACCTCCGTCTTACGACTTCATTGATAGGGGACAGTATTGCAAGAGGGAGCATCCTACTCCCGCGACTTTCGTGATCGAGGAACATCACTTTTCATCAGACAGCTTCCCAATTATCCTTACGAGGCTGGGTGGACCCCATTCCAGGCCTCCATAACTTTCTTAAGTGGGTACCGGGAATCGAACTCGGCCGGCAGCCGACTAGACCAATGAGGTGGTTGCTTATAAATCAGTTATAAAGGGAAAATGTGTAAATTGTTATTTAAGAATGTCTTCACGAGCTAGAAAATGCCGCTTTCCAATAACTCATCATCAGCGTTTTCAAGATTGAACAACGGCTAACTGATTTTTCATTTTTGTGTAGTTTAATTTAGAGGGAGTGTCCATCTGACAAAGACGTAATGCATAAGGTGACAGACTTATAGTTTCAGTACTGCTGATTAGTTCATTCATTTATTTATTTTATAATGAAGTTGAAATATAAAACATTAAAGAGAAATGTACAGGAAGGAAACTTATATAACGACTAAGTTTGTCAATGCCTGAAACCCTTGAAAGATACAACTTGTAACGGTATTTTATTATGGCCCCACAGTTGATCGACAATTTGCAACGGTTATTATAGTTGTTCTAATGTTATGGAAATGGAATGGGATCTCAGGGTAAATTTTGGACCGTTTTTAATGACTTAAAGTCAATAGGGGGTGAAGAGATTGTTCACTGTATCAATAATGTCCGGCACTGGTTGAATATTTAATTTATTTTACAACTGGGCAGGTTACTTCCTGACTACTCGACGCGGACTTCACTACTCACTTAGACTGACTTTAGGATCACCTTAGAATGACTTAGAATGTCTGCGACCGCTTTTGAATGACTTAGACTGCCTGCTTCCGTATATCTATTGAGTGAATCCTCTCGTGTCTCTTTGTTGTGACTGCCCCGTATCTCCGGTGTCTCTTTCGTATGTCTTCTTCTGATTCTTTACTCCAGTTTTCTACCACATCGCCACGCCTCTCGCTAAATTAAATTCTCTCGTATATTATCCTATTTTTGTATTGTATGTTCATCATTGGCTATCTTTAAAATATTTATTTGTATCTAAGTTCTCCTTATTCTGACTTTTTATCAGATGACCATTGGCTAGAATTATTATCTCCCACCTGATCTACAATATCTTCCCACGAACCTGAATTTTCCAAGAACAGCCTGTCATAAATTTCGGCACTTTGTTTACATGCTGATTTCTATTGAAAAATATTTTGCCTTCCTTAGTTTGTAGATTTCCAAATGTTCTCAGAGATAACGCACGTAGTTATGGGCGGTTTTTAATACCTTATACCCCGGGCTTTCCTGTAATAAAACATTTTCGTCTCCGTTCTGACATTTCTATTTTCTCTTAAATTATTAGTGTGTCTGACTTTGTTCAAATATTGTCCCGTTACAGCCACATTTTTTCTTACTGTAAACTCCTAAGTATTCCTTGGGCAGAAGTTTCGTGACCAAACAAAGATAGTTTACCCTTTTCTCAGCCTTGTCTAAGGAGCGGTCAGCGGACGAGGCTGGTATACATCTCTGTCTCTTTCTCACATCTTTTACCACAAAATGTATACAAAACCCTTTTGTAAGTTACAATCACCTGTCAAATAACATACACATAAGTACAAGTTACAAATTATTTCAATTCCTGTTATACCTATTTCTAAATGATTTCATTATACATACATATATATATATATATATATATATATATATATATATATATATATATATATAATTATCCTTATCAAATCTAATGCCTTCAGAAACATAACTATGCAGCCTCAAGTTATTAAATTAATAAAGGCAGCCTTATTTCCGGCTTCAAACTGATCTGGCTTGCATGCCATAAAAGTATATGAGAGTATAAGTTGGAAAAAATTATGTAATTGTGGAATATCGTGTATGTTTAAAATAAACTGTGACAAACTGCATCCTAGCCTTGCCCTTAAAGAAAGGATTTTGTCATCGCTTTTCCTTAAATTAATCCGAGTACTTCATGCAATTCCTTAATAACTCCAATTAGGTGTTGCCTTATGCCTCTTTGAAACATAATCATGCCTTAGGGAATGTCTTTAATCAATCGATATACAATATTACTAATTGTTTATCAAACTAATAAGTTATTTCATAGGAGATATCCATCTATAAATCATAAAATATTAGAGTGATTTAGAAGACACTTCATTCTTGGCCATAAGATACACTAAGGTAAACTTTATATATGTACTAGGAAGAGAATATATATATATATATGTATGAACCACTGTACACCAATATCAACTAATAAATGACATTCCCTGTCAAGCATTGTATTTTCTGTACGTTACATATAAACATAAACATTTTCTTAAATATAATTAAAGTTGTCAAACGCTTAAAGATAAAATAAACACCTGATATTGACATGAGAATAGCACTTTAAAAATAGTAAATAGTTTGTTCTGTATTTCACTTTTAGTAGAATAATTATTTGTTTAATCCTGCCAAGAACTTTAATGTTTACTCTAAGGATGTTCCCAATCTTACATTATTTGCACTCCTACTCCTATTCATGCATTGCATATTTATTCTCTTTATACACTTCAAACTTTTGACTGACTTTGTTGAGTGAGGTAGGCAGACCAATCTGGTTTCCTCATTCTCTCCTATAATAAAACCATTCAACGGTCTCCTCTATTTTGGTTATAATGGGGAACAATCCCATTATCACGCAGAGCGCATCATTGGATACTGTGCGATAAGGCTTCGCTATTGTTATAGTCTTAGGTTGCTAATTAGCTTAACTTTGTTGCATGATTTACCCACTCTGATGCTCCGTATAGAAGGAGAGGGAAAATTGTATCCGTTATAATGCTTTCAGCGTATTATCCATCAGTTATCTTATTTTCCCCATTTATTTAAAGGTAAATATAAACTTTACCAAGTGGGGAAGCCCAGGCAGTAATGCTTGGGACTCGTATTCGGGAGGTCTTGGGTAAAAAACTTTCCCTGACCTTGCTTTTTTCGTGATTCCCTTGGTCCCTTAGGAGAAAGCTGGAATGAATCCTTTCTTTCCACAAATTTCCGCTCTACCATTTCATATAATTCCATCGCATTAGTTCTGCTGCAGGGTCGAAAGTGCCAGGAAGAGGTAGACAGGTGAGGTGTGACGGTGGCTTGCGCTTTGGATAGATTTCTACCCCGGCGTCTGATATGGAAGCGGTCCTTCTGAGGAGCCCTGTGTCAATACATTAAGAAAAGTGGCCTAAATGTGAATCCTTACTGCTGGGCATAAAAATGTATGATATATCCCATTAGTGAAACCCGAAAAGGTGTAATCTTCCTTACATGTAAAACTGGGACTTACGAAAAGTTTGTAAAAGCATAGATAAAAGTTCTCCTGCATTTATCTATCTGAAATCTACATTTTCCAAATTTAGGGATGCAAAATTGAAGGAAATAATGTTTATAGGGTCGTAAATGAGATCACTAATGTATGACAGAAATTTTGAGGGGGAAAATGTGGAAACCATTTAAAATATCTGTGGTAGTTTTCTTGGCAATATTTAATTTTTTGTTTGGTTTATTTACGAACGCTCTTTAACATCTCAGGTCATCAGCGTCCCATTCAATTCAGGACGTGAAACGGCCGACAAATTTTGCTCAGAGGCCTTTTCTTTCAGGCTTGAGGTTCTTTTTCGTGCCGTAAATGTACGACACGGGATCCACGGCTTTACTTCCCTTCCAAAGAAAGACATATTTTTGAGTTTTTGCATCCAAAAATTCCATCGGTCCCGGCCGGGATCGAACCCGCAATCTTGGGTTTAGAAGGCAAGTATGGTTACACTACACCACCAGGACCGAGTTTCATGGCAATAATAAAGAAGAAAACAATAATGAAATAGTGAATAATCTTGTGAATTCATGCAAAGCTATGAAATGCAGCATGTCTTTAAAGATTAACTTCTTGGACTCCCATCTATACTTTTTCCCACACAATCTTGGACCTGTCTCTGATGACCGTGGTGAGCGTTTTCATCAGCAGATTTCTGCTATGAAAAAGAGGTACGTAGGCAAATGCAGTCCTGGTATGCTGGCCGACTACTGCTGGACCAAGAAGAGAGCCATTCCAGAGGTAAATTTGTAGCCGAAAATTATTATATTCAACTCTTTAGGTACGCAAAAGGTTGGCACATATTTATAACGTAGTGTTTCGTAATTACTAATTCTTTTAAAACTTTAAACATGTGCGACAGTAAATACTCTGCCTGATTGAAAAAATCTGAAAGCATATTTCAACTCAGAATGGGGAAGGAAAAAAAAAACAACAACAGATTCCGTTAATTTAGTTCTTGTGAAAATAAAAACTTTTTTTAGGCCAGTGTTAAAGCCATTACATGCTGTATACTTCATTTAAAGACGTATTGTTTATAAAACATTTATTTTTCATGTTTTGCTTTTATTCCTGAGAATTTTTTTGTTCGTTGATTCTCGTTTGATTGGTTTTGATTCAAACTGAAATGTATTTCTTTGTTAGTATTTTTTTTCTGTCGCTCTAATGGATTCTGTTTTGATCATTTTTAGGATAAGGTGCTTCGATAGGTTCGTAACATAAATAACAAAATAAAATCATTTAAGAGTATATATCTGGAAAATGAGAAGTACTTGAAAAGTCACTTAAAAATTCTCTATTAAGCTCACTAAGCATTAATTAAGGAAATGAAACGTTGTTTGTTAGTAAGTGATACTATGCGTTGTTTGTTATCTCAACGTTCAAAGTAATATTATAGCAGTTCAGTATTAAAACAATTACCCCAGTTTTAACGAAAATGTTACAGAATTTATTTCTTCGTAATATCCAGTGACCGATCTGATCTTGCAAACATGGTTTTACAATTCATAAATCCATGTGGGGCGCAACTTTTCAAAACGCATAATGTCATTGGAAAGAAAATTTTCAGGAGAAGCAAAAGAATTTATCCCTCAATAGTTTACTTTTTTGTTTTTTATATGGGTTAATAGTTTACTTTTTTGTTTTTTATATGTGTTATTCAGGTTATGCCATTGAATAAAATATGATTATCACAATGTAAAAATTATGTTTCATATTCAGACTATGAAGACTTGTGATGAACCAAATGCGGTCTGTTGTTTTTTACTATACAGCATGTTGTTTGATGTAAACTATTTTAGACATAACGCGTTTTGATATATTTACAGTAACATAGATGTTTCTATGTGACAAATGAGATCATTTAATTTCAGCAATGCACTCATATTTAACGTTAGACGTAGAAACAAAAACTCTTGCTTTTCCAGTGATAAAGAGATCACATTATTTTTCCAAAAACAGGCCTTTCATTCAAACAGTTACAAATCAAGCATATTTCATGGAAGGTTTATAATTTTAGTGAAAAACCAAGTATTACATTGTCTATCTAATTTTATCCTAATCTAAGTCTTAATAGTTCTTCTACATCATTTTTCCCCCTTGTATAACCTTCCGGGAAATGTACTATCAAGATTTTTTTTTGCCACAAATTTCTGCAACTGAATCATTTTCACTTCAATTATTTCATTTATAGGATTCAGGTTATTTCTCAGTTCCAAGTAATCGAACATTTTCCAATCTTTACCTAAAATCCTCGTTTCACCCATTTCCGCATAAACCTCCTGTTATATGCTAAGACTCAGTATTTCTGACATTTTACGGAGTATCGTTTCTACATGGCCGGAGTGAATGACTTGGAATGTCTATGTCTTGGAAAACATAGAAGTACCCCAGTCACATTTAGTGGAGATTTTCTGAGTAACCAGAAAGCTATGACATGAACAACTTGCTTATTTTGATTTTGGCCAGCGCAGCTATCTGCCCGGCCAGGACCGATGGATTTTTTCGGGCGTAAAAATCCGAAGTATGGCTTCCTTCGGAAGGGAAGTAAAGCCGTGGGTCCCGTGTCGTACATTTACGGCACGATAAAGAACCTCAAGCCTGAAAAAGAGGCCTCTGAGCAAAATTTGTCGGCCGTTTCACGCTCTGAGTTGAATGGGACGCTGATGACCTGAGCTGTTAAAGAACGTCCGGGGAAAAAAAAAAAAAAAAGAAAAAAGAAAAAAGAAGAGAAAAAAAAACAGCTAGGTATCTGGAAAAAGTCTGAGAACTGTAACAAATGTATCGATGTTCACCTTTTTTAGGTAACCAGTGAAGGTTTTGCCTCTGGTTTCATTGCAGATATAAAATGCAAGTTCTGTGCCTTATATATTTGTTATACATAAACTGTACAAGTATATCTGTTGGAATGAATGATTAGTGTTTAACGCCCGTTTTTGCTACAGAGGCACCACAGGCGATGGACACTGATAATATATGAGATAAATGATATATTGGAAAAGGATTAATTTTTAAAGAAGGAATGGTTCCAGACCCAAGTTTAGGGTACCTCCCTGGTATTTGCCATTTATGAGAACTGAGGAAAACCTGGAAAAAACCTCAATCAGGGAGGACGGTCCTGGCGGGATTCGAAGCCCAGACCTCCCTCTCACAAGTCCGCGCCTTAGCGACCTCGCCTACCCGTGGCGGTATATCTGTTGGACATAGATGCCTCATCAATATATAATTTTGCGAGAGGCTGCAAATGCTGGATTTAGGGTTTTGCTTCATTAATTTGTGAAAGACTTTAGCTTTTAATCTGTGTAACCCAAGTTCATCATTAGCTTATTATTTACGTTGCTGTCTCTAGCATTATTAATTCGGTGACGCGTACTAAGGCAATGGCTGTTAAGTATCACTTGCTGGAGTTCCAAAGTCTAGATTAAATTTAGTGTTAAAATGTTTTAATAATATTTTTTGACTTTCGTATTTGATATTACTATTTTAAAAAATCTTATACTCAGGTCACTTGGCAGATAAAGGCCCTGGCGTTTACTTTGAGTGTTGTTATTCCCTTGATTGTAGTTGTGTAATGAGTTCGGTTACTTTATTTCTTTTTGTACTATTCTTTTCAGCTTTCTGGTCAAGTACTCCTTTATCTGCTGTAGCCCATTAAGCAATAGTATTACTCTTCTTTGACCAACACCAGCTTCCTGAAGAAAACAACATATGGGAACTCTTTCACCAGCTAAATTTACGTAAAACATTAAAATAAGAAATTAGAATACTATTTCTTTAACAATATTTTGATCATAGAAATACCAGCAAGGTGTCAATTAAGATTTATTGTAAGGGGAGGATAGAATCGTAGATAGAGAATAAAAATCAAACTGTTGGAAAACTCCCCCATATTCCGCATTTGCTCCCTAAATACTAATTTCAAGAACATTGTTGCAACTCACTGATTTTGAATAAATATTGCTCCTGTTGACTATAAATACAAATTAATTATATTTACTTAGATTACATAACACTTGGGTTTAACTTTCGGATCATTCCGAACCCTCTTACGTTTAGGAATCTTGTTCCTTTCTGCCCAGTTTAGCAAACACTAACCTTTTCATTTTGTGCTGACTGTTTACTGGAATTGAACAGCAACGTAAGCGTCCCTTTCTGCCCTTGCAAATAAACTCGAAGCTCACAAGATGAGGATCTTTATGTCAATAGATAATAACAATAACATAAATAAAAGAAATCGTTTTTCACTCATAGATATAACTTAACTATAGTGATCATTTCAAACATTTTTTTTTTTTTACTTTTCCTGTTTTCATTCTTTGATTACCTTTTAGATTTTTTTTTCGCGTATTTTCTGATTCCACGATTAATTTCCTCCCCAACTGTCACACATTCACTTTCCATTGCACTATCACTCCGAAGAACAAGATCTAGAGTTAATTATCTCTGTTAAAATGAAAAACAAAGCAAACGCAGCTATGGCTTACCTGTTGAATTCATAAACCTGTTTGTCTTTGTTGATAATGTAAAAGGTCACTTTAAACCGCCAGTCTAGCATTGCTGCGAACACTGCTTAATAAGACAGAAACCAGTTTTAAATTTTGATACACTTTATGAAATGCGATTCATTCATTGGTAAGGAAAAAGCGTTATTTGTAGCGTTTACGATTTTCACAGCTCTGTTTGGAGGGTTGAAAATGCATTTTGATGCAATTTGGTTGTGAGAGTGTGTAGAATATATCACAAACTATATGCTTTCATATCAAACTCAATTTTGTCTACCACTGTACATTATACGTTTTGAAAAGTTGCTCCTCATATCTGTACTGTTGCTACTTCTATAGGTAAACGATATTGCCTTATGTTGCTTCTTTCAGCATCCACATATCTTGCAATAATTTGAACAGAAATTCTGTAATGGCAACATTTATGAATACAGTGACGCTTGTACACATATAAATACATTTTTATACATCTGGATACAGGAACTTACAACGTATTAAAATAGGAGGAGGAGAAGGAGTGATAGTGGTAGTAGTAAGCTTATCTTATTACGAATATATTTTAGGCCTACCGACTATACGTGCTTACTTATGATACACAATTAGTAAGGGAAACAAAGAATAAAAATATAAAGCAATAATAATATTAATAATAAATAAATATAATAATTTAAAATAGGAAGAACCGTATTTACACATACACGCACACACACACACACACATATGAGTGGAAATGACTTGCATATTATTACAAATTACACAAGTTACTGCGTAATAACCAGAAAATAAAACTTCAAGCTTCGTGAACTTTGGCTAGGAAAATGCCCATATTCAACCAACAAGGTTGAATATAGGCTAACAGGTCCCTGCATGCCAATGGACCTCTAAATGCCTTAACATTTTTTTTCTATAAACAGCGTTTTATCAGGTGTTCCCAATGGGTATCCATTCCTCATCCGCTGCACAAGATGGGCAGATTCTCCTACCAGAATCATTTTTATATTTGAGCCTTCCAATATTCCAGACTCAACCATGCCATTCTGATCTTGTCTTTCAAAAATGTAACACTTTACTCCAAGTTAATTTAATTTCATTCGATAGGTTCAAGGAGACTTACGTGTTCCAATCTGTCGGCCCTGGTGGTGTATTGGTAACCATACTTGCCTTCTAAACCAAAGGTCTACGGTTCAAACCGGCCAGGATCGATGGATTTTTTCGGGCGTAAAAATCCTAGGTATGGCTTCCTTCGGAAGGGAAGTAAAGCCGTGGGTCCCGTGTCGTACATTTACGGCACGAAAAAGAACCTCAAGCCTGAAAGAAAGGCCTCTGAGCAAAATTTGTCGGCTGTTTCACGCCCTGAATTGAATGGGACGCTGGTGACCTGAGATGTTAAAGAGCGTCCTTAAATAAAACGAATCAATCGTGTTCCATTCTCCCTTGATTTCCTGTCTGCTAATATCCTCTAGCTTTGTCCTAACCATCTTTCATGTATTTTTATTATTTTCGTTACCTCATTGTCATATGAACTTAAACCACTTCCTCTGAATATTTGTTCTACATCTGCAGTCCAAAATGTTGATGTTATATTTTGTATCTTTAGCTCGAAGAGTGGAATGATTTCCCTCATTAGTCTAAGTCAATATTTTACCTTCCTTGTTTTTATTATTAACCGTGTCTTCATAGCAACCTCCCTCCCTCATGACCCCCACAGTTTGACGTTCTTTTGAAAAGTCCAAGAATCCTTTCCCAAAAATCGACTTGAATATTATTTACATGTTTAGTTCTCCCCCACTCCCATATTTCACTTCTATATAGCAGAATAGACTTAGAGCACTGTAAATCTTCTCCAGTGTATCTACTGGCATATCTGGAACACGAGTCAGCACAGGTAGTTAGTTGACCTCGTGCTTTATAATTAATAACAGATAGTACCCATTCCAATTTCCACTCATATTAAAAGTTACTCCCAAATAACAAAAACGGTTTACATATTGCACTTCCTGTCTACTGCAGTATCATTTTCTATCTTTGTCGCATATGTAGGCATTTTAATATATGATTGCTTTGGTTTTATAAACATTTACCATCAATAGAATGTGAATTGAAATATTAAAAAGTAACGAATGCTATGAAAGTCTGATAATACAATATATTATACAAATCATATTAGTCACCATATCAACATGACATAAACAGAACCTTACTCCCCTTTTAATTTTATAAGTTTTCCAAAAAAATAATATTTCCATTAGAAACATTGGTAAGTGTCTTTGTAATTCATGAGTACAAAAATTAAAATAGTATTTTTTAAATTAGTATGTTTACAGTATTTATTTACTTTTCTTATAAAATAAAATAATTTATGAGCTTTTGCAATTATAGAATAAATATAGTTCTTTCTTCCGATATGCGTTTAATTATTTACGGTATATTTTGTATTCTTCCTTAATCCGAATAAATAATAGGTAGCTATTGTTAAAATAATCAAGAGAACAAACATTTCATTAGACGAAGGGGTTGAAGAGGTGAAACGCTATGCTTTACACATATATTGCTTTTCAGGGATTTAGCAGGCTGCGGAATGTTGTATAGAAAAAATAAGTGTGCAGAAGTTTCAGTAGAACTATTTGGTAAATGTTCAAGCTATATAAAATATTTAATAATTAACGATTATAAATCTTTCTTGAGGAAAATTATGAAGAGCTTTCATCTAGGAGTTGTAGGTGTTGGATTTCCTCCAGGACTCAACTGTCATCCCATTCTTTATGAATCATTGTCTTCTCCTGTGTATTTTTCTGCCTTCCTATAACCACGTTTTCTTTGTTACACTGAGTACCACTGGGGTCATAAAGACTCCAAGTAATTTACATGGAATACATTCGTAGTATTGCAATAGTTTTAATGAAATGGTATAAACATATGTTTTTAAATTGAAAATAGGACAACTCTAAGCACATTTTCACCTTTGACTTCATTCCTCTATCTTATAACGTCCTTACATTTGACACGAAGATGCCCTTAATGGTTTACAGACTAAAGAACAACATTTTAGGCACTTTTAAGGAATTTTTTCCGTCCAGAAAACGTTCAACATGACATCGTCTACATTTACCCCCTACCTTCCCCATAGTACTTATTTGAAAGCATTCAAATTTGAGATGTCATCTACTTCAGGAGCATAGCTTCTAAATCTCCATCATCATCATCATCATCATCATCATCATCATCATCATCATCATCATCATCATTGAGTTATAATAATAGTATCAATCTTTCCATCGTCATCAGATGTTCCTTTACTATATTTCTCTTCTTAATTAAAAATTGCTTCTATTTCTGGACTACACAAACGTTTTCTACTCATAATGTAATTCTACGTTACACTGAAGCAAAATACTGATAACAACTGAGGTAAAAAACCTTAACAATGGGTAAAAATTAGCGGGAAATGATAATTTCATTTTTGCCGCATTTCGTGTAATAGATTACTACTTTCATAATGTTATATTCAAAGAAAAATGACAATTTTGAATGGGATCATGTAGACCTCAATGATCGTCAGTGCACAAAAATAATGAATGCATTTTAATGTGTTAAAAATACAAACATTATTTAACATCATTGGATACAGTTGACTCAGAGGAATAAAACAATATTTTTTGAAAATTGTTGCTTTTAAAAATAGCGAAGATTTTTATTTAAAATTTGCTTTAGAGTTCATATTGACCCCAATGGTACTAGGAAAGATTAATGGGAGCTCATGAAGGGTTGAAGGGTTCTAGCAAAGGAAATATTAAACTACTCATGGCGAATGTAAAGCAACATTAAATATTTAGTTGCAATTGGAACTGTAAAGTTCGGAAATTAAAATGAATTTAATGAATAAGAAATGGAAGATTGAATATAAGTGGATATGTGTGGTGTTGTGACCCTAACTACGACTTGGGCATAACAGCTGTATAGGGTGTAGGCTCTGGATGCTGTAGTTGATACAAGATAATGGAAGTAGCGCGCTACCCAGCACCCCCCCCCCCCCCCGATTGGTAGGAAGTTCACTCAATCGAAGGGAGTGCTTTTGAGAAGTGAAAGGTTGCATTAAAGAGCACCGAGGTTATTGCACTGATTGTTCATAAGTGAAACGAAATATTATCTGGCAGAGAGTCATTCGAGATATCGCTCTCAGTTGACTTAACACATAGGGCAAAATATAATTAATAGTCTCTATAATGACATTCCATTCAAGTTTTTAAAATTTACAAACGGAATTTTCGGCCAGCTTTTTCAATTGAACTAAACTTTGAGCAGACAGTCCCACATGAACCTCATAACATTGTTCTTGACAATGACACAGACACAGTGACTAAACTTTATGAGAGATGGGCCCTTAGCACTTCTAAGCTTCCTGCAGATGGGTCGGTCAGAAGTTTACCGGCGAATATTCCGCAGAGAGAAAAACCCAGTGATTCAAACGACCCCTGCACCTAAGGCAAAAGAATAAAGCTCTCTTTTGACATCAATTATCAATCTCCAGAACATATTCACATAAATTAACCAATGCAATCAACGAAAATTCTTGCTGCAACAGGTTTTTGCAGCACCGTTCTACATTTCTACAAGAAATTTGCTTGGCTTCTTTGTGGTGAATTTGTGCATCCTCTGCAGCATCATAATATATCACATCTGATACTCTGTTGTAACAGCATCCCAAAATCCATCATCCGATGTTAAAACTCCAGAGGCAGAAGACGAAACTCCCATTTTATCGCCTTCCTCAACGGGTGTATTGACTTCCTCGAGAGACACTTTTTATTCCTGTCTACCATTTTGTCGGGTGTCGCAGGTAGGTTAGTAAACATTTGAACAATAAAACTCCCTATGTAATGTTGAATAGTACCCATGCATTAACAAGCTCCTGAGGTAATCGCCGCTATAAAAGCTTGTCTTCATTGTATAGCCCCCCCCCCACCCTCCCTTGTTCTGTTCTTTTTTATAATTTTAAACAAAAGAGTGGTAACTACAGCCTATTTGTTTTGCAGAGCGCTTCTGAAATGTGGCCCGCAGAGGGCCGAAAGTCCCTTCCCCTCCAGAATTTATGGGCCCCGGGCGAGAGGCATCGCAGTTCATTATTTTTACCCTGAGGCCCCATTTTCCAAAAGTGTGTTTCATGGAAGGGGGCTCACCGTAGATTTTTGTTTTTATGCGTGCATGTCTTTTAGAATTACAGCGCCACATCCGGTAAAACAAACTAAAAAATAGCCTTTACGACTACAGTGGGACATATTTTGGCAATAGCGTGCCCAAGATGGCCACCATGAGAAATACAAAGCCTGCTTTAAGGTTGCTTCAACAGAGAGGAAATAAATCGCACGTCCGTTGTAGCATTTTAACTTGTTGTTGCTAACTGGTGGTAGGTTAACTGTAAAAATAATACCAGCTTAACTGAGCGAGAAATGCTGCTGAACATCCAAAAATAATATTAGCCATTGTTGTAGATCTTCCTGCCTTGGCTATTATCCGCTAGAATAAAGTCACATTATATCTGAACTGTTGGTCGGCATATACTTTAGCAAAGAAAAGAGTGAAACATAACATGAAAGAACATACAACACATGAACGATAAACTAGTATCAGTTTCCACCAATTGTGTGTGACAATTCTACATAGATACTAAACTTTAGCAGAGGAAAGAAATGAGGGTAGTTCTTTTCGCAATTACCACTGGAGTATTTATATCGTATATACATTGAGTACTAATTACCATTCAGTAACATATCTACAAAAATGTCAAAATTTACAAAAGAACCGACAAAATTGCAAATATTTTCTAACCATTCTAGTTGAAATCACACGTCAAGAAACTACAGCAGCAAAGATACATTCTGAGAACAGTGAATAAAATGGAAAATGAAATAAATATCTGCTGAGAACAAATCGGAACAATAGTGGAATTCAAAGATGAGAAATTTGAGAAATCTGAGGCTGCAATAAATTCCTAAATGACATAAAATGTAGTGAACGTTCTATTTTAATGAATTCTAGGAGATTTCCAAAAATCAAGATGGAAATAGTTTTGAGCTAAAGGATCAGTAAGACACTCTACTGAAAGAGTCAACATTTATTATGAAAATGTAGGAGGATTCAAGACCTAAAAACTTATAAGAGTGATGATTAGGTTCAGTGTCATCTGAGAAAGGAAGGAAAAATATAACTTTGTCTTATTGCTTTTCTTCCGACATTATCTCGCCCAACCTCTGTATTGAATAATATCTAGAATGGTGGAATAAACAATATACATACCTTTGTTCAAACCAAAGACAACATTAAAGAGGTTAGATAACAAAATGTGCAATGTCAAATAAGTTTGAATATTTTACACAAATACGGCAATTTCATATTGAGATATATGACAATTTTATTTTTAAAGTTGAGCACTGTAAAATATATAAATAGAGCATGTCTTCTTGATGAACGTGTGTAAGATGATCAAGAAAAGTGTTTGGTTTTTGTGCAGCAACAGTTTAGTCGCTCAGGCGCAAGAGAGCACTGCTATAGACGACAATTACATTGATAAATTGCTATTTACTGAGAAATAATTAAATACATGTTCAGTGAGCATGTTTCAAATGTATACGAACTTCTTACAAGTTTAGAATCGGCACAAAATAAGTAGTTGGAAAATTATAACTGATTTAGGTAAACCATTGCAAGTGAAAAACATCGCAAAAATAGCAGCAGCACTATTTATTATTCCCATTAAACAAGATATACATATATCGCACGTCACAGTTGCATGAGTCGCAAGACCGTTCATGCTGTTGTCAAATAATTTCTGAAATTAATTCCAACAAAACAAACTAACAAGATTAACAAGAACGCACTCACATACACATGAAAGAGAACATACATACAATAATTCTTATATTCATTTATACATTTTTCCTTTTATTTATGTACAATGTTTATAGAAATTCCTTGTCCCTAAAATTACGTATGTTATTTAAAAAAATGCACAGGTTTAGCCAGTTTTGTGTATTTACAATTGGAAGTCAAAATTAATCTTGGTAAAATGTTATCCTAACATCCTAAAGAAACGAATATATGTACAAATGTCTACACAGCTAACTTGAAATATTCTTCTTTCCATAACCACCACCACTCTTTTGTTTGTCATTTGTAAAGGATACCTGACGACTTCAAGAAACGCAATCAACATGTGTGCGAAAGTTGGTATGTGTACTTGATAGTGATTAGATGAACTGGCAGACCGTGAGAATCCACTCAAACAACTAAAAGATGAAGGGCACTGACGCAATGACGTTCATTCAAGAGAATCGTTCTCAGGGATATGTTGCAAAAATGCTTGGAGTTGTCGAAGGTATAATATGCAAACCGTGGAAACATTTTAGAGAGCATGAAAATGTTGCCTGAAATAGGTCGACAAAGGTAAACTACCCCAGCAAAGGGCCGCTTTCTTCCTCTATAAAATTACAGAACCACTAGGCTGTTGCTCAAGAATTACAAAGTATGCATCGGGAATAAGAATTAATAACCAAATAGTCAGAGAGTGATTAAGATAGATTGCTTTAAGATCTCGACGATCAGGTAAAGTTCCAAAAATGATAAGTCATTATGCAACGAGAATGTAGTTTGCCAGAGACAAACTTGACAACTACGATGTTGAACTCCTGCATTATTCTTTGATGGGTTCTGTTTTCCCTTAAATTATTCTGTGGCCTCAAATGTGTCTGGAAACGACAAGGAGAAAGGATCCATGCTGATAAATTTAGCCAGCTGTTGCTTTTACAATATAATATGTTATAGTCTGGACAACCATAGGACTTGGATACAAAAACTGTTTTTATATGAAATGCAGACTTTAATTTTAATATGGTACATGAAACAGGCTATATTGTCAAATTGTATACCTCAACTGAATGAAAACAGGGAAAAAGCATTATTCCTGCATGATGCTCATTGAGCAAATGTTGCTCATAAGAGCACTATTTTCAACCTTGGAATGGCCACCAAGAAGTCTATATTTAAATTCCACTGAACAAATCTGCGACCAACTTAACGGTTCGAAAGCGAGATCTACCTTTCAAATACTTGTGAACAAATGAAGACACCCGCATCAAGTGAGCATAAGATACTTTATTTGAAGCATGAATAGTCGTTGTATTGTTATTCTCCGTGACAGGAGAGGGAGTTAACCAAATTAACCGGTTTCTGAGACAATGTGCCCGCAGACTACGATAAGAGCTTAAGATACTTGTTTAAAGAAAGTAATGATTTAGTTGTCTAAGAGTTTCAAGTTTCTTTGTGGCAGTTAATAGAAAGATAGTTATTTTAAAATATCGCGGCCCCCTGTAAAGTCTTTTTACACATTCATCATCATAAGCCTGGACATGGGGCCTAGCTCACAATACTTATCTACTAACACCGTGCCCATCCACCATCAAAATAAAATAAAAATAGGAAAATAAAGGGCCGAACTGTTCACTGAAAGCACAATTACTATCAAATTCAATTAGGGCATTTTATTAACATCAATGAATAAAACTTACATGGAGGATGGACGTCGACCAAGATGGTCATATCAAAGAAGCTGGTAACACATCCCCTCCTTTCAACTCCCAGCTCCCGACTCACTAGAAACCGTTGAAAAACACCATGCATTATCTTACAGAGCATGCGCAGATTTACTTTTCCTCATAGAACGATCCCAAACGACTCTTCTGTTAACCCACTCAATACTAAAATGCATGTACTAATTCCCCCATGCTGTTATTTAAGTTTACACTTCAATATGTAACAATACAATAATATTATAAAGCCTTCATCAGGCGCTACTTTTATGTTAAGAGATGAGTATTCTTTCAGAAAAACTGAAGAACTTGATTATCTAATTTACTGCTAATTATTTATTCATTAATTTATTAGTGATAAAATAAATTTAAAATATTTTATTGCATCATTTAAAAATGTTTTAGAATTTTGAATTAAACATTGTCTGACGCAACCAAAATATGGTTAAAGAATTGAAGTTGAACATTTTTTTTGTAAACGAAGGATAATAGAACATAAAAACGATATATATCAATTTTCTTCTGCCTTTTAAAGAAAAACACGAATTATAGCAAAAATTGTGTGACCATTTAAGGGTTTTTATCTATTTCTGCTTCTCTAATTGTTGTTTTAGTTACTTTGTTTCAAGTATATATACTATATATATATAGTAAAATAAAAACGAAAAATAAGGTATGTGCATATGTAAATATAAAGCCGATGCAAGATATTTGGAGATCAACATTATAGCTTAAAATAAACATTGCAGATTGATGCAGCGCTCCTTCCTAAGATTCGTGCGAGTGTATCGATTGAAGTAAAAACTTTCTCCCTATTATGTATTTCATTTTTGAATGGTGCTTTAGGTGCCTTTTCACGAGTTGGCGATAATGTTGTCTCCATATGAAAAGCGGTATTGACGTTTCCTGAAAGTTGGTAACAGATTAACTTTAAAGTGGCGTGCGAGCGAGATGGAATGTTTGATTTTGCAAATCGTCATATCCCGATAAGTCAAAAGAACAGCAGTCGGCAACGTTAAGTAAGAACGCATGTAGCCTATGAGGCCTCTATTGGAATCTCGCCATCTGCGAGACAGTCGATTTTCTCGCATGTGCATATCGCTGCCACGGAATTGCTTTGCTTCAAGGCACTCTTAGAATTTAAATTAATACCGGGCTCGGATTTTGAAGGTGAAGGGAAAGTGGAGGTTGGTTGGTGTGAAAAACGTTTGCGGCTTGATATAGAAATGGCTGGATCTTGGTAAGAGACAAAAGATTAAGAATGAGCACAGTTTCAAGCATCGCTTTCAATTTTTTGCACGCTTTTAACCTTTTTTTTTTTTTTTTTTTTTTTTAACCTGCATGTCAAGATGAATACAGCAGTGTCACGGAAAATATAATTATATTTTAACATATTTTCCCGGCGCTTTAAATTTTTGATTCTGATTTGGTTGGTGATCATTTATTCACTCCGTTCTGCTGAGTGTAGTTTGAAATCTTAAGTCCGGAGTATGTGATAAACGCTTATTGTACATTGAATTACTTCATAATGAAAGTATGATAAAATAAACATTTTATATAATAATTTAAAGTCATAGGTAGGGACGATGGGGGATTTTTTGGTTTTCGGTCTTGCTCAAAAGCTGGCCGTTTGTGTTTACTCCCCCCATAGGGGCATTACCGGGATAAAGGGATGAGGTAAGGGAGACACCGAGTGGCTAGAATCCAGGGGCGGTAAGGCAGTGCCCATTAGCAGGAGGCTACTAAACTAATTCAAATTTGGCGCCCAACATGGGCGAGCAGCAGCAAACAAGCAGTGTCATAATTTGGCTTTAATTGTTGGGGCTGACTAAACCATTTCAGCAGGTAAATTGTAACCCCCTGAGATTTGCTTGACTAATCCTGTACATTGAATTTTAAGTTGATATTATTTCACCAGAACTTCACGAACACCTCGAAGAAGCCAATAACAAACTTTTTTTTTAATGTTGATTAATGCCAGTTTTTACCACTGAGGCACCACAGGCGGTGGACACTGATGATACATGGGATTTAATGGTATACGGGGAAAGGATATTTTTAAGAAAGGAAACGTTCCAGAGCTAAGTTTAGGATATCTCCCCGGAATTTGCCATTAATGAGGACTGAGGAAAACATGGAAAAAACCTCAGCCAGGGATGACGGTTTTGGTGGTAATCGAATGCCAAACCTCCCGCTCGCGAATCCACGCTTTAACGACCTCTGTCACCCGTGGCGGTACAATTTTATTTTCTCTACCTCGGCATTGTGCGGTATATGATGTTAATGACAAATGAATAAATAATATGCATTTAATTTGCACATCAAGAGAAAGAGTAATGCAACTTTTGTGGCATTGATTATTTGACGTCCAGTTATGCTGTTTAAAAACAAAAGCAACCGAAAATGATTTTACAACTTTTCGTATCCTTCGAGGTTTCAGCAACTTGCTGAAAGAAAAAAAAAAAAAAAGTAACGTCGTATTGCTACCTGTTAACATAAACCTGACAACGGCTGTGTAATGTACTTGAGGAGTTGGCAGCAGCGGATATCGATCTCGGGGGACCAGGCTATGACCAGCCAGCAGGAAGCCGGCGGTCGGCATCACAAATTGCCGAGGAGATTGGAGACTTGAAGCCATAAGGGTCATCATCATGTGCAAACACTGTACGAAACCGAACTTAGAGAGCGGTTTTGGGAGAATGCTTGCCAGGGTGGCGACATTTTTCGCTCTGATGTCTCAGTTTCGTGGCTTTATGTTGGCGTGGCAACTTAGGATGATTTACTGTTCCGCTGCAGTGCAACGTGCAACAGTTTCAGAGTAGGTATACAAGCAAAATCCAGCATTTTGAGAACAAAAGCTACAGGATTAGCACTTAGCTTCAGATTTAACTATAAGAAATTAGTTATTCTTTTATTTTTTGTATGGCACAGTGTGTAGAGGCGTATGCATTTTTAACATCTGGGAAACAAAAATTAAAAACGTGCTGGAAAGTAAAATTTAGAGGAAAGCTTTTATATCGTGAAGCGTTGAACATTAAGAGGAAAAATATGATTATATGTATTTAAAATATTAGGGAGTATTAAATTTAGCAATTAGCCTACTTCATGTAAATAAATTATTATTTGTAAAATTTTTGATAAGTTGCTTTTACAATAGTGTTACAGCTAAACTTTATTTCTTTTATAACATTTATGTAATTAAATAAATATTTTAAAGTATCACGCGAACGAACAAAATTCAGTTATTTACAAAAGTGTGCCTACTATTATTTCCAAATTAACTATTTAAATTAATTTACATATTTAATTGTTTCACAATAAATTATATTCATGTGTTTTTAACATTTTTGTTTCTTGCTATGAAACTTAAAGTGAAAATTATTTATTAATTGCACAACTATAGTAACATATACGGAATTCAGTGTAATCTAAAATTGTATTATATATATATATATATATATATATATATATATTAACAGTAATTATAATAGTACAAAAGGATAAAACACTAAGAAAAAGTCACACTTGAGATCGCTATATTTCGGACTCGTGGAATCTTTCTATGGCAAGAAGACAAGTCTTCTCAAGTGTGACTATTTCTTAGTGTTTTATCCTTTTGTACTATTATAATTACTGTTAATTTGTTACATTTTTTTACATTTGTTACAGTGTTACTATATTTTTTATTTTTCTTTTATATTATATATAATAATATATATATTAAAATTTTAATTTACTTTTACTTATACTTAGCTTGGAAATGCTTTTAAAGCCACAGTCTCCTCTAATTGTATGTACATTATACAAATTTGGTCGTTGAGCAATGAAATTCTATACTGCTTCAATATTTTAAAAGTATTGCAAATATTGTTCATTTAGTTGGAATATTAATATTTTAACCCTTTTATGCATTTTCGTTTGCCAGATACTCATATATATGTTTTTTTTTTAATTATTAAAGCCTACAACTATTTTATTGACACAACAGTACAAATGAAAAATGTGCGCATTGAGATTTGTAAATTAAGGAACCTGGCTTTGCTTCCTAACTTTTAATTCCTTGATAAAATTGCAAATGACATATTTATTATTTACTTTGTCATATGCATCTTTTGTAATTTGTATGAATGAAAGTTAAATTATTAATTTTTACGTTGAAAAAAAAAAACTTCCTCTGCTCATACATACGACGTTTTTTTTTTCTCATGCTCTGCTGATAAATAAATTAGCCAATTATATTTTCCATTCTTGCTTTCACTTGCAAGTTTAAGAAACGAACAATCGATTCGTATTTATATTTCATTTACGCACAATCAAAGTTTTATGTAGAAAAATGCAGAGTTGTAACACAAAAGTTGACTTTTTATTTATTTCTTCCTTTAAGGCTATCGTCAAAGTCTCATATTATACGTTTAGGTTATGTTGAGATGGCATTCCTCCGTTCCTTCAAATATTTTATTTTATAGGTGTGATTTGAAAATGTATATTTTCCCTAAATTTCATCCCTCAGTTTTGAAATTAAGCCTTCCTTTCAAGAAAATAAATCAAGTTCTTTGTATGTGACTTTGAGTTATTCCTGTACAATTTATTTTATATACTTTGACTTTATTTTATTATTTCCTTTACAAAGTTTTTTTATTAGTGTTTAACGCCCCCTTTTTACTACAGAGGCACCACAGGAGGTGATACGGATGATGCATGAGATGAAATGATATATTGGAAAAGGATATTTTTTAAGGAAGGAAACGTTCCGGGCCTAAGTTTAGGATACGTTCATGGCCAGTTATGAGGACTGAGGTAAACCTGGAAAAAACCTGAGTCAGGGAGGACGGTCCTGGCGGGATTCGAACCCCAGACCTTCCGCTTACGAGTCCGCGTCTTAACACCTCGGTCACCTGTCCCTTTACAAAGTAAAATACAAAATATATTAATAATTAAGTTTAATAAATTAAACAAAACATTGGTTTTGCTTACAAAGAAATCGATATTAAAATGCTATAACATAATAAACTCACCCTACTGTTCTATTGATTAAGCCAATTTCAATAACAGGTACTTGGGTTAAATTTATGAAAGCTGGTTTTATATTTGAATGTAATGAGGAATTTGAATGTAAACGGTTTTTTATTTTTTGTTATTCAGATGACTCCATTATTTTGGAGTATTAACATAGCTTTATGTGGTTTTTGTTGTTGTCTTGTAATATATCCGCTCCTCCTTCTTTTATTGTAGTAATGAAATTTACTGCCCTATTCTGCTCGATGCTCCAGCAAGAGTAATGAGAAAATAATTAAATGGCTTCTATACCAGGACTTGAATTCTCAGAATATTAGTAGGTATAACAGAGGAAAATGTGTTGTGCCGAAGTTAAGCCTAAGTTAAGATCACTGAACAAAGTTGTGGCATACATGCGTTTCATAATTTCTTCATGTTCTAGCGGAAAAGGATAGGGCGGAAAGGCAATGACATCTGACATGGTGAACCCTGTCTTCAAAGCTATTTTTAAAACATGCATAGCTTATAGAATCGTTTACCATTCTTTTTCAATAGCACTATGACATTTCCCCCTCATCCTGGCGAAGACGTAACCGATTCCAGAGGTTGGAACGCCTGAAAGGGGGGACTATTTTGTCCCGATGATAGATATTATTATCATCATCATCATCATCATCATCATCGTTGTGGTTAATCCTGAGGAAATATTAAACTTAGAATTTCTATCTAACCGGACCCGGTCGTTCCCAGACATGAAAAATGTCCATTATCTCGAGACAAGCAGGCTCTATTTCTCTGTTAGACGTCGTTAAATATTGATTATCCTGTTTTAAATTTTATACTCTAATATACAGATCGCGTATATGCGTAGTTCGCTTGTACTGCAGTGATCTCGGTATTATTACAGTAGCGCACTAGCGGTGAATGACCCGCTCAAGGCTACGTTTATCAGCTATGTTATACTGTGTCAGTTGCTGCCTTTTGTTCGAACTGAAAAGACTAGAGTTTATTTCTTGTACATCTCAAAAGTGGAAGTTTATTCTTATTAGTCCATTGAAATGTCTGCCGAAAATTCACGCTTGAACAAAGAACCTATATGTACGATACATACATAAAAACCGAATCATGTGGACAGGTGTGTAGTCAAGTTCAGGAGAATTTCCTGGTGTTCCATTTCCAGGTTGAGACATTTTAGATGTCTGGTTAATACTTTTAGGACAACTGGATCGCTAAACCCAAGAAGCGAAAAAGGAATATTATAACGGAGGAAAAATTTGACGAAATTGATGCGCCATTCCAACGCTGGAACGATAAAACGGATATGTGGTATTAGGAGATTAATTAATTAATTGGTGTGTTTGGTCTAATCAGCTATAATTTGATATAATTTTAGGAAGATATTTAATTAATGGATGAAGTTTGATATACCAATTTATTAGGCATAATTAGAAGTGCAGACCGCTGTTACTTGGGCCGGTAGTCTCCATGTTCCCCTTTTGCTGTCGACTCCACTTACACCGATTCTGGCCGTGGAAATGCTTCGGCTGCTGTAGATTGCGTTTCTCGTTCCAAATATAGTACTTCATGTAGTTGAACTGATTTTCTTGATCCTAGATCAATGGGGAGAAGTGGGAGTCTGGGGTGAAAGATAACATGCTGAGAAATAAAGGGTAAGAACAATTTATTTGTTGTTTGTTCCTAAGTGCCTCTCTGTTCACTAATAAGATTAGGAATGCTGAACGTTACTTCACTTAATTTTAATGAACCGAGTTACTTACACAAACAAGTAAGTTACTTTAGATCTTGCGACGGTTTTCGTCATTTCCAACAGTAGTTTGAGTTGTATTTACTTCTGTACGCGTGCTTTTATTTGCTAATCCTCGCGTACTGTCTTTGCCCAGATTATACTCTCATTGATACTGTCTTCTACTAACCAAGATTCACTCAAAAAACTTATACTGAGAGTTGTCACAGTTTACAATATACTTTACATTCACATAGGCTCTAGCTTCCGAAACTGAATTTAGAATAACGGCCTGTCGCCTCTGAAACTGAACTTGGAATGATAAGAGTTTCTAGAGCATTTGTTTGAAACCCATCCTCGGACTAGCTACTGGTATTTTCATACAGCTTTCCTGATTCGTGCTAAAATAAATCTTACGTAACACCTTTGGCCATACGTGAGCCTTTTAAACCCCAGATGGTTTAAGCTCTTTAAACGTTCACTGTTGTTTACAGCACCTATGCGTATGTAACTTTCACAAAGTGGCAGTTTCTCCTCAAGTTGGCCCCTTCAAAAGATCGGACAATGCTTATCTTCCGTCCTTCATACAAAAGAAAAACCTTGGCCTTTTTGTTAAAGGCTTCACAATAACATAACGGTAGTAGGCACAGCTATCTTACACAAGTCTGTCTAGCTAAAAATACAGAGGAATAAACATCGTTATACCTATTCAGAATATTAACAAGTATCATACATAACATATATTCTCGCTGACATAAATGACATAATGATTGATTTATTTATGGACGCTCTTTAACATCTCATGTCATCAGCGTCCCATTCAACTCAGGGCGTGAAACGGCCGACAAATTTTGCTCAGAGGCCTCTCTTTCAGGCTTGAGGTTCTTTTTCGTGCCGTAAATGTACGACACGGGACCCACGGCTTTACTTCCCAGGAAGCCCGAAGGAAGCCATACTTAGGATTTTTACCCCCGAAAAAATCCATCGGTCCTGGCCGGGTTCGAACCCGCGTTTTGGGTGTAGGAGGCAAGTATGGTAACCACTACACCACCAGGACCGACAAATGATACCATACAAAGTGACTATAGTTCATGAATTACAACATAACGGTGAAAAGCGTGTAAACTGAAAATTTGCAAAATATCCTTGACAGTACTTTTGATCCACATTTAATAATTTTCTCAGATGAGCATTATCTTATTTAAATAGGAACAGTCCCCACACCATAGACGAACTTAGGGATAATATAAGAACAGAAATTATGACTATTACGCAAAAATATCTTATGCGTGTTAATAAAAATTTCATCCCAAGATACCAGAAAAGTTTGAATGCATATGGACACCACTTTCAACACCATTCAAGGTTAGTAGTCATTATAATGCATGTTACTATCATTCATGAGTAAGTAACGTGGGGGTTTCAGTGTAATAGACAGTGCGCGGAGCACGCGGTCCACAGCCCGGCAATATAAGAAACGCTGTGTACATATGATTAATACCTACAGGTCCGAACATATGCGTTTATCACGTTTTTCTCATTCATCCTATTTTGACACAAAGATTTTACATTTAAAGTTGATAATGTACAAATATTCTTAATTTATTATTGGAATTGTTGTTTTTAAGTTTTTTTTATCTCCTGAAGTGTCTTTTTTAAATAAAAGGTGTCATATTTACCG
This sequence comes from Metallyticus violacea, assembly GCA_030762175.1. NCBI lineage: Eukaryota > Metazoa > Arthropoda > Insecta > Mantodea > Metallyticidae > Metallyticus > Metallyticus violacea. The sequence goes on from CM060838.1 coordinate 43,122,952, forward strand.
TAAAAGAGTGCATATTGGGTTAAGTTAAAATTTTTATTTCATGCACAGTTTGTAAAATATAAAAATTAAAAGTTGTTTTAGAAACGTATGTAAACTAAATGTACATGCTGTAGTAAAATTCTGAACTCTAGTTACTATTCATCAAATTCATTTAACCAACCACCATCATTCAGAGACTGGGATCCTCCTTGGGCCTGTTTTCAATTCCTGATTAGATTTTCCTTTGAAAATGAGAATTCAGATTCCAGAACACATTACCTATTTGTACCATTACTAATTAATTTCATTAATGTAACGAATATCATTATAAATTGTGGAGTATTAAGAGCTAAAAAGAAAGAAACGCATTAACTTTCAAAAGTTAACAGCTTCATGTTTGAACTTCACTCGGTAATATAAACACCACTGTCTTGTATTTTTCATATTTCATTTTTCACTGGATACAAAATAAGCATCTTACTCTGTTTATATGAGATAACTCAGCGGTGTTTTATCTTTTTTCGGAATCTATGATTACTATTTTCTAAGTTCTTATGTTCTGTCATTTTTTCTAAAATCTGTTTGATTTTTCCTCTCCTTTATTTATGCATTAATTTCATATATATGGTTTACTTCTGGTATTTTCTTTTTTTCTTTTTCTCTTCTTCTTCCTCTTCTTCTTCTTCTTCTTCTTCTTCCAGGCGATATATTCCAATACCCTCCTGGTGGTATTTCATGTCATTCCAATAGCTTTTATTCCTGAAATAGATATAGAGAAATAACAAATAAAATAAAGTATTAATATTTTCGATGGACAGTAGGCTCCGTAGTTTCTACCCTCACGTCACTAAAGGCAATAGAGTGGGCTGGTGTTACAGCAGGTGTGGTCAAGGCGCTAACGAATGCGTACACCATGCAACGTGGTAGATATCCTGCCTCTCTCCCCCACTTACCCTATGACATTCTACATAATGATCCTTTCCAACCCTATCCAGTTATCATGTGCTTGCCCTGTTTAAATAGTGCATTTTATTGCCATATGGTGCATGTATTTAGTAACGAATGTAAAAGTTAACGGAAAGAACGCTATAACTTTCATACTCGTCCACATTCATTTCTTTTCTTTTCTTTTTTTTCCATAAAAATGTTCATTTGCACGGCTCTTTGGCCCCTGAAGTATGCAGAGCTTTTATTTCAAATTTCGCCATTGGGAATAAGTATTTATTTAAAAAATTAAACAAAACAATTCAATTTAGTTATTGAGGGGAACGTTTAAAACCAAAATCACACCCCAGCCACTCCTACTTTGAAATTTCAAGTAACTCAGTTATTTTTATAGAAATTTTATAGAATATTCAACTGTTATTAAACTGTTATCAAATATTTTGTTTTCTCTCTGTTATTACTGTTTGAATTTGAACAATAAAAATAAGTCAGTGAAGGATGAAAAACGATTTTGGATAAAATTACAATTATTAATATTACAATAATATGGCCTACTTCGAATGTCCTGACTAATCCCTTATTGTCTTATCTTTATTGTAGAGTATGTATACTTTTGAAATTCAACTATTGCAATACATGCCCAATAGTATGTAGTTTAAATTTCCTAAATTAAAAAAAAAAAAAAAAAACAGCCAAGGTTTCACAGTCAACGACCAAATCAAAGGGTAGACAAATAACTGCGTTCTCTTCAAAAGGTGCAGGGTTGCCATTTGAAATTTCAAAGTGGAGATGTCTGAGTGAGGGAATGAAAACTAGCAGTAGTAGTAATGGACGTTTTATTCTACGTTTTAGGATACACTCAAATAAATACAACTGTCGCATGGGTTGGTATTTGGACTACAGTATGTTACGTCCTTGCTGGCGTTTCATTGGAGACCCAAACTCAGCCGTCCTCTTCGTCTATAATTCATTATCGGTTTAGGAACCCGCTCATTCTTTACTTTTACATGTGCTATCCAAGAATTCCTACACTGTTCTATCGTCTTTATCAAATTGCCAACACCAAGTTCTTTCTAATATCTTCCTATAGCTAGCCCACGACTAGAATTTCATTTGAAATGCTTACAATCTCACAATATCTTCTCTGTAGGCTGTTCGATAAATGTACAGATATAATTATTTTCTGACAAGCCACAAAACGATGCAAAAAATCTAAACGTTATTCTTCAGCATAGCCTTGTATACTCAATCAATCATTTTTCTGATTTCCGCAGCATATGTCCATTCGATCAAATCATGGTACTCATCTTAATATGAATATTATATATAGAGTAGCATGTTGCCTAACGTTTTCATTTTGCATTAGGCCTCCTTTGTACTTGAGAGTCCGGATCCTTATGGGTAGCGAGATAAACTATGAATTGGAGAAGTTATGTTTTAAATTTCGCGAGCAATGCCATTGCATCAGAATCTTCAATCGAAGATAACGTTTTGTATTCACAGTGATAGTTCTCCAGATTTACAATCACGCTGTTCTCTCGTAAAAGCAATTGCAAAAACTCAGGATCGAGTAACATTTTCTTTTACCTATTCTTCGATCTATCATAGTTGTTTTCGCCTTTTCTGATTAAAGCTTCGTAACTACGTGGCTACTAACTATGTATGAAGTTGTTTTCCAGTTTTATGTGTTTTATTCCTTTGGACATATTTGTTATATACCTTGATTATTTATATTTTTTGTCGATTCTCTGTCCTATTTTTCAAAATTTATAAACAGAGCTTTAGTTCATTTCTTGTTTGAAAGTTACACTTTCAAATGAAATTTTTAAATGAAATGCTTTAGAGACTATATTGCTTAATTAATTGCTCTCACCCTCTAATTTACTCCTGCATTCCATAAAAACATGTATTAATAAACATATTACAGAACTTTGTCAAAAGGCCTCTTGTTATAAAGTATGTTATCGCTCGTCAAATCAATTTACCTTCAAACGGAACATGTACTTCTTTTATATATACAATGTTATCAGCACGTGAAAATATATCGCTATGTATCTAAAAGTTCATATATGGAATCGTTATTCTAAAAAATTACACATAAAATATCTAAAGAAGCATGAATGATCATGCACGACTGCATACGGCGAATAAAATAAGAGTATAATGAAATTTTCATCGGTATACGTGGTTCAGTATCTTTAATTAAGTTACGTTGACTTGATGAAATGTGTTTGCAAACAAGTGAATTTATCTACTGATCACTTTGACGAAATGTAATAAAACTTATTATATTCAACAGTTAAATGAAACCCATTTCTTCATCCTACCATTTCCTTTGTTTTTAACCTCTTCAACCATTCCGAAAATATTTTCTCACCTCTATGTGTGGTACATATGTTCTAAAACACCCAATTTTATTTATTTTCCCCATCCAAACCAATGACTCCACGGAACACGTTTTTTGTGGCATTACCTAGTGCATAATTCACATCATGTTAGGTGTGTAATACGCTATCATTGCATTTTCATTTCATCCGAAATGACAGAATGGGTGGTGCGGATCAATTTTTGAAGCAGCTCGAAGATTCCGAAGCGGAAACAAATCGGGGTATTCAGCCGAGTTTCGGAGACGATGCAATGAAAGTTACACACATTTAAGAGTATTTTTTAGCTGGCTGAAAGATGGAAACATTGATCGTAGTGACCGAATTTCCGGGAGCGATGAGACGTGTAAGCTCGGTACGTCCCGGAAACGAAGGCTTAACAGCGGTGAGGACATCATGCGAGGTTGAAAGGCATTACAAAACAAGCCTTCCAGATATACTTTCCGTGATAGTACGGAGCTACAAAGGGACTGAATATATCTGTATAAATACGCCTGGCATTCTATTCAACAATCTACCACCGGAGTTAATGCAGGGTCGACCGGGTGTTGCCTGCATGGCTAGTAGATGGTTGAACTGAACGCATTATATGTTTAAGAAGCAGTAATGAATAAAGTATTGAAACTATCACAAAAATTTGCATTTAATCGCTTTATTAAACTATATTTGTTATAATAATATGAACTTCACCTTTATTTTTTAACACGCGGAGTAACAGAGTGCAACTTGAATTTTAATAAAAAAAAATAAAAGATAACGATATCGTAATGAATTATTCTGGTATGGCGGAAATTGTAGTGCTTTAATAGACTGATAAGAATTGTTGACAACGTTTTATATTTTATAAGTTTGCTAGGTTAAAATTATCCCTTAGAAAGCAAGGTTCGGATCCTCAGTAGTGTAATATGATTATAAGAAATAAAATAACTAAGAACTAAATCCTCAAATTACATTAGAAATTTACACATTACTTGGTTATTATAATAATTCTGGACAATTTGTGTTTGTTTTGATTTGCCAATAATTAGAAATAAGGTTAAATTTAATTTTAATTTTACTAGCAGAGGTTACCGGCCTGTAGGTTTACTTGAAGGGACGGGGTTGCAATTAACCAGAAAACCATTTATAGATAGTGTGCTTACGCTGAAATAATAATAATAACAATAACAATAATAATAATAGAATATAACAATGAAACACACATATCATTTATAGAGTTTATTAAAACTTTTGAAGAAAAATATAAAGCAAACTATGAGCGCAAAGAGAATATAGATTCCCAAAAGCTCTCAGAAAAACTATTTTTAAAATAGGGAATAAACTAAGCAAGTAGTAAAACAAGTTTATAGTAATTCAAGATAAAATGAAATGATAAAAGAGTAGAAGAAATCAACAAATAGAGGAATGCATATAGGGTATAAATACATTAAAACAGTTGGTTATCTAAATGAACAAGGTGTAATATCTAACACAAAAGACACACTCGAAAAACAAATTACAATTTCACAAGATATATAAAGAATATACTTTAGAAATATCTTAATAAATATAAAAGTTACGACATTCCCATACAAATACTTATTATATAATAATAAAATATTTTAGAACAGCTGAAAAATTAAATTAATTTGACTATAATGTCTCATTTATTAATAATAAAGATGTAGCACATAAAACTGTAAATTTTGGAGTATTTGTGGGACAATAAAAAGAATAATATTTATAAAAATCAGCAAGAGAGACTCTGAACACAAAAAGTTAGCTTTAGTTGAAAGCTTGGATACTAATGAACTATAAGATGAACAAAATAAAGACAGGAGAAATGAAACTCCCACATACAGTAAGCGGTTGTAAGAGATAAGAAAGAATAAATTAACAAAAGAGATAATATGTTAAGAACAATTGAAATGAATTCAGAAAGACTTCCATATGAAACCCTGCAAATCAGCAAGATATGGATATATTAATATTGATGCACTTAGGTCGAAACTGCTAAAATTACCTACGCCATGAAAGTAAAGCAAGAAAATGGGGGATATCAAACCTGGAATATTGGACTTTCTACTAGTAGCTCGTGGGGTATTATACATTTAAATTAGAGAAATTATATATGTATATATAAACTATGGTTTTCTCCCTTAGAAATATTAACGTTGAGCATAATTATACGCTGAAAAAGTGAATTGATGCCACAAATGTAAACTGATATCTATTAAAAGCATAAAACAGATCTGTTTATCCGAATGTGTGTGTAGGTGGGGGGAAACTCTCCAATTAAAACATACTTGCTGCGCACGCCCAATTTTTCAAAGCAAGCATTCGCACAAATGGTAAAAATCTAAGCTGTGCAATATATTGTAAAACTGTGCGATTGTGCATCATCTGTTTCTTCGTCTCCTTAACATTTATTGGGTTTCAAAGACCCATTTATATCCGTCGTGGCTTAAAATACCGTACCATATATATGATAATAACGTGTGCATGCTAACGGCAGATTCCTCGATCACTTGAACGAATTACCAGTGCTATTAGCTCTGTGATGTAAAGATATTGATGAACCCATGTCTAATCAATCAGATTGTCAGAAAGACTAACGGAAATAGCTCCACTTGCTTTCTGAATAAACGAATAAGAAATATAGTTAAAATACCTTAGGCTATATGTATAGGTGTCAGAAAATAGCCTGACCGCCACGGGTGGCCGAGGTCGTTAAGGCGTGGACTCGTGAGCGGGAGGTATGGGGTTCAAATCCCGGTATTCCAGGTTTTCCTCTGTCCTCATAAATGGTAAATGCCGGGGAGGTATCCTAAAATTTGGCCTGGAACGTTTCATTCCTAATAAAATCTTTTCCCAATATATTTCATCTCATATATCATCATTGTTCATCGCCTGTAGTAGTTCATCTCAATAGTAAACTTGGGCGTTAAACACAATTCAAAACAAAGCGCCACTTGCTTTCTGAATAAACAAATAAGAAATAAAGTTAAACATACCTTAGGTTATATGTATAGGTGTACAGAAAATAAATTAATTTCGTTTTTAGACTTAAGTACTACTCACAAGATATTCCGTAGAACTATGCGTGCAAATATTAAAAATAGAAAACAGAAGAAACAGACTAAAATCAGAATACTTTTAGCATCAAGCATTTCGAATTAGGTATGAACAACATGTATTGTCATTTTTTAAAATCATGCTGAAAAATCACATTGATATGTGCAAATGCTAAATTTGGTAATACATGAAATGCAAGTTCAAACATTTTCATATTTGGTATTTATTTTACTTTAAAACATTTTATGCCAAATTGTGAAGAACATTATATTAGTTTGTCATTTCACTCATAATCTGTTATGAGAGTTTACCTTCAAAATTGTTTTTTTTTTTTTTTTGCAACATATGCGTTAATGTATTTACTCGAATTTGCTAACTTATACATCATGATTTTTATAATAAATATATGAACTAATTGATTTTGTTTTACTTTGGGGACATGAATTGATTTTGTTTTACTTTGGGGACATGGGACGTGTTTTACGTTTCAGTTTTCTAGAATCTGCATTTGAATATTTTTATTTAAATATTTTTATATATTTTTTAAAACTTTTAGTTTCATAATTATAGTACCAATATTCTATATACCTTATTTAAGCAAAACCATGAAGGTACTTACACACTTCAATTTGATAATGCTTATGAAAGTCTGTAAAATAACGCTGGTGTTAGGGCAGACCATAGTTTGCCAAGTGTTGTAATATTAACTACAGCTGCTATAAAATGCACTTGCTCCTCATCTTCCTTAGTAATTTCATAATTACCACCACTTACCTGCAACGTTTCGTCTTCCCCTAAACATCATCACACACTAAGCATTTTCGTGTTGCTCCTTCCGCAGTACGCGAGGTCCCTTTTAACTAACATTCCTTAATTTCAGTTATAACGTTCCCTTTCATGAACGCAATTTGCTAATTGTAATACTCTTCGTGTTGCCATTTTTCGCGTTGAAATAATTCTCCTGATTTACAGTTCTGTAATGAAGAAATTATTCAGTGACTTCACCATCATCCCGAAGGAATACTGGCATTTATTTTTATATTTAATTTTTACTGCGGTCAAGACTGCGGTAGGTTGGCTCATGTGGTAACGCTTGAGACTTGTGTTGGGAAGTCCTAAGTTCATATTCTGCAGTCGATTAACCTGGGGATTCCTGGTTTTCCTAGTTCATTTTCAGAAAAGGCCAATGTCGGATTAGTATATCTCTATCACGGATTCGTACTATCATCGAGGCGACCCTGACAATGTACTCGATGTGGGTTCAGAGTAAATAGCTCCCCGACTGTTGTCTTAGTCAGGCATTGACGTGGAAGTCCTACAAACGGAGGAGGCTAAATACCGAAAAAGAAAAATAAGAACAAGGTGAACAGTGCATTAACATCTTGTAGTTTATCAGGGTGAAAATATTTGCAGAACTTGCGGCCAAAAGCTCTCATAATGACCACCAAAATGGGGAAAAAGGGCCGCTTTGTTCTGACATTTTATTCGAAAGAGTTATATCTTAACGGCAGAATAATAATTTCATTAATTAATTTATTTTGTGTAAATGTATTTTAATTTAAAATTCAATTTATTCATTCAAATAAAATCAGGAAAATTATAACACAGTAAAACCACCCTAGTGAGCAAAAGTTGGCGTGCACGTATAGTTCAATTAAACGTTTTTATTAGTTATGATAACTATTTATTAGACTGATACACAAAAGCTATAAATATATAAAGTACTTATTGTATTATAAAGCTTCAAATTCATCAATCAGATATATACGTTATTGAAATTGAAGTTAAATAATATCTAATTTTACTATTAATTGTATTCAATCTTACTTAATTCACACAACTTTGGCCTGTTATCGTTACATTGTTATACAAATTGTTCCAATTCCGTTCATAATTTAATTCTACAGACGTAAAAAAATTTGGTTTGTTTAATAAACACAACTATTGTGTCTGATGTCCTGGCCATTGCAGTGTATCTCAAGTGTTTTGAGAGCGACATCCTCTCTTTGATGTCGGCAAGTTCTTTCTTTTGGAGTGTGCTGGAAGAAACCTTCAGGGCATGGCATAGAGAGGTGACTCAGCAGAATGGAAGATGCATAGTAAAATTTACAAGGTTCAGCAATAACTATTTCAATGTAATTTGCTAAACAATATGTACATAACGTATGGAAAACAAATGTGAATATAAAAAAAAAGGAAAGTGCTAAAAGCGGTATATTAATTCAACGCATAATTGAGAAAACGTACAGAAAAATTCTCTGACCGACAGCAGTGGCCGTGGTCAATAAGACGCGGATGGTCGCGTTTCGATTATCGCCAGTCCGTCCAGTCTGATTAACATTTATTTCAGGTTTTCCTCAGGCCTTATAATGACAAATGCCTGGGAGATATTTATGCTAAGGCCCCATACTTATAACAAAATTCTTTCCCTATTAATTATTATGATACCTCAGTAGTAAAACGAGCTTTAAACAGCATTCTAAAAATAATGATGCATTGAATATTTACAGAATGATCAAGAATATATTGACTCTTAGTCAAGCAAATTACAAATATCAAAATGCAATAAAACGCTGTATTTTAAAAGAAATAGAAGTTTTAAAAGCGTGCCAAAATTATCATCACCTAACAATTTTGCCACAACACTATAAATTCCTTAGCATAAATATTAAATATAAGCCAAACTTATAATTAATAAAGCTGCTACAAATGAAACCTTTCACTAATACCTACATAATTCCTGAGTTGCTGAGAAGTACAACTTGCAGCATTTACGATCTTAGGCCTGTGGCAACCTTAGCAAGATTTCCAATATTATCAACTTGTAGCAGTTGTTAAAAGAAAGAATTATTTAATATTTAAGGTTGTGGCTACCCTTACTGCCTTAGGGGATCCATGGAATCGGGGTTGTATATTTGTTAAAGGATGTAATGATTTAGCAACACAAACAAAACCCTATTTGAGCAACTACCAATTAAAGCTTGAATGCAAATTTAGCATATTATGATAAGCTGAAAAATGTTAAGTTTTTGTGTATTGCACTTGAAACAATTAGGCATGAAGTAGCTTGTAATGTTAAACAAAGATTAAAAGCATTAACAAACTTTTAAAATTAGCCATTGTGCAAAGCTGATATCCTAAAAATGCAATAAAACCTAAAAACTTAGGATAAATACAGCAGAAGAAGAATAAGAAATTTTAAAGTGTTTGATTGCAATCCACAGAACATTTCTTGTCATGTCAAACCTTATATCCACTATTACATAGCTGTAGTCAACTAATGGACAACAACTGGTGAAAATACATAGGAAGAAACTGCCACACTTGTTTAGTCACTGAAGTCAAGATTTTTGTCTAAATGTTTAAATAAGAACGTAGTAAGCAGGCATTTAATTAAAGTTATTAACTTTTCAACATATTCATGGCACCAACTCTCAGTTCCAGATCTCCTATCTTGTGTTGTCTTTCGAACTTCTTGCTATGCTGTATGTTTTGAACTATCTTAGTATATCATGCCCAATGCCAAATGTTTCTACTGAGATCATTACTACTTCAGTAGTTTTTTGTAAGAAAAGTACATATCACTTCATATTTCCCTATTCAAAAATTAGGTTAGTCACTTTTCTGCATCTTCTTGCAGTGATTACGCGAGGAAAAATAACGGAGAAGAAGGGAAATTTGGTGAACATTTGTAAGAAATGGCCACAAATCCTTCAGATTTAAGTGCCTTAGATCACACTGAAACGAAAAGAATGATCTACGAAAACGGAGGAGAGCACTTAAGAACCTGAGGAATCTACGCAGTTAAATGGAAGATGTGTAGCCCCAAGGAATGAATGGGGGCAATAGATCAGTGAAAGAACCGCAAACCTGCAGTTGCTAGATAGAGGAGGTTCGATCAACAATCGTTCAACAGTATTTTACCATGTTTTGAGAGCCAAAATTTACAAATACCTTTGAGAATTTGCAACTTATTTAACAACGTAAAATATTCCTCATATTATCCTTTTTTTAATTGTGTTTAACGCCCGTTTTTACTATTGAGGCACCACAGGCGGTGAACACTGGTGATACATGAAATGAAATATGTTGGTAAAGGATTTTTTCTAAGGAAGGAAACGTTCCAGGCATAAGTTTAGGATACCTCCCTGGCCAGTTATGAGGACTGAGGGAGAACGGTCCTGGCAGAATTCGAACCCCATACCTCCTGCTCACGAGTCCGCGCCTTAACGACCTCAGCCACCCGTGGCAATCATATACTTTCGCTTCATGGATCACAAATGTTATTGTCAATAGAAATTTAAAAACTAAAGCATTTGAAGTGCAGGTGTTTCTCCTAATGTAAACTATACAGCTGCGGCCTATAAGTTGAAGGACATGTAATCAATAGAACAGGTGAGCAGCATAAGTAAAAAGCGTTGTCAGTTTATGAAACTTATACCACATAATATAACAGTTTGTATGTACTGTCTTGTCTCTACACTATTTTAATGAAAAGAAGGTCGCATTGACGCGACGTTTATGTGTGGCAAGACTGAAATGTAATATCTATAGGTCCATAGATATCTCCAGTCATTTTAAACCCTAGGTTTAGGCATGTCTTTATTCAAATAGAAGCTAACCACCAGGCAAGGCTGTCTTCATTTAATTGTTCATAAGGGTGTCTCCTCTAGGAGAGTTGGATTGCGCTACTCCAAAAATTTAAGCTTTAAATTTGCTATAACTATTGCTTAATGTAAAATATCTGTAGGGGTTTTCTACATCTTGTGTCAAATTGCGGCTATTACCTGTAGGGAACATGATTTGCAGTAGTAGTCCAAATCAACGTCTGGGTATGCTTGTGGAGTGGAGAAGGAGAAGAAGCGGTAGGAGTCTGTTTCCCCCAAGAGTCATTATGTGTATGCACCATCTGAAACGTCACTTGTCCCTACGTGCGTTCCCAGATAAGTTATTCTCGAGTTTTATGCATATTGATTGATGTTGCCTTACAAAGACAATTAAATGTTTTAAAAGACTATTTATTGACAATTACAAGCTAAATTAATGGTAACACAGTCATATACAGGGGGTCCCGTTCAAAGCACCAATAAAAGAAATGGTTATAACTAAAAATATATGCGCCAAAGAGAAAAAAATGTATCAATATTGCAGATTTTGCAATTTTTGAAATAATGGTTACATGGAAGTTTTGATTGAGCACTATGCAACCGATTGAGCAGAAAAACTCATTTGTTCTTTGATTAGCAGAAACAAAGTCTGTGAAGCATGTACAACGCCGTTTCGTCGAGATTATGATCTTCAAAGACATGATCTCATTCCTGACTATAAGAGAAGAATGTCTGGGATTTAAAATAAAAGAATCAGGAAGCTTGTTGCAGCAAACCAATAATCATTTTAGTATTTAAAAAAAAAAAAAAAACTGAAGATAACTTTGAACACATTCAAATCTGCTCTCTAAGAAGCCCCCCCTCCCAAAAAAAAAATCAATGCAGCAAAGTAGTACTGTTCATGTTATATACAAAGGGCTCCGTCTGCAAGCATACACAATACAAATAACAACGGGCCAAGCTCGACCTACAGACAAAATGACTTTTGCTGAGAGAGTCTTGGCAAAATTGACTAAGATTCGTACGTACTTAAATCATGTGTGCTTCTTTGAGAGTCAATTATCCACATATCAAGAAAAGTCAAAAGACAATTGCAGAATTTGAAATACCAGAAAAGGCGTGCTATGAATTAATGTCTGGTGCGGCTTATTGAAATATCGTGTGCTAGGTCTTATCTTTTTTTGCTGTTTCGCAAACTACCTAGACATGCTTGAGTTCTATGTTGTGCCACAGCTTTCTACTGGAACTATTTATCAGCAAGATGGCGCTCCTTTTCACTTCATACGCCAGGTATACAGTTTTCTTAATGACAATTTTCTGAACAATGGAATGGCACAGAATTCAAGAGATTGAAACAGTATTAATGAGACGCCGTCCCTAATTAAAATAATATTAAATGTTAACCTGATCAATTCCAAATATGATAATTAGTATTACGGCTAGTGTGTACAATTTATGTATATTCATGCTAGTTAAGTTATTTAGGCCTTGTATATTTTTGTGTATTTTTTGGGTAACAGAAGAGAAAATCTGGCGACAGACCTTTCAGAATAGATGCCAGACAACATAGAGAGGGTAAATAAGTTTTGTATAATAGACAAAGAACAGATGACCAGGAGTCGTCTTTGTATTTGGTGTGTTTTGTTATAAGACTTATTTTGTATAAGAAAGGGTCGCCTCTCTAGAGTTTCTGTTAACTTTCATTGTTTAGTTAGCCTAAAGAAGGGAACAGTAGGAGACCTTTGCAAAATAGAAAGTGTCCAGTCAGATTTCTACATTGTGTGAACCCTAGGGGAGAAAAGGAAATCAGGAATATATGAAGGCCAAGGGCAGGTCCGAAGCTACAGGGCAGTAAGTGTAGAGCCGTCAAGGAGTAAAGAAGGAATCGGGCAGTAATGGTCAGTCCCTGAGTAAAGGAAAGAGTCGAGTGATATTGAAGTGTAGACAATTGTGATCCGGGAGAGTAAATTTTAATATGAAGAATAAAGACTTTTGTGCTAACCAAAATTAAGAGAGGGAAAATATTGCGATAGACAATTATTTCGATTAGGGGGAAGCAATAATAAATATCGTCCAACAGAACTTAGAAAGGCGATCTTTTACATTGAACCAGTGACAAGAGGAAATAAATAGTGTCATCTTCAGTTTTGAACTTCCTTGTTCCCAGTTTCCCGATTATTTCCACCCGTTAACCTGAACAGGTAACGAAACACCAGCCGTATAAAAACACAAGTAGCTAGCCGAGGCAAAATTGAAGCATAGAACCAGCGACACAATCAAAACAACAATCTATCATCCATTGTCAATCCTTCTTTCATTATTCCTCACCCATTGAAACCGCTACAAATTGGCTCCCCAACGTGGTGCGGCTCGAGAAGCTGGGGAAAAGTCGGTGAAATATTGGGAGGAATAAATGCACCAAGACGACGGCAGGAAGATAACTCCACCATCGGACAACTCTACACGACGACGAGAACGCCTTCGTAGAGAACGACAGGAAGAGAACTCCAACATCGGACAATTCTGCACGACAACGAGAACGCCTTCTTTGACGACAGCAAGAAGATAACTCTACCATCGGACAACTCTGCACGACGACGGGACCGCCTTCGCAGACAACGGTAGGAAGAGAACTCCACCATCGGAAGCGGATAAGAGAAAAGCATAAGGTACAGAACAGTTTCATTTACCAGAGACTTTTTATGTAATTAGAGAACTGTAACCAAGAGGGAATATAGACTTATATAATTATAGAATTGTATACAATAGGAGATATACATTTAAAGTTGTTAATAAGGGAAATATTTTAAATATTATCATGGCAAGTCAAGATAGTGTAATAGATAGATCAGCAGTGGCAGAAACAAATGTACTAGGAATAGAAGGAGATGTTAGTGTAGATGCGGATTTAAATCATGAATCTAAGACTAATAATCAATCTGATAAAACAGGCCGCGAGGATAGGATAATAAGTATGATCAGTCAGATAATGAAATTACAGATGGAATTAGGGCAAAAAATTGATCAAAGGGCGCAAAGGATCGCGAGAGGGCTTGATGAAACAATTAAACGCCTGGGAGAACAAAGTAGAGAGATCAATAGAAATAGTCAGGAATCGCAGGACGTGAAGCAGAACTTGGAAGAGGTTAGATTAGAAGTTGACCAAGTTAGCGAGGAGAAAGAAAATGCGATGCATAAAGAACCTGAGCCAGAAAATGAGGAAGAGATGGAATTAGAAGAGCAAGACGGAAAGATGTCCATTATGACGAAGCCAGTAATAGGCCAGGTGACCATCGCGTTCGATATGCGACGCAAAAGGAAAGATAATTTTGACAAGTCCAACGGTAAAAATGTCCCGGATTTCAAAGAAAATTTCCGATCACGCCGTGATAAGTACATCCTTTACGGGACCGGGGCACCAGCGGGAAAATTGCGTAAACGCATAGAAAATTCCCCAGACAGAAAGTCCAAAATAAATTTCGCTCAGACTGGATTCGGTAAAAGAAACGACAGAGATAACCAGATCCGATCCCCACTACACAAAACTTTCTGGAAAGCAAGCAAACTCCAGAAGAGATGGCGACAAGACAAGCAGACCAGGCGACCGAAATCCACATCTCTGAGATACAGAAGATCCACCAGGAGGAACCCGGCCGACAGACCGACGAGACAGCAGCGTGAGAAAGAAAACATGAAGAACTATAAACTTTATAACAAAATCGATCCGGATTCCAACTGGAAAAATAGCAGCAGATTTCCGGGAGATAAGTTTCCAGGACGATCCAAAGCCTCATAGATAGGAAACACCAACAAACTGTCGCAGACACGGAAATTTCAAAAACAAATAGTTATTGCTTGGAGACAAAAGGGGAAATTTTAGAAAGAAAATTTAAGGATTAGAAAGAGAGAAATAATATGTAAATTATAAATTTCGCCGAGTAGGATGAGAAAATCTAATGGGCAAGCTGTAGATTATGTGGATATGAGTATAATGGACTGAATTTACGAGATCTGAAATAAAGTTACCGAGCTAAATAAGTGAAACTATGGAAAAACAGAAGATTATGTTAGAGTGTAGGAGCAAAATAAGGCACTACGGGATAAAGAAAGTAAGAAAGGCTACGTGTTATATAAGAAGAAAAATAAAGCGACGAAAAATGAATAAAGACAACGACGGAAGAATAAAAATAAAATATATGAACCAAAGAGGTCAAATAGAGGTAATTGTCACAGAGAAATTAGCGGCGAAAATTTTTTTTATAGTCTAGCCGAATTTGTGAAGTAACTTAAATAATGAACTCGAGTGAATGTAAAAGGGATGTCCGCATTGCCATCCTAAGTCGTAAACCACTATGAGAAAGGCAAACAGCTGAAAACCCCTACTACAGCCTTTAAGGGTTGCCCCTGTAAGATTGAAAAGAAATGCCGAACAACTGACCGTAACAGGTCGTAAAATCCCTCAATGTGCGAAATAGTATACATATTTTCAAAAGAATAAATAAGGTAATACCCCAAGATTTGCAAGTAATAACTGCAAATGTTAATGAAAATTTTTATGACCTGTGCATTATCTTTATATATTTTGTTTATGGGAGCACAAAGAAAATTGACCGTCAAATTAAAATTTCTGCCATTTTAATAATTAGAAGAATTAAACAATTAATTATATAAAACTAATAGCTGTAGCTTGTAGTAGTAAGAAAAAAAAATGTATCCTAGATTAAATTACCTTAAGAATTAAGAGTGAAATCTATCTAGGAACTTTAGAGTAAAAATAGTAAAATTGATAGGTAGTGTTTTAAGGGAATTTAGTGAAATAAAATAGAAAAGTATTGTGTGTTAGTGAAAGTGCCATCAAGGAAACAGTGAAAATAAGTGCATATGAATAAATAATAGACAGAACAAAATTCGCTACAATTCACGTTCATTCAGGATAATTTATAATAAGATGATAAGGGTAAATATATGTAATTAAAATACAGAAGGTTATACACTTTTGAAAAATGCAGTAATTGCTTAAAGAACAAAACAATAAAGATAAAACAGAAATAAAGATGATATGATGTGTACTTGTGAGAGTGATTATGTATATTGTTAATTTTAGATGTCAAGGGACCAATATAATAATCTTTCTTAATCTCTCGATTAAGAAACGTTATTATAGGGGCATGTGAAACAGTATTAATGAGACGCCGTCCCTAATTAAAATAATATTAAATGTTAACCTGATCAATTCCAAATATGATAATTAGTATTACGGCTAGTGTGTACAATTTATGTATATTCATGCTAGTTAAGTTATTTAGGCCTTGTATATTTTTGTGTATTTTTTGGGTAACAGAAGAGAAAATCTGGCGACAGACCTTTCAGAATAGATGCCAGACAACATAGAGAGGGTAAATAAGTTTTGTATAATAGACAAAGAACAGATGACCAGGAGTCGTCTTTGTATTTGGTGTGTTTTGTTATAAGACTTATTTTGTATAAGAAAGGGTCGCCTCTCTAGAGTTTCTGTTAACTTTCATTGTTTAGTTAGCCTAAAGAAGGGAACAGTAGGAGACCTTTGCAAAATAGAAAGTGTCCAGTCAGATTTCTACATTGTGTGAACCCTAGGGGAGAAAAGGAAATCAGGAATATATGAAGGCCAAGGGCAGGTCCGAAGCTACAGGGCAGTAAGTGTAGAGCCGTCAAGGAGTAAAGAAGGAATCGGGCAGTAATGGTCAGTCCCTGAGTAAAGGAAAGAGTCGAGTGATATTGAAGTGTAGACAATTGTGATCCGGGAGAGTAAATTTTAATATGAAGAATAAAGACTTTTGTGCTAACCAAAATTAAGAGAGGGAAAATATTGCGATAGACAATTATTTCGATTAGGGGGAAGCAATAATAAATATCGTCCAACAGAACTTAGAAAGGCGATCTTTTACATTGAACCAGTGACAAGAGGAAATAAATAGTGTCATCTTCAGTTTTGAACTTCCTTGTTCCCAGTTTCCCGATTATTTCCACCCGTTAACCTGAACAGGTAACGAAACACCAGCCGTATAAAAACACAAGTAGCTAGCCGAGGCAAAATTGAAGCATAGAACCAGCGACACAATCAAAACAACAATCTATCATCCATTGTCAATCCTTCTGACATCTCTCCTCACCCATCGAAACCGCTACAAGATGCAGAAGCTGCCTTGCGATTGAAAATGCTCACTATTTATATGTTGAGCCTTATCTGAATAAAGGTTGACAACAGGCTGATACAAATGTGATACAAATGTTAGTCATGTTGAAATCTATTGAGTGTTAAAATTGCAACTGTTAATATAACATAAAATATTAAGTTTCAATGAAATATTTTTTTCATTTAACAGGTATAACCATTTCCTTTGCTGCTGTCTTAAGCGGGACACCTCTATATTCAATACGCGAAAACTTGAAGGTATTTAATTTTAAGTAACAAAGTTATGAAGCAAACGCTTTACAGCCATAATCATCTTTCGTTAGTAATAAATTACTGAATAACAATTTAATGAAGTTTCTTGTGAATTCGTGAAGTAGTTGGTTAATTTTGTATAATGTTAATTGAATGAGATGTACAAAACTTACATTATAAACTATTTTCTTTGACATAATTGGAAGAGAAAAAATTGGAATTAAAAAGTCCGTCATGCAGGAGCTGCGTAAATTAAGCAAATTCCTCAGCAAGTAGAATAACTTTTAAATAGAATATGAAACCCAAATTATGGCCTTATAAATTAATGAAATGAAATAAGTTATGACTTTACTGTTGGTATTAGGGAAAATGTTTTTGTTTATTTACGGACGCTCTTTAACATCTTAGTCATCAGCATCCCATTCAAATCAGGGCGTGAAACGGCCGAAAAATTTTGATCAGAGGTTTCTTTTTTCAGGCTTGAGGTTCTTTATTCGAGCCACACATCTTTGACATGGACCCACGGCTTTACTTCTCTTCCGAAGGAAGCCAAACTTAGAATTTTTACGCCGGAAAACAATCCATCGGTCCTGGCTGGGATTGAACCCTCGATTTTGGGTTTAGGAGGCAAATAGGCTAGAGATTTTTGCAATCTATAATTATCACAAAAGACTGCAGTTAATAATAATAATATACTATTAATTAAATTAAATATATGACCATTAATGGGCAAAGCTATACAAAGTATTATTAAAATGTTTTAAATGTAACTATGTTTATGAGCTGAGCCCTTTAATACCATATTTACATTCACTAAAACAGAGGGAAATAACAGGAAGTTTCGAGTTATATCGTATATTTTAGGAGTTCGTATTTTTCAAAAACATAACCATGTTACTATTTAAAAACAATTACAATATATTAAACAAATATAACAATAAACAATCGATAGTTTCATCGTTTTCCATTGGCTTTGAAATTTAGTTTAAATATTATTGTAGTAAAAACATGTTACGCAAACGTTTTCTGAGGGCTATTTCAGAGCGCTCTTGCATACAACTATAATTTTCAAACACATATTAGATTAATGTTTCACATTTGCTATATTCACAACGATGATTTTGTTTAATAAAAGTCATATGCATTGTTATAAAATCATTTATATGCTGAATTAATTTTCCTTTTATTTTAAAACATATAGAGAAAATTAAACGCAATAAAGCTTTTTAAATTTCGGATTTTAAGGTTACCGTCACTTCTAGTGGGCTAATTTCCTTAATTTTCATAAAGTATTTTTCTATCAAATTTTGTTGTGAAGAAACAAATATGGATGCCGCTAGGGTGATTTTTAAATTTTGGGTTTCATGTGCACTCCGATTCCTAACAGCCCAATTTCCCTGATTCCAGAAACGATATTTTTATTTTATTTCAATGGCATATACCAAATATTATTTCTTAAAAATTAAATTAGCGGCCGCTAGAGCAATTTTAAAATTTCGCTTTAACCCCTATTTGGTTCTGAGGTATAACACAATGGTCCGATTGCTCTGATTTTCGGAAACTATTTTTATCGATTTATTTTAAAGAAATATACCCAGTTTTGTTGAGAAAAGCAAAAAATTGCGACCGCTAGAACGATTTTTAATTTTTTAAAATAAATTTCGCATTTGGTTAAGCCCTTTCTCTTATGGTTCAATTTTGCTAATAAAGCACTGGACGAATAATTTGTTGATTGATGATTATATGCCGAGTTTCTTTCAGAAAAAACAAAAATTGCGACCGCTAGAGTGCTAACAGACACGCACACACATATGCATACATTTATATATATGCGTACATATTATTTTTTTTCATTGTCATTTTCGATGCCTAGTAGGTAAGATTGAATGAGATGTGAAGAATATTTTAAATATCGTTTGGGTACAACCGCAATATCTTCAGAATTAGCTAAATTGGGTAAAACCAACTCCAAAATTTATTTAGAGTCATACTGTGATTACAAAACATAAGGTATACAATGTTTTTGTAAAGAGACAGACTTCAATCTGTCTGTTCCAGACTTTAATCAAAGAGTAATCGACAAGTTTGCTGCCGCGGAAACCACCGGAATGGATTTTTTTGTTTGTTTAAAAAGTGCGTTATTGCCATATTTTTATTAAATTCTCTCTCTCCCGCTTTCTCTCTTTGTGCTGTAAATGTTCAGCCTTTCAGTATGGGTATTAATTCTAGTTATTGAGATTCTACCTATGGAAACTTACGACCTGTATTGAGCGGTTCTGCTGCCAGCCACCGCTGGGCTCAAAATGTGAAAACAAAGTGTGACAAAGTTAGATTGCAAACTGAATGGATAAAGACCTCCCACGGGAGTTGTTACGGCATGCTTTGGCACTAATTTGTGACAAGTGGGCAGGTAGTGGTATTCACCAGATCAATAGCATGTGACAGCATCGTGCAACCCTGAGCAGAGATTTTCCAATTTAGTTTGTTTGGAGCACCGTGTACCTCTCTAAAGGTTTTACGCAATGGATGTTGACATTTAAGCGGTTTATACTTGCGGACGCCATACGAACGCGCCCAAGACTACAGCATATAGCACAAAGCATACACATTAAGTAAAAACTGTTCCTTCTCGAAGTTTGTTTTGCTCTTTTCAAGGGATTCAGCTACTTCTAAACAAAAACACTCCAGTCCACACCCCCCTCCCCACTTCCTATTTCACATCGCCAATCCGTACACTCTCTGTCCTCCTCCCAGCCAACTCCTGGCTTTTTCTGAGTAATTGTCTCGAATTTTCCCCTCGATCCTGTTTAGATCTCTTTCATCTGGCGTTAATTATTATCGACCGTCTTGGTGACCTGACCCTTCCAGAGCCTTCGCCTCTGGGCAGGGGGATGAGATTCAAGCCCTTCCTTTGTCAACCGAGGGCTCTCTTCCAAAGATCAGAGATTGCTACGAAGTTACTCCGGTGCAGTATTTGACAGATATGTTGTTGTGCTCATGGATGATGTCATCACTTTTTATAATAATCATAAATTGTTACATTTTTTATTATAATGTGGGAGACACCTGATACCGTTTTGTACTTTTCATTTGTTTAATTTTTTTTATATATTTTTCAAATACAAAGGGGTTGTATTTTACTCGATTGTAAATAACAAAGCGTAACACCCCCTCCCTTTAATCCTTTAGGGAAGCTCTTTGATATGCTATCACTTAAGGGCACTGTATCGGTTGGACAGATCGATCTCATCGAAATAAGATACAATTATCATATAAACCATCCTGAATTGGCCTGTAATGATCGCTTTGCTACTTTTAATAAAAAGTGAATTTCTTGTGCTGTCTGTCCGTCTTCAGTTGCATAGCTTGGCACGGCCTGGACATTAGAACTTAGCACTGCACCGGCCAAGAACATTGTACTTTCAGGACAAAATTAGCAAGTTTTACATTAGAATGAATTATTTAACATTGATTACATTCTAGATATGATAGACTACTTCTATGAAATTACGCAGAAAGGATGCATCGTCACATCCTGTTTGTCATTTACGTATGAAGGAATGCATAAAATAGTTACTTCTATATAGTTAGGCTTAGTCTCCGGGAAAAACGCTGCCGACACAAAAATTTTTCTTAAAGGCTTAAAGCATTAAACTACGATGTATCTTTGAAATCTTTATGACTTAAGTAGTTTCAGCCACGGTCCTGCTAAAATAACGACATCAAAGTTTGGTTGTAGTTCAAAATGTTCTTTCTCAGCATTGTTGGAAGAACTTTCGTCGGTTTAGGTGAGCATATGGGGACACAACTTGACTTCTACAGAGCGTTTCTTTCTGCCATATCTACATTTTGCTTTATATTGCTTCCCTGTGCGCCTGATATCTTTGTACGCTTATTAAATACTGGTTTTATATTCCTTATTTTATGAATTGCCTCTCATTTGCCCTTTTTCCTGTTCCTAAATTTTTAAGTCATGCTTCCTATACCCGCCCGTATCGAATGAGCAAAATGTCGCACAGTTCGGTTCGGGACAATATAAGAACAGGAATCCATAGTTTATTTTTTTTAATAAATTTTAATATTTTATTAATACACCCCCACATATTGATGGTCTACATCTTTTATTGCATAAAATAAACCTAAATACTCACTTCCATCACAATCAATATAGAAATACTAGAGCCATCATTTTTTAAGTGTTTGTGCCTATGATTTCAGTCATTTTTATTCATATGTTTCTGAATCTAGCTGTGTAATATATACATTCTTTTAGGATATTTATATGAAGATAATGCATAACTACTAGAGCTTCCATCTGTTTTATTTATGTCATTTTCATTTTCAGCTACATTAGTATTACTAGAGCCTTCCTGAAATGTTTTCTGCAGGTATTAATCCAAGATATTGTAGTATACCTTTTCCGTTATATTTTCCGGCTATTGGGCTATTAACACCTGGCTCCATATTATTACAAACTCCTTGTTTCTAATATATTCATTTTTAACCATGTAGTTCACCTACCTTTTCGTACAATTATCCACACACTTACACTAGCCCTGTCAAGACCTTCAAAACGACCCACTTACTGACTGTATCACACAACTCCGAACCATTTACCTATTTTTCATATTATTTATAAAGTACTACTAATTTACGGCAAAACTATTATTTATAATTAAATTAGTATATCTAAATTCATCATACAAGAAAGTTTCATTGAAATGAATGTGGTCCAATCCATATAGTTCCCTCATTAATCATACAATCTGTTGTCTGTAAAACAGTTCCATCTCATCTAGAAACATTTGCTATCACTCTGTTCGGTTGTTTTCAAATACGTTGCGTTAAAACTCTTCGAATGATTCTAAACACAATTTGCCCATTTCCTTTTTGGACTGCCCTTGTTTCAGCTATTTTAATTGCTTCTTATTCTATTTCATTGCACGTCCAAAGCATCACAAACTATTTTTTATTTTTACCTTCTTGACAATTCATGACTGTAACACCTTTACCAGGCTCTATTCAAATGCATTGTACCATGCTTCTTTCTTAATAATTTCCTCTCAAAACTTCCAGGCAGAACTTCATGGTAATTAAAGTCCTGCTTTCTGACTCATAAAAACTGCTGGGAACATAGCTCCTTTATATAACTCTTTAATAGCCAGGACCTCATTAATTTTATTAGACCTGTTATAAACCCTCTTTTAAATTCTTTTTCCAAGTCAGATTCCAAGAACACAAATGTATTTACTATTCTAAGTTTATGTTCTGAACAATTAAACTTTGGCCAAGCGTCTAGTTGGCAGAGAGTGTATCATTCAGCGGTGTGAATTTATTTCCTTTTCGTTCATAGTTAATCCAAATTCTTGAGGTAAATGTTCTATACATTTACTGGGACTGAATAGCTATACGTTATTTAAATCCACCTTAAATAAATAAATAAAGACGTAACATAGGAGAAGAAAGGAGAGAAAATTTTGACAATCTCAAAAAATTGTTCATTATGTTTGTTTTCAAGAGCGCCTCCTTGGTCTAATGATTAGTGTTGTTAACTACTGGCCGAGAAATGCCGGGTTCGATCCCCATACGTACTTAGAAGTTTTCTAAACTAGGAAGGTCTGTAACAAGGTCCACCCGTCTCATGAGGACAATTGGGGATCTGCCTGATAAAAAGGTAGCGTTCTATGATCACGAAAGTCGCATGATAGAGATTAGCGGCGTTTCCATGTGCTGATAACATGCCCTCTACAGTGATATCGCAAGACGGAGGTAGAGGACGCAGCGACAAGCTAAGGCCAGTGGTAGCTAGCAAAGCCTAGAAGGGGGGGGGGAAGTTTTCAATTTGATTATACAGTGCGATTGAAAAATCGTGAATTTAGGCTATGGAGGTTTTATAGATTTGTTTGTTATTATCGAAGTATCGAAGGTTACTTTTCCGTTTCCGTTGTAGCGTCTTTTGTTTTGTGGCGTTTTACTGTATACTGTATCCCATGGTTCCATTGTGTAACATTAAATTATTTTTAAGTTCAGTATTCAGTTTATAATTTCTGAATATAAATTAATTGTCTAATTCAGTTCTGCCCAAAATTGTGTTTTCAGGTGTTGAGGAACGTGTTTTACTTGTTGAAAACGAGATAAGGATATTAATGCATTGAGTTAGTGCTGCGGGAAATTGCTGAAAAATTCTCAGATGCACCTGTATCTCATTGCAATGTAGTTCATAGCTTATTGGTAAATTTCTCTAAAGAGCGTTGTAGACACCGAGCTTAACGAAGAGAAGTTGTTGAATATTTTTGATTCTATGCAGTGAAGTTCATCAAAAGCATTGCACAAAAGGAGTGTATTCGGCTTGAAATTGTGCTGTTATATTTCATAAATCATTACGTGAAATACTAGTAGTTGTGAACACTTTGAGAGTTTGCTTAGTTTTTTCTTCGAAATATATACATGCTTGAGGCGTTGCACAGAGTGGAGCACCTCCCACCCCCCAAAAAAACGAAGATTGCATGCAAATTATTAGTACAAAAGTAGATGTCATGCATAGTATATAACACGAGCTCAATATTGTGCACATATTATATTCAATATATACCAAGATCCTGAGTAACGCCAAAACTGGTGGCAGTCTGACGAATGTGATGTGCTAGGCCGCTGTATCTTCCCACACGACATCGTTGATCCGTATTTCATTAAAGATATACATGGAAAGACAATTAATATTATATCAGAAGTGTACAAGAAACAGATAACTGAACGTTTTCAGTAGGATTTGGACGCATTTTGTTCTTTGAACCACTTTGCTATGCACAAGTACGTATTTCAACAAGATGGAACAACATCCCATACATTCCAACAGCTGTTTCCCAGTCAATGATTTATAGGCTCTCAGAATTTTCCATATCCTTCACGAAGTTCTGATTTGTCATGTAATGATATTTGTTGGGGAAACAAGAACAGTAAATGAGCACTGCTTCTTACCCATTCCTCGTAATTTAAACGAACTTTGTGATAACACCGAAACAGTTCTGCACACCTTAATACTATGGTCACTACGATGATAAACCATTGAACATGTCATATACAAGGATGGGAAATATGTAGAACACATAGTTGTACCACTCCGTATTAAGGTGTTACTTTTAAGAAACCTGTGCTACCAACTCTATTCATAATTATCGTCATTCTGACGAGTGTTTTACGATTAAATATTTACAAATTCTATTGTGCTGTAGACTTTGTTTGCAGCTACTGCACTCTTGCACAATGTGCATAAGAATTCCAGTTTTTTCAGCCATAGAGAAATGTTTGGAAACTCTTGAACCGTATGCAACACCCAACAAATATCTTGTCTTATTATTATTACTAAACCAATATTAACTGATAAGGGATATAAGGACATACCATTAAATCTTTATCTAGCGATTTTAAATGTGTGAAAAACTTTCTCAACTTGAGATCAATAATTTTTTTAAGCTTTTCTGTTACTATAAAGCTTAACCGGGGATAGCTTTTATTGTGTAAGAATATACCATCATATGCAATGGAACTCACATATATGCTAAACATAATGTACAAATCATTTTTCAAAATGGCTCCCTTTTGGTCCCATATATGACTTAAGTCTGTCTGGCCATTCATCAAGGCAACGGGCTCTATATCCATCGTAACTTCGCCCTTGCTGCCTCCAAGGGTCGCTTGATGCTATTGTTATTGAGGTGTATTTTGAAATGCCGTACCCTTAAGCTCTGATCACAGTTTGAAGTCCAATAGGTTGAGTTCAGGTTGATGCGAGTCAAGTCTGGAGAGGTGTTGGATGCTCCGACGTCAATTCTTTAACAAAACGATGTGCAAATCTTTTACCACAGATTCTGGTAGAAGCTTTGATACCGTTCCTGCATTTTCACTCCCATCTTAATATAAAGTATTTATATTCCCCTTTTCCCATTATCTTAATGTCTAATCACGGCCGACGAGTACATTTTATTTTTGGTATTTTGGTGGAAAATTTTACCTCTTTATAATATGCAGGAAGTGGTGCTCTTGTCGAATATAGTATTAGAGAAAAGGGCAGTACAAGGGGGAAATAGCCTTTGTTAAGAGCTTAATGTAAACGGGCCAAGGTCAGTGAAACGGCATCTTAGCTGGATTAGGATTGAAATTCAGAACCCCAAATGTGAAAAGAGAAATTTATAGGTCTTATTACCTGACAAATCTGAAATAAACAAGCGAATTAAATATAGCCAATTTTAAGCCAGTACTCCAATTTTAAACAGAGAAGCGACGCAGACTATTTCATAGGAAGTTATGCCCCAAACGCTCAGAATTTGAGTCGCATATAAGTAAGAGAGTTTGGGCATCTCTCTTGCTCATTCTACCAGACTCAGCACTCAGTTACTCGCAAGCGGCTCTCTGGTACCCACACTCGGCAAAGACTCTCTCTCTTTCCCCACTCTGCGAGCGACAATCTCTCTCCGCACTCTCTGTAAGCGGCATGCTGATTCTGTATTCTACGTTTATCCAGCTTCCGACTCTATATAAGACAAAGCACTGTGTTATAAGAACAAATATCTGGATTAAATCAACATTCAAAATAATCTCCGAAATGTCTCTTCATTTGTGACTCTCGTTTTCCTTCCTCGCCCCAATTGAGCTCAACGAAATCAGCGGGAATTCCCTGAGGCAACATTGTTTCTCCTTGGGACAGAAGCAGGGTTTCAACTCCACAACAAGATACACTTCGCAGCAGGAGCAGACGACGTTATCCACCCCCACACACATGTCGGTCCTGGTGGTGTAGTGGTTACCATACTTGCCTCCTACCCCAAGATAAAGAACCTGGATTTTTTCGGGCGTAAAAATTCTAAGTATGGCTTCCTTCGGAAGGGAAGTAAAGCCGTGGGTCCCGTGTCGTACATTTACGGCAAGAAAAAAAACCTCAAGCCTGAAAGAATAGGCCTCTGAGCAAAATTTGTCGGCCGTTTTACGCCCCCGAGTTGAATGGGACGCTGATGATCTGAGATGTTAAAGGGCGTCCGAAAAAAAAACCACATACATAAAAAAAAAAATCCCAGATTTTGTTAAAATCGGATCTAATTTTCATTCCCTTTTGGCAGAAATGTCACCTGCCACTCACTCCATACCAAGCCATCACCGATGATGAGATGATGCCATCTCGGGATCCTCGGGATCCTCTCATTTGGGAAGTTGAGGCATATGTCATCATATTTGTGATTGCAGCTCTCTTTGACAGAGACCTTTTAGAACAGGGTTTGCATTTCAGTTCCCTATGCTCTTCAGGCCTGCATTTAATAAATGTTTACTGCTCACACAACATACCTTCAGTCCAAAGGTGTTCTCTTAGCAATCTGACGATGTCCATCTAATGGGATGTGACATTTTGTTTCCGAACTGAATTACGCCGAAAAGAGCCGCCATTTCTTTCACCATTGAGCGCAGTCGTCCGAATTGAAATACTAAGTACCTGTTTCGCTGAAGCAGTGACAAACATTCTGTTGATTTTCAGCTTTTTAATGATGTGAAAAATCTCACATGGTGATTTTGCAACCCTCTGGAGGACAATCACAGAAACGCGGTTCTGGTAATCTCCCCACTACATGGATAAGTTTAACTCAACAACGGCTACAGTAAGAATTTCGTAGCGTGTGCGTAATCTGATCCCTAAAAACACCTGGTGCAGTCCTTTTAATTTTTTGTAACAGTATTTATGGATAGACAAGGCATATGAACTGCTAACCTTATTATCGTACTAAATTACATTTTAATTACATTTTTGAAAACTATCCCTATGTGTTATGTATTACAGTTCCTTGTATTTTAAGGAACAGTAAGTGGCCAATTGAAGTACCTTCTGAATTCCTGTATAAACATTGTTTTTGTTTTAAAAAGAAAAAAACTCGATGATAGGTCAAACATAGAAAATGAGTTGATTTAAATATTTCTCATCTGTATTGACTTACATGAGTTATGCTCATTGTTGGATATTGTTTCTGTATTGATATCAGCTACAGACATGCTCTTTTCAGTTACATTACTTATAAAATATTTAATAAAAATAATAAATTATTCCATAATAATTATGCTAAAAGAATAAAGAAGAATTATTATTATTTATGTTATAGTATAACTTATGGCTGTACAAATGATATAGATGTTACATTACCCAAAATGCAGCAGCTATTAGCTATTGTTGGAAAAATTAGAAGTAATACTGTTTTAAAAATTTACAAATGCTTAGCCATATCATCACTACTCAGAAATAACCTTATTGAGACAATTAGCTGGATATAATATGTTAGACCATAGTCAAAATTCATATATCCGCGAAGAACTTAGAGTTGCAAGTATCATAGAAAAAATTGACAAGTGCACATTAGAACGACACGATCATGTAAATAAAATGCATTCCAATTGCATTACATTTCAATAAAAGTGTCTATTATTTGGAGTCGGAGCAGGCCTTATGGTCTTAACCGTAGTTGTATATGGTGAATAATGCTTCAAACACCAAACGGGAAGCTGCAATGTACTGTCTTGAGTCAAATGTAACTATGGCTACATCAATGCTGCATGGATCTGTCACTTAAACACATGTTCCCTATCTCAACAGCTTTAACTTCAATAAGCAATCATATATTTCATTTACTATAGTCATTTTACTTTTCTGTTAACAAAATTATATAGTTGCAGAGGATCTCCTGCAGCCGACTGCACTATGTTTTTTATTCCTGTGATTACCAATTGTCTGCAAAACAATTTTGAAAAAATAGAAAATATCTAGCTACGTGTTAAGAGTTCCTCTAGAGATTCTAGACCAAGAATGAATTTTTAGAGAATTTGCACGTTATTGCTATGTTGTCTAATAAGCAATGCTCCTGCGTAATGCTGACCGTATTGGCATGGAGTCCTGTCATAACGTCTGTGCCTAGCTTTGTACACCTGATTCGTGTTGAAACCGGAACAGGGTTTTAGTCGGCAATGATACTGAAGTTTTAATTTTAAGGATCCAGTTTTTAGAACGCAAATGACATTACTTCACACTTTATTGAGCTATCTTGCCTTTTAAGTGACACTGTGGTAAATATTGTACTTAATAGACTGTCAATTAAATAATCGGGGATTGAACGCAATTTGCAGATGATTGCTCCTGAGCCTTCTTGTTATCATTTAGTTCCTAAGTTTATTTCGTTAGTCCTAGATAGTGAATACCGCGGTAGTTGTGATAAAGGAGTACTAACGTCATTCCCGAAAGCTACGTAAAATTCTACGCGATGAAACTCACAGCAATGCTCATTGGTCCAAGTGTAGGGACTTTCATGGTTTTGTCGCCCGTTTCGCGGCAGCTGGTAGGTCGACAGTTAGAGTGGTAACTCCCGGTAAAGTGGATATAATATCCCCGCAACTGCTTCAAGTTCTTGCAGTTACAATTAAGACAATTTGAATTAAAACAAATCTTATTTATTATTTATGGCGCCGATTAGTTGAAAGGATTGTACTTCTACATCCACAATTTCTGAAATTTTCTTTAAAGACTTGTCATTCACACTCGTATCAGTCATCCTCCTGAATTGATTCAATTTCTAACCTGATATTTCTTCAGTTCTTTTAATGTGCAATTATCTATTAATCATTCAGAAATAATGTCATATACTGTTAGTATAGCATTCCTGTATCTTTCTGCATTTATTCTAGCCACGTGTGGCAGAAGTCGTTAAGGCACGGACTTGTAAGTGGAGGTCTGGGGTTCGAATCCCTTCAGGACCGTCCTCCCTGACTGAGGTTTTTTCCAGGTTTTCCCCAGTCCATAAATGGCAAATGCCGGGAGATACCCTAAACTTAAGCCTGGAATATTTTCTTCCTTAAAAATTCCTTTCTCGATTTACCTACCATTTCATTTCATGTATCATCATTATGTTCTAAAAAAAAAACTAGACCCTATTACTCTGAATGCATTTACTGTGCATCATACCAAATTTTCTAGTCAGGTGAGGGGGTTTCCCTGTTCTCCACACTCCATTTCCTGTTATTTTGCCTCGAAACGTAAACCACGTAAATGAAACCATGCTTCATTGGGATAGATCTATTACTCTATCATTAACGTTCCGTAACATGCAATTTACAGACATTTACCCGAATATTAGGATCACCTGTCTGTAATTCGTGGAAAACAGTGACCTTGTACGCTTTCAAGTTTAAACTGACTCAATTTTGGAAGATGAACTGATGTGTGTGAATGAAAATTTCCTAAAAATATGACAGAAATGTGATGAATGTAGAAAGATAACATTTAAAAAATCTCCTGTCCCAAGGCACATGCTCGTTTTTATTATAATGTAGCATTATTCAGCAAAAATGTAATGTATTGCTCGTATATCACAGAAATTATTCCTCTGACTGCCGACACGCCAGCTGTCGTAAAACGGACGACAAAACCGTAGTATCTCCTGATACTCGAACTAATGCCCTCCACTATTACTAGGTATAATATACCAGTACTGACCACATGCCAGAAACCTTCCATATGTTTAGTACTTTGAGTCCCGTAGCACCATTTAAGATGTATAATTTTGTAGATTAGTGTTTCTCAAACTGTGGTTGGAGGATCACAAATGGTACTCGTCCTTGTGGCCTTCGACATATAAATTGAACAATTATTTACTAAAATCAAGCATTAGCCCGAGAAAGATGAACAGAAACATCCAAATTAAAATGCATTGTGGATGTCATTGTATAGGTGAAAACCACAAAGAAACAGCTGCAAAACTATAATTCATAATAAACAACTGTGCAAGAGTCGGTAGACTCATCAATTTCATTAATATAAATACCATCTCATTTTATTTCATTTTATCAGTTAATAGAAAGGAACGATACACATTCTGTTCTAAAAATAAATATCTTATAAGCATATATTGTTATAAAATAACATGAACATTTTACACTTATATACATAAAAGGAATAAGCATTGTCTTCTAGCATATGTCCTAATATAAAACTAAGGTAACTGAAATGAACTCTTCCTGGGGATTGAAGATATACAATCCTAGCGTTTTATAGGCTATTCCGTAAACACTGCCCCCCCCCCCTGCGTCATATCCTCTCTGTTTTGATTTCTTTAAGAGGTGTCCTACTAGCGTGATGATGGTCGCGGTGGATTTACATTGGGGAAACAGCGAGATTCAAATTCCTGCACGGGAAGTATAATTTTAATTTGAGATAATTACATGGAAGCCGTTAGTTAGTTACAGAAAACACAAATAATACGTTGTCTGAGAAACAGAATTACGCATTTTCAATCAATTAATTCATATTCAATTAAATGATATACATATATAGCTATTTAATTTAACGTATTTAAAGCCTTGTCTAATATCTAAAACCTTTCATGGATGCATTGAACAGAAAGAAAATTCAAGAATTGTTCTCGCAAGCATATATAGAAAAATAACAATCAATGCATGCTGATGCAAGGATTCGAAATATGATAGTCCTGTTCTAACCGTTGCGGTCGCAGAGCGCCGTATCGTAGCCCAATAGAGTGGGGTCATAGTGCACTTACGAGGTTAGGTCCATAAGTTTCACCTAACAATTTTCTAGGTATATGATAAGACAAAAAGTATATTTTACTTTTCAATATAGTTACCCTTTATTGCAATTCACTTCTCACATCTTTAAGTTAACATTTCAATCCCCCCCCCCCAAAATAGTCAGACTACTTGTCTGTAAAATGGGCATAAACAGCATCCATCAATTCTTCGTCACACTTAAATTTCCTTCCTCGAAGGTTGTTGTTAAGTTTTAGGAAGAGGAAATAGTCACTAGGAGCTAGATCTGGGCTGTAGGGTGGATGATTGACGCCCACATTTCTTCACAGCATCCTTTGCAACAAGAGCTATGTGCACAGGCGCGTTGTCATGAAGAAGGCGCACACCACCACTCAGCTTTCCTCGCCTTTTCTCTATGATGGAAGCACGTGGTCTATGTAGTAGGCCAACATAGTCCTCTCCATTTACTGTGATATTTCTCTCCTTGAAGTCAATGAAGAGTATTCCTTCACAGTCCCAAAATATAGTGGCCATGATCTTCTTGGTTGACTTAGTGACCTTGGCCTTTAGAAGCGGTGCTTCGCCATGTTTACGCCTGCCACGCCATTGATTCTCTTTAGGCGATCATATTAGAGGAGTATACTTTCATCTCCTGTAACAATAGTTTGCAGGATTTCTTTCTCGTTGGCACGGCAGAGCTCCAAAAATACCTGACAACAGATGACTCGTTGCTGCTTTTGGACTGAGGAAAGAAGTCTAGGCATACATCTTGCGCTATCCTTATTCATGTTTAAATGTTCGTGAATAATTCGAAGGACTCTTTTAGAAAAGCCCAATCTTGCTGCTATTTCTTTAACTCTGAGCTGCCGGTCTTCCATAACAAGAGCGATGTTTTCAGCAGTGAGCACCTCCAAGGGCCGACATGCACGCTCTTCGTCTTCAATGCTTTCTCGACCCATTCGTAAAAGTTTGGCTCATTCTTTTACGGTAGAATATGAGGGGAATGTTTCCTTATTTATATATATATATATTTATATATATATTTATATATATATATATATATATATATTGTCCAATCGCTGTTTAATTTCATTTGGAGTAAGTCCTTCTTTTTGTGAAGAACTTAATATCAGCTGTATACTCCATTTTGAATATGTCGCAATCTTCTACACATAGCCTTCTTTATGCAACTATATCTGAACAACTGAACAGAGCAGAAGTTATAGCTGCAATTATTTGCTTAACAGATAAGGTATAACACCAGATAAGGGTTTTGTGAAAGCGATAATCCTTATCGGCGAGGCCAGAAACTTATGGACCTATGTAAAAATTTAAGTTGCCTACCTACCAATCCCCAGGATGAAATGAACTACCTTAACTTAAAACTTTAAATTTTCTTGAAATATGGCAGGAGTAAGGTGGTTCATAATACTTTTCAAATCTAACCCACTTGAAAATATTGAAGAGAAATGCTTCTGTGACTGTACTAAATTCTTCAAGTGTCTATAGAATGTTATATAATACAGTCGTAAGCGATGAGGCTGGATGAATTGAATTTATCTGACGAGCAATCTATTATTATCAGTATTTTGTTTAACACACTTATTATTTTAAGTCTATGTTATTCTTGAGCATATCTTATAGATAGTTCTTTTGAGATCATACAAAGCATTACTAAGCTAAATAATTAAGCTGTAATTCCACTGAGTACGTTAAGTTGATGTACGGTAACTCCGACTTTCTGAGGACTGAAAAACAAGAACACGGATTAAAATCCTAAATCAATAGAAATACCACGGTAATCGCATATACTTATGTCATGAGTTTTTATGTTATTGCACAGAATTTTTAAAGTTCCAGAAAACAATTCTAAGGGGCGTTGCAAAATGATACAATAAATAAGGGCAATAAAACTGGAACTTGGTTTGGTTTATACCTGGTATCGCATTCTGAACTGCACAACAAAGACACGTCTTCCTTTTCTACATCAACACTTTGATGTCTTTGCGCGCAGTTGCTTCACTACCAGGCATGCATACTCAATTCTCAATCTCGAAGATTTAGGCAGGCTCTTTAGTCTAGCATTTAGCTTTAAACCAACATTTAATTAAGTTAGCTGTTTAGCGGACACTCTGTGGCATTGCGTTTCGCATTTTTTGTCTACCGAATATTACGATGATGGCTGTGGGTATTTCCGGAAGCCCGTTCATGTATTCTCCTTTGATAGCATTTAACGTATGTGTATGGTTGTTTTCAAGAGTAGCTCTGTAAAATGAACATTGCATTTCGCACGCGCCCTGATATTCGTATAAGAATTTTTGAGTGTATAATATCTGTTTATATGTTTACATATATCAATTTTATGAAGTGTTTAGTACTTAGTATACTCAATTTTAGGTGTATTATACTTTTATATTTTGAGTTTCAAAATAGTTATTCAGAAGAGATAGAAACAACTATCATTGAAGTACAGAGGAAGGAGAAGGAGGAGGAGGAGGCGGAGGAGGAGGAAGAGGAAGAAGAAAAAGAAAAAGAATAAGAAGAATTAGCTGTTTCTCAGGCGAATTTGATGGAGAAGATGAAGTAGTTCATCAAGACGACCATGATAGTGACTAAGAAATATCCTGAGAATGTGATTTTGTCGAAAAACAAAATGTGTATTATCATTTTTTTGTAGGCAAAGATGGTGAAGCTATTTGGATTACTACTCCAAGGGAAATTTCAGGTAAAACTAAATGTAGAAATATAATGTAAACCTTGCCAGGGACTACAAGAATTTCCAGAAATACTACCACTCCCTTCGAAACCCTCTTAAGAATCATAACTCTTGATATGATTTGTACAATATACTAATTTGCATATTATGAAAAGAAGAACATATATCAATCACCAAAGAAAAAAGAATTGTAAATCTACAAATTCTGCACACATTTTGAAATTATGGAACACAGGTTATCTTCAGAATTGCTTTTAGCTACAAAATATTTCTGTTTTTACTGCTGTGTGTTAAATTTGGTGATGAGACAAATAGGAATTAACGCCTATTTTGAAATGAATCATTAATGAATAAATACATGCAGAACATTTGTACCATTCTTTTAATTAGTGTTTATGTGAAATATTTGAAAAAAACTAGAATATAACATTTATATACTTTATTTTTGTTATTTATGAATATTGTCCATTTTTAATACATTACGCGTCCAAAAAAGCAAAAAATATAAACGTAACATTATGCCGCGACCGCGCACTTAAAGGTTAAAGCTTAGTAAGTACAGCAATTAACTTAAAATTCTTAAAATAAAATTTAAAAATGAATAAGGCTATAAGTATATAAAAATAAGCATAAAATTACATCTAATCGTTTAAATGTTTTTAAAACGACTATGTTTATTTTTACAGTAATGAATGTTTTTTCTTTACTTGTCCATATACTTAACGTACAGCATCCATTTTATTCTGAGGAATGTAGACGAACAAACATATCACGACTTCGATCAACTTTTTTATTTATTTTTTGACTTACCTACGAGCTCTGTTATAGTATGTAGCTTCCAGTTGCTCACAATTTTGAGTCGAGGAGTTTTTTTTAGCTCGCAGGAGGTGCTGGCTACCTTTTATCTTCATGTTTCTCCCATCCATGTTTCTACCAAGTCAACATTTTATTGCGAAACTTGTTAATCAAATATTGAAACCGCTCGCACTGAACTGTTCACTTTTTTGTCTCTCTGTTTGTTTATTTGTGATTTTGTGATATTGCATCACCAGCGGCTATCACCTATAATAGTTCACGTGTAAAACCAATAGATTCAATGTTATAGGCAATTTTAGAAGAATTTCTTCAATGTTAAAATTAAAAAAAAAGAAATATAAATACTATATTATATTAAGTAATACACTAACTTTTTTAAAAATTAATACTTAGTTTTATCAACTCGCACTTCACACTATACAATTGACGCACTAATTATGCATTGCCAACCTATCAGATATTTATTTTCCGCAAAAAAAAAAAAAAAAATCAAATCACAAAATTACAGTAGGTAACATTCAAAATTTTAAATATACGATAACGATGATGAAGTTAATATTAAGATCTAATTATATTTACAAAGTAAAAAGAGAAATAAGAAACAAACAGGAAAAAAAAATTTGAACTTTAAGGTAGAAAGTAACATTTTAAAGACATTTAAGGAAAAAAAAGGCATTTCTTTATTTTTATTTATTATTATTATTATTATTATTATTATTATTATTATTATTATTATTATTATTATTATTATTATTGCGTGTCTTCGCATCCTGCAGGACAATTCGTGGCCCGCATGGTCAACCTACCTTACCTTAATTAAATTAAATCAAATCTTTAAGAAACAGTGCAACCGCTTGCGCAAAGCCATGCATCCGTGACTGTGTTAAGTTATCTGTATGAATAATAATTGTATTCCAATCGCGCTTCGCTAATCCAGTGTTACGATATAATTAAGACATGATAATCAAGATGATGATAACGGAAGGTGGGATGAAGTGAGCTGAGACGATAGAGGAGTGGGGGAATCCCGTCTGGCGCTGAGCAGGCATGCGCGAGTAATGATGACGCTGATGTGAAAGAATAAAGGGCGGGCCTACGTCAGAAAGCATACAAGCCGCGCTATTTATACCCAGCGGTGAGAAGACTATTTTAGCTGCATAACCTTCTTCTTCTTCTTCTCATTATTCTTTACAACATTAAAACGCGACGAAAGGCGAACAACAAAAGCACACTCGAGGAAAACTACAATTCATCTCTGATAACCCCATTTTTCTTCGTACTTTCCTATAGTTGTTGCCTAGATTGTGTTGCTCGTCTTCTTTGACCGTCTCTGTCTTTCTTCTGTTCTTGTTGCTCGTCCCGTTTTGTTTGGGCCGTCAGTTGGAGTCGAGGACCTGACTAGCAATGCCGTTTGTTGCTGTGATTGGTGTTAGCCCGCTATTACACGCATCGTCTACGTGAGTGCAAGGTCGGCCCTGAAGGTGATCAGTCCCTGCAGTGCTCAAGTGAGGTTATGTTCCCTTTTCCATCGGGAGTAGCAGTGTCCGTGCCGGATTCGAACCAATAACTGAAACTTGTGGGAGTAATTGCTCTTTACTCGTTTAGGAAAGCGTTTTAATCAAAGGAGTGGTAAGTGTTTTCTGTAGAAAATTAATGAAGATATGCAGAACTCCTGGGTGTAGGATTTGGTGTTAGTTAACTAAAGGTTTGGTTGAATTTTCTCACATTCTATTTGGCAGGTGTATTTGATGAAACTGAACAATGAAATACACGAGCCGAACAGTTCAGATAATGAAGCTGTGACTTTGTAAATGGGCAGTATGTTTTTCTCTCCTTTTCTTCGTCTCTAGAAGCCACTCTTATGCCATCTGCCATTGCCATCGTAAAATGCAATATTTTTGTTACTAAGCACTTACTCGTTGCTTTGTTTTAATAATTCTTGTTTGTACTTATCGTTTATTACCTTTTTATGTTTTTCTTTATCACTATATTATTGTACATCTATAAATTACGGAGTTATTGATACATTTGATTTATTTATTTATCGTCTTTCCGCTGACAGTATGTATATTAAAGTCTTTATGCAAGTGTGTGTGTGCGTGCGTGCGTGTACAAGTCTTTAAAATATTAAGAAATCTGTCATTCTTGCCTGTACCTTTCAACAAGGACCTTAAAATTTTAATGTTTATAACTTTCTAGTTTTCTTCCTTCTGCAGTAATTTTGTGTTCCACAGTTGCTCTATTTTTTTCCTTCTTAAACGTTCGGTTTCTGTCCATCCTCTTGTTAATGGAGGAGATTTGTATTCTCAAAGCTTTTTATATCTACTTTAAATGATGTTCATAAACAAGAATATACACATGTAGATATTGCTGTTTGTAATACTTTTCTCCCCTATAAAATTGATAGGATTAAACAACGTATGTTTTAAAATACTAAATATACTTTTGTCTTTTTTATTATTATTATTATTATTATTATTATTATTATTATTATTATTATTATCGTATTTACAAATTGCCATCACTAACTTAAAATATTTGTGAATTACCCAAAGAATATTATTTAGCAATTTTTTCTATGTCAAAAATTCATGTTTGCATAACAACAAATATAACGAACTGGATTTGGAACAAAACAACAATTTACATAAATTACTAGCATCCGTAACATGGGTGATTTTATCTGTAAATTCCACGTTTTATTGAACTCGTAACTGACAAAAGTAAATGGTATGTACAACATTCTCTGATATACAGCGTTACGAGGATTTGTAACACAAGAAATACATTAGAACTTCCATACTTTCAACTTTGATTGGTCGAACTCGAGTATTTCCACAACGATTACAGTTAGCAACAAATTTCTTCCTTTCAGTATTCGATAACGGTAGCATGTTTCAAAAAACTGGAACTACATAGAATTAAAATTAATACCAAAATAAATAATTATAATAAAATGGTTAAAATCGATGATTGATAAGTAACGTCACTATGCATTTGTTTGCTTTTTGCGCAAATTAATTGGTACATAGAAGCATACTGTGCAATGGTTTCGTAGTCGTAATCTTCGCCGTCATCATCGTAAATATTTGACTAAGATCGGAACTATTCTAATCTAATGAGGCAGCCTACCCATATTTCATGTCGAAGTGTGAGTTGAAATTTGCTTAGATACTAATCTTTCTTATTCTTATAACTTTATACCGTAGTGCGTTGCTTTTATTTTTAGCTTATTGTCATACAGTTTTAAGTACTTTCTTATTATTCTTTATAGTGCACCTCGAACCTACTACATGCAAAAAATTAAACCATTTTAGTCTTAATTAATAACATTTTTCCAATAAATTAATTTCTGGTGCAAACTCATGTTAAAATTGCAATAAAGGAAAATGCTCACGTTGTAAGCGATATACGTAGTTATTTTTAAAAGTTAAGATACTATCCGATTAATTAAACGTTTTTAAGCCATGGCTTAGTGATAGATTATTTTTTTTTTCTGGGGGACAGAATACTAAAGCCGAGAAAAAAACTGTAGATACAACCGCTCAAATATTTGAAAGAATTTATCTGACGCCCCTCTCTATGTAAAAAAGCGTTAACAGTCCATAATTTCTCTTTAATTGACAATGGAAAACTGTAAAAATTAATCTGGAGGTATTACCCTCGTATAAACCGAACTTGGGCAGTTAAATTCGGAGCAGTGAGGTTGGTCCCGAATTTAGTGCGGGCTATAGCGTTCC
Source organism: Metallyticus violacea (assembly GCA_030762175.1). NCBI lineage: Eukaryota > Metazoa > Arthropoda > Insecta > Mantodea > Metallyticidae > Metallyticus > Metallyticus violacea. The sequence goes on from CM060838.1 coordinate 43,161,180, forward strand.
AGCACGCGTTGTCCGATAAAATAGTGTTAAAAACACTACCCACGTTTCTAAATTGTCCCTCTCTTGTAGTACTTTGCTTTAATAAAAAGAAATGAATGGCCTTGTTTTCTCTCCCATACAGTAAGTGGCTTACAACAACAATTTATATTACGTTACGCTAAGTGATTACTATTGCCCGGTCGACCGGCCGGCAGGCAGGCAGGCAGGCAGGCAGCGTCGCAGTGAATCTTCTGCTCCAATTGTTTTTGTTTTTCCCCACCTAGACTTACTTTCACGCTAAATCTTTTCAGTCCGTCGCTGCCGTCTATTTTTGTGGACGGCTTAAGAATTAAGTTACACAACAAAATGTCCGCGAAAACGTTCCCTGAGAGGATTGTTGTTTTTGCTGGTGGTAAGAAAATCTTCCTTCTCATCAGCCCTGAGTGTTCCGGGATTACATTTCTATTGCCGTAGCATCATTAATATAATTGAAAGCAAAACACGAGCAAAATCCTTGCAACGAAAATGAATAGGAGTAACGACCAAGAGGGAGCATTTTACAAAAACAACGAAATATTACCGCCCAAGTTTTTCTCGCAGTTTGTAATTTGAAACGGTGCTAGAACTCGTCTTCGCCATAGGGATAAGATAGCGCTGTTTTCCGCCTTCCCAACTGAATATCAATTCTACAGTTTCCCAGGACTTTTAGCACCTATTCATTCCTTTTAAATGTTTCTCCAATATAATTATATTCCTCTGTTTTGTAATTTATGTATTGCAGCTTATGTAAGTCTCATTTCTGCTTAGGTTTTTAATTTTTATCTTTCCCTTTGTAATTTAAGGTTTATTTTCGAACATCAGAAGGCACTGGAAAAGTAGAATTTCATTCATGTATCTTTTCAATACAATGTAATATTGTATTTTTTAAACATTTGGATTGAAATACTGCGTATGGGTAAAAACTACAGTTGCAACATACATATTCTGATGTGCTTTTTTCGGCGATTTATTTATTGTTACACTTTGGAAAGCTGCTCCCAACTTCTTCTTGTTGATATTTCATTCCAGAACATTACGGTGTACAGCAGGAAAGAGACCCGGGAATATGCAGGACAGATATTAGAAAGTGTGAAAAAATTCACATATTTGGAAGTTACTTTATCCATTAACGGGAACAGAGTAATTTATATGGGCATCACAAAATGAAAGTGCTTATCATAAAGTATAGAGGCATTATAGATTTTGGCAAACAATATTGGAAACACGCTGAGAAGAATAGAGTTGGTATTGAAAGTTATTGTTAGGTCAAGTATGACGTAGAGAAAACACAAGAACTGAATCAGATACAAACGCAGTTTCTGAAACGGATGCTACAGGTAGGAAGGAGTTCTTAATGATTTGATATGTTTAGCGAAAATGTAAATTTAAAAATAATAACAATTAAGTATTGATTAACAATAATACGGGGGATCAAAACACTACTTCGAACAGTAAGTCTGAAGGAGCAGATAAGGAAAGGATGGGGTATTTGTTGGACATCAAGAACGCTGGTTTGCATGAATGAGGTTTCCACCAAAATACGTCTCATATATTATATCTGATAGACCTATTTCAAAACTGCAATCCGATTTTCCCTACCACATACAAATTTTTTAAATTTATCAATTTTATCCACAATATTTTCAATGTAGTTGTGTGTATGGCTCTTGTTTGAAGCAAAGAAATACTATGAATTTCATTGTTTGACTACAATGACAATAATCCAACACACATTTTCATTTCTATCCCTGAAAATTTAGTTTAGTTATAGTTACTTTACAAATAGTTTTTTTGAGTAGTGTTTAACGCCCGTTTTTACTACTGAGGCATCACAGGCGGTGAACAGTGATATACATGAGATGATATATTGTGAAAGGATATTTTTTAAGGAAGGAAGCGTTCCAGGCCTTAGTTTAGGGTACCTCCCCAGCACTTGCCAGTAATGAGGACTGAGAAAAACCTGTAAAAAACCCCAGTCAGGGAGGACGGTCCTGGCGGGATTCGAACCCCAGACCTCCGCTCACAAGTTCGCGCCTTAACGATGTCGTCCACCCGTGGCGGTTTTACAAATAGTGAGCATCTATCTTTGTGAGTGGCAGTTGTAATTCATAGAGTTGTTTCTTTTGAAGTAATATGTCTCCAAGAAAGTGTAAAAATATTCCTAATATATTTTGCCATATCTGTGGTAATTTGATTGTGAGAGAGAGTAGACAAAACATTACAAATTTTGTTAAAAAGTCTTATAAAACCTATTTTCATATGAAGCTTGGATACCTGGACAAAAAATGGGTTGCAAAACAAATATGTCATTCTTGCTTAAAACAACTAAGGAAATGGAGTCAAGGGAAGAAGTCTAGTATGCCCTTTGCTGTTCTAACGATGTGGCATGAATCTCGAAACCATGTGAATGAGTGCTGCTTTGTATGTGTCCAAATCTGTTGTCGGCAAAAAGACCCATGCCATATGATTCTGATCTTCCTATGCCTTCTTCAATCTGACATTTAGACACATCATCAGATTCTGATTCTGAAACTAATTCTTAAGCCATAGGCAGTGATTTCGTACAGTCCAAGAACATGCTTTTGAACAATCTCCACAGTTCACACAGTCAGAACTTAATGATCTGATTAGGGATTTAGGTCGTCGACAGGTTTTTGCTAAAACATTGGGATGCAGGCTTAACAAAAACTCTTGGCTTAAAAAACTCCTGGCACCTGGAACACCATTTTATTGGTACAGGCACCATGAAGAGGAAAATGTTCCATATTTATTTCGGGAAGAAAATCTTACATATTGTCATGATATTTCTGGTTTCCTTGCCTAGGAAGCTTCAGAATACATTCCAGAAGATTGAGATGTTTATATACTGCTCAAAAATTAATCTGAAAGTTGTACTGTCGTATAATGGAAACAAATATGCATCAGTTTTAATTGCGCATTCAGTTCACCTCAAGGAAACATATCAAACTTAAATTACTTATGGAAAAAGTCAAATATGAATTTAATAACTTATGGGTGTGTGAAGATTTAAAAGTAATCAACATGCTGGTAGGTCAACAATCAGGTTATACTTATATGACATGTTTCATATGTCTGATCATTGGACAAGAAAACATTGGAAGAGATCAAGAACAATCCTGGAACGAGAGACAAAGGTATTAAACAAGGTTAGCAACTGCTACAAATACATCTGCAAGAGATTTAAAAGTTGGGATGTAAAATGTGTGTCAAACTGCATTCCCTACACTCTCATTTGGACATTTTCTTGAAAATCTTGGTTGCGTTAGCGAGGAGCAGGATGAAAGATCTCATTAGGATATAAAGCGATGGAAAGACGTTACCAGGGAAAGTGGAATGTAAACATAATTGCTGGTTACCAAAAAGAGAGAGTAGGATGGGACAATTGATTCAAGATAATCCTTCTATTACTGAAGGTAATCATCAATGGAGAAGAGTTACTCCAATTTTTATGAAAAGAGGAGCAATTACTTTATTTTAACGGACCCAAACCTTAATATCTCTTTCTTTGACTAATCACAAACTAATTTAACATAAATAAAAATAAATTAAATACTTAACACAACTCAATTACCTAATTAATTCAAAACAAAGGATTAAAATAAGTGAATCATTTTTTTCCTAAACGAACCTTGAAAGGCCTTCAATTCAAGATACCGGATAAACAATTGGGCTAATTTTAAACTTTAAGTTATTAATTAAAAACAGAAGTCAAAGATTAATTTATGCTAAAAAGTGTTGTGAATTTAATGACTTAAATTTAATATTATAATATACATTTAATAGGTCCGGGTGTATGAAAGTGTATTTTATTATTTCTTATATTGTGAAAAAGGTGGCATGTGTTGGATGAAAAGTAAGTCCTCATGGTCGAATTAGGCATATTCATGTCGTAGAATAAAAGCCCCAGGGAAAAGTTAAAATTGGACTGGGATATATTTCGGTTAAGAGGCCAGAGCATTGCCTCAATAGCTGGAAGACAGTTATCAGACTTTTGGGGGTATAGAGAGACGAAATACTGGAGCACAATGCGCAGAAAAGGTCTCGCTTAATCTGCAGGTTCCAATTGGCAGATTGACTTAGATGTCTGTGGAGGAGAAGAAAGAAATGGTCTCTGATTAGGTGCTTGGAAAGGAAATAAAATAATAAATGTTTCGGGGGACAGAACTTGCCCGCTGTGAGAGCAATACTATATATATAGTATATGAATCTATTCATAGTAAATGTATGATGTAAGCATATTGGTATGTATAGTTACGAAATTAATAATAGTAAATGTTGCCGTTCTTGGGTATAATATATTTTATTGTCCAATAAGTGTTTTAGCGTGTACTGTCATAAGATTCAAACGACAAGTTAATTATTTGTGTATTTTTAAACCTGCTGCAATAACAGCTCATTACCACCAGTTTTTATATTTTTCTTGTTTTAATTTTTATGAACTGAATATTATACATATTTATAATCAGTTAGTACAATAGTATGCAGGAAATATATTTCAATGTATTCAAAATTTATAACATGTATAATTTGTTATTTATATATTATTAAATGAGATAGTATGTATGTCTGATTGACTTCATTTACTTCTGTGCTTTTTGTATGTTAGATCAACTCTTTTCGCTGTTTTTCATTCATTTTCGCTCAGTTACAAAATTAAAGTGTATGACAGATTAAACTCACTTTGTGTGTTGGCTAACCCATAAACGTAAAACCAGAATCGTGTTACTTTCTTCTTCTTCTTCTTCTTGAAAATTTGGTCATGTACTTGGTTATTATAAGCATATTATTTCAGTTCTGTTTTTAGTTCCTTAGTTAGTTTTTATAGAATATTTTATAGTTAAAATTATATTTAATGTTCATATAAATATTAATATACCAATATTAAGAACCCATACCTTAAAACCTAAATTTGGCTAGTAAAATATATAATTAAAATCTATAAAATCAGTTTAATGTCTTTAAATCTTAAAATATACGATTTTATTACACAATCTAATAATTTCAGTTAAGTTAATTGTTTTCACTAATATTTATATCTTATTTTTCAAAATGTCATGCCTCTAGAACTATGATTAAATATTGAAATCATTTAAATTATTATTTGCGATATAGGTGTTCTGTAACTTCGGTAGCATTTATAGATAGAGCTATCAATTTTCATTAGTATTATTTCAATTTGGACTACACGATTTTCTGCTTTTAAATCAGGTTTTAGTTTCAAATATCATAAAATGAACTACAGCGTTGTATTTAATTGCATTTATTTTCTATTTCACATTGTTTCATTATTCTGTAAATTTTACTGCCGAAATTATTTCTTCGTATTGTTTCTTCTAATGTTATAAAGGCCAAAAAGTGTCTTCTTAGGATGTCGTGTTTTAACTTTAAATAATTTAGTCGTAGGAATCAGTATGGGCTTTTCTAAATGATCTAATCTTTGTCTCTGTTAACCCTTAGTGTCTTTTGTTCTTTTTCATTTTCTGTTATGTTATTATATACATTTTTGCTTCATATTAAATATCATTCCTTTTCCTATTTTTTCTATTTTACTTTCTTTTGTGTTATACTGTTCTTCTAAGTTACTGTTAGCCGTTAAATCTTCTTTATAAGGCTCGAACTGTGTTGATTTTTAGGAATCTTGAAGAAATAGACCCTTATTTCCAGATCTATGTCACTTTGCCACCCCAGAGAGATTTTGGGCAGACATCTTGCAAGCGTTCTAAACACTGCCAATTCTGGCGGCTTATTTAATTTCTTGCCAGAGCATCAAAGTTATTATTTTTACCGTTCATTTAAACAAAAAAGAGGAATCTGGCATGTGATGTTTGGTAAAAAAAGTTATTTCTAGAGAAATATCTGAAACTTACTTTAGTATGTGCGTTTAAGAACCTTGCTATTCATAGATAGATGATTTGACTGTTTTTAAAAAGAAATATTTGCAAAATCTTCTACGACAATATAATAATAATAATAATAATAATAATAATAATAATAATAATAATAATAATAATAATAATAATGAGTGCAAGATCTAGGTTATAGGGTGATTGCTTAATTTGCTCCAAGTCAGAGCAGCCTTCATAACAATAGCTATGTGTCATGAAGCATACCAACACTAAAATTAATGTTAAATGCAATATTTAAGACATTCTGAATAACGTTAATTCAGAGAAAGAGGTTTATATGAAGTATTTTTAAGAGGTGCGTAATTCATTAAAGGTCTACCAATTGCACATGCTTTCAAGTCAAGATTCTTTCACTAGTTTTTTAAAACATAGTGTTATAGCGATGAGACTTTAGTTCACATTTTAACCTACTTGATGAAGAAACATCAAAGCGAAACATGCATTATTACATTCACAAGTCTTGGTAATAGCAAAGCAAATATCGTTATAGAAATAAATTTGACTAGACTATGTAGAGGGATAATGTTGATTTATCGCAGTATATGACATCAACTTCAAATACAGTGTGATCAATTTATCGTACACATCACGATACTACACTTGTTGCAGGTAACAGTTGCGTTCATCACACTGGAGATGGTAGTGGTTACCATACTTGCCTCCTATACCCAAAACGCGGGTTCGAACCCGGCCAGGACCGATGGATTTTTTCGGGCGTAACAATCCTAAGTATGGCTTCCTTCGGAAGGGCAGTAAAGCCGTGGGTCCCGTGTCGTACATTTGCGGCACGAAAAAGAACCTCAAGCCTGAAAGAGAGGCCTCTGAGCAAAATTTGGCGGCCGTTTTTCGCCCTGAGTTGAATGGGACGCTTATGACCTGAGCTGTTAAAGAGTGTCCTTAAATAAATCAATCAAAAAAAAAAAAAACACTGGAGATGAGCGACAAATTGCATAATAGTATTCTGATATGCCAGACTGTCGGGTTTCGTAAAAAAAAAAATCGGACCCGCTCGCTATTCGTCGTCGAGAAATGGCACGAGTGTAGCGGCGATTTATGTCATATATGTGAATTGTGTATTGACCAACTCTGTTGTTTTGTCTGCGTAGCCAATATCTAGACAAGCATCAACTAACTTTAAAAAAATGCGAAAACGTGGTCACTCAATATCAAGGTGCTCAAGATAAATGATGTGTAAAATGATCCCACTGTATAATTCAGTAAGCCGACCTCAAGGTAAGGTAGTAGATTATTTTGGACTGAATGTAATATGTTTTACCGTGGTTTTCCTTAGTTGCGAAGGCATGGCTGGTTGACTTCACCCCTCTCCCCACTAACTGATGTAAACGTTTGCTGTAAAAAGCAATAAAAGCGGACTTGATATAGGATTGCTATAAAGCAAATTAAGCCGAGCTGTTAGCAAAATTATACAAAACCGGATGACATAGGAAGACAAATATTCACCCAGCGTAGTCTACCCGGCTTAAATAAACTGAATATTCCATCAAATTGTAGGTGATTAATAATCAATAGATGTAACAGTAAGACTAGTGTAGTTACAACAGCTATAAACAAACAGGAAAGTTGGCGAATTGCTGTACAAAATTTTGCTTATATACTACTTAAAGTTACATGCTACAGCACAAAATAAGGAGAAACGTCAAAGGCTGCACAAGGTTAAATTTAATAATAAATGCCCAAGAAATTAATTATACGGATATTTAATCAAAATAAGGTGAAATAAAAGTAATGTGGAACTTATGGTTATTAATATTTTTGTATAATACAAAAATACTCTTTAAAATGTAAATGATTTTTTTAAAAATAATATTTTGTTTTGTGCAGCTGTATTTTATCATTATTTATTTAAAATGTTATTTATATGAGGTTAAAAATAGCCCCGGAGTCTGCTAAAATAGTTCTGTTGTTTCTAATGTCAGCAACTATAATTGTCTCTTTATGCAAGTACCAATTTAACTTCGCAGGGTAAGGAAACTTCTGGTAAAAATATCTCTTTAATACCTCAATTAGAGCGCTGACAGGGATGAAAACTTTGAGCTGAAAGTGTGGAAACAATCATTTTACACACTGAGGAAAGTTGAGTAACAAATTTGAAAATATTTTTAATTTTTATTCATTAACGCTCTGAGATGAACAAATTCAGCTAAAGCTATAACAAAGTTGGTTTCAAACTTTGATGAATAGCTCGATTCGTCTAAATCAACTGCGGTTAAAAGGGGGAATAAAACAAGAATTAAATATAATTCCCGTGAACTTGGCTAACAACATTGTAACAATTTTGCATTTGTTAATCCTTTCAAGCCATCCAGCAACAGACGAATTTCGATTGCCATTAGTGTCAATAGAGAAGAGCCAAATGCGAGTTTGGGACTATTTCATAAATAGAATAAGATTAAAAATAATATGTATTTGAAATTCACGTACGGATTATTAACAAGTGTATAAAATGCTATACTTAATTATGAGCTACTTGTTCAAAAACCGTGAGACTGAAATAGATTAAAGTTGACTGCTACAATCGCTACAGTTCTATTTACTAATACCAACTGAGAAAAACTAAATAAAGTTTTATCATTCAGAACATGTATATTAAGATTTGTTGCTTCCTTAGGCAGATATTGTTAAATAATCTAGAAAATGATTTCAGACTCTTTGGCAGGAATGCGTGCTCAAGCATTATAATACAGGTATAGGGCTGACTATACTGACCACAAGTCAAAGCACATCGCGTGATAAAACGGATTTGATACTTTTTTCGATAATTTCTCTGCGTCACCGGTGTGATTGATCAAAATTGCAAAAAAATTTTTTCGTTTCAATGGTCGATTTTAAGATGACGTCATATAAGCGAAATCATTATGATAACAGCATTTTTTCCTCCTTCCTCCCGCCATTCGCGTGTGTGACGGCCCCCATTTATTTCAACTTGCTAAGTGAAGCGGCCACGAAGAAAAAACTAGCACTGTATGTGCTTTCAATTCTTTGCTGCAGTTTTGCTAACGAGTAATGCACGTTTCCCGAGAGCAGGCTAGCAAGGCACTTTTGCGGATGTGTTAGGCAAAGGTTGGACACGCGAACAAGCTCATTCTGTTACCGTAAAAATGTTCATCCCGTCGAGCGACGTGCCTGGTGCTGCTTGCGGTTTTAATCACATACAGAGACACGCCATTTTTTAATTACAATCATTTCGTGCAAGTTTTATTGTCAGTGCTCTCGTTACATTTGGTATCGCGCAAATAGCTTAAAACACACTGGCGCTATGTCCTGATTCTCTGTTTTTTTATTTTAATCCAAGCTTTCGGACATTATTAAAATTATGAGTGGTTTCCAGGAATTACATGAGTTATCACAGCAACAAACGCAGTGGCCATTGAATATTTTCAATATGTTTTTTCTTACAATGAGAACTCATCTATCGGGGTCCAGTTTTCTGATTACCGGCGAGCAGTAGTGGAAGACTGCTCGGCCGATTAGCCATCTCTCACAGTTAGTCAGGCTAGACTAGAGACGGCCTGGGCATGGTTGCACAAGAGTATGTGGCAGAAACGCTAGAATTCCAGTGTAATATTTTCTAACGCACTTACAAATTATGTGCTGATCTATGTCATACAAGGAGACACATTTGTGGCATTTACTTGTGAAATTGCTCTTCCTAATTTTTTTTGAGAATAAATTTGATCTCTTGATGGATGTTATCCTTTAGCTCGTCTAAATTTGTACATACAAATAATATATAAATGTATTAAACTCTATCTACTGAAATATTCCTGCAAATAATCTTATCCCAACAAGTGCAAACCGAGTCGAACATAACGAATTTTAATAGAACACAATAATTAGCATATTTTACTTCAGGGTTATTCATGTGTTGTTTCATACGACACTGGTTGAAGTGAGACTCAAAACCAAGTAGCAGTTCGGTAAAACACCGATTCATGTAGCCCTCTGACCTTGAGCGACGGCTTATCGATCGATGCAGTCCCTCGCCACCGCATCGTTCATCAGATAATTGGATAACCCATATATCACGGAACTATATTCCTCAGTACTCAATGGTATAACTCTATTGCATGTCCTGATAAGCGGCGAAGACTCTCCTAATTGTATCTAACCAGAACACTGCATGCTTAGTTTGCGGAAAATGTTAAAATACTTCTCCTCTATTCCAGACAAACATATTGTTCATCAAATACTAAATTGTTTTGCTACAGATAACCTTGAAATTTAGGTTGTTAGGTTAGGTTAGGTTAGGTTGCAACTCTACAAGTATATGAAGATTGGTTGCATACATCTTATTCTTGTCAAAAATAAAACTGAACATATAAATTCAACTTGCCCTGCCAAGTGAGAGTTGGTGTTACAGTAGCACAGTATGGTATAGTAGTCTGACTCTCAACATAACGAACATTTAGTTTGTAACTAACCAGATTATTGGCCTGTCAGTTTGAATATAAACGCGGGAAACAGCCACATCTTCCGATAAATGTATTCCCATTTCACCCGTTGGAGGGGCTACGAGTAAGAAACACAGAAACTTTTTTGTCAAAATAATGTAGTTCAGCTGATAAAAGTTAATATCATTTAGGCAAAATAAGGTTGCACATGAAAGCGGTGCTTAGACGTAATGTAGTTCTTTCCAAATGGTAACCATTTCCTTCGGCAGCGCAAAAGCAGGGCTGACTTCCTTTCAAAAGTTAGTACTCTAGTACCATAACCCCTAGTAAGCAATTTATAGTGTACGTATGTATTTAATGAAACTGAATAATTGGATTTAAATGTTTATACAGGTTGCGGCAGAAACCACGACCCATTTTAAATGGTACACTATTGTTGGTCACGTCTTTTCAGAGAGCTGATGTTTGTACCATTGCTCAGTGCAGTTCAAAGCATTTTCTGTACACCATATTACATGACCTTGGCCACTCGCTCCGCTGCACATACTCCGCAGTTAGTATGGCATGCAGGTTGAATGAACATGGTACGTTTGCATTGAAACGTTATTCAAATGTGATTGTGACGTAAGAATGCATCTTTTGTTTCGGCAACATTTCAACATCGGTAGGAATGGACTAGTCCCGTCATGGAAGGCGATTACGAGATGGGTCAGGCAGTTCATGACATCTGCACGAAACATGAAGCCAACTGATAGGTCACCTACTGTTTGCACTCCATAAACATGGCAACAGTAAGAGCTACTTTAGAGCAAAATCGCGGCGATATTGGATAACTTTTTTATTTAAGAAGAAGCTGAAATGGCTGCCGAATAAATCGAAACTATCTTGCGGATGAACAAGCTGCTTCTATCTAGTCTATCAGACTGACATTTGTGGTGATGAATTGTATAAAAGTTTCACTTGTACTTGTTATTGAGCATTCTGTTGACTCTGCTATTGTCATCACTTTTTAATTTACGATATGAATTTAGATTTGAATAATGATAATAAGGGTCTGGAATTTTGCATACTTAATATTTTTCCTTGCATTAAATCTATGTACTTTTTCAATTTAAACACCTTTTCAAATCTTTAAAGCCAAATAAGGAGTATTCATAGTTCACATAAATGCTTATTGGGGATTTTAGGGCATATTTCTAAGGATAATGCCTGCATTTGCATACTTTGTTTTTTCCAGTAAAACTGCAAAACATTCATTTGTTATATTATTTATTTCCATTGCATACATATTTTCTATTTCAGCATAAAAATTTGAACTTATTATGGTATATACTTACTTTTGTAATATATACAAAAATGGCGCTCAGCAATTCTTCGAAGCTTAATAAATAGGAAATTGTTTTATGGTAAATAAAATTAAAATATTTACTTTTATATAAATAAAACAGGAAATTTGTTCATATTCAATGTTTAAATAGTACAAAATTAAAAACCATTTATATACAAAAACAGAAAAAATTGTTTCTGAAAATGTTGGAAATGTGTAACTTATTTACCTTCATACAAATAAATGCTTATTTGCATAAGAATACGCTCCCTAATTTTAAGTTTATAACACAAATAGATTTATAGTTACTACTTAATTATGGCTGAATAATAATATTAATAGCTCTCTCAGAACTGTAGTGAACGACAAAATTCAACAGTCACCAAACTATGGATAAAGAATGCCTGACTTATTTCTGATCGGCGTCTTTTACTGCGAAAATGTACAGGATATCAGGCTTTAATGTTTAAAGAAAGAAATGTCACTTAGCTACAAACTCAACTTAATCTGCTTCTATATCCTCCAGAACTTGAGCAATTTTGCATTTTGTTTTTAATTTTTCCCGAACAAATTGTCTTATTTCTACTTAAGTTCTTATGGCCCTGGTAACAATTTTAGTTCGTATTCAGCGGTTTGCAACTCCACAACAGTTTGTAGATGTTTCCAATTTGTTTATAGTCTCTCACAAAAACTTAAATTTGCAGACATAAATGATAGATAATTAAATCATCCTTCTTGAAGTAGTTTTATATATAAAACGTCGTTTTTGTGGAACTAGAGTATAACAGACGCATTTATTTCAAAAGTCTCCTTACGGTACATTACAGATTTTAGTATGTGACTGCAAGAGAAATGTCCAGGTTTAAGCATTTGGGGAAATCAGTTCTGAAAGGTGATTTGACAAACGGTTTTTTTTTTCCAAACTATCTATGCACTTGTAGTCATAAAGGACTTCTACAATGACAACCAGTTTACTCTGAATAAGTAAAGAGAGAGAGTGGCAGAGAAAATGAAATATAATAGAAATTAGAGCTAATCCCAGATTTAAGCGTTAATTAAGACTTTTCAGCAAAAATGTTATTTTCTCGTGTTTTTATTGGAAATGGTGTTTTTTACGTGTATGTTAAATAAAAGTATTTATTCTGGTGATTTTCGGAGTTTTAAACTAGGTTACGGGGTCCGTATTTATGAATAAGGAATAAATCACGTTCTATGGACTTGTGGCATTATGCTTGAGTTAATTTGTTTTACTATTATGTGAGTCAGTATGACGCAATAGACAATCTAGCGCTGTATGTGAGTCGTTCTCTTCAACAGTGCAGAAGTTACCTGTAGGTAACGAGAACAGAACAGCGAGTGCTTGCTCAGTGATTGCTCTGTTCCGAAGGAATAAGTGTAAGTATCTGTGCCTTCCAAATCGACTAATATTTCGCCAAAGGTGATGATGATTTTGGTTTATTTACGGACGCCCTTTAACATCGCAAGTCATCAGCGTTCTATTCAATTCATGGCGTGAAACGGCCGACAAAGTAAGAGCTACTTTAGAGCAAAATCTTCGGCATTCGCAAGCCCTTAACATATCGGATAGTAATGAGCGTCGAATGAATGCCGACGAACTGATAGTGTTGGACTTTGCTCTTAAGCAGCTTTTACTGTTGCCATGTTTATGGAGTGCGAAATGTAGGTGACCTCCTTGTTTGTTGGCGAAACAAACGACAAATTTGAAAAACGTTTCAATTGCAAACGTACCAATTCATTCGATCTACATTTCATACCGACTGTCAAGTAGTACAGTGCAGCGGAGTGAGCGGCCAAGGTCATGTAATATGTCGTACAGAAAATTTTTGAACTGCACAACGCAAAGATGCAAAAATCATCTCTCTAAGAAGCCATGACCAACAATAGCGCATGATTTAAAATGGGTCATTGTTTCTGCCGCACCATGTATTAGAAATTAGAATTCCAGCGGTCTAGCTAGTAGTAGAAATGTATTTACCAGATAATTTGTGATATGAACCCAAATTAAAGACACTGGTTATCTCACTATAAGAGATACCATCTACTGCACTTTTTCCGGTTATTTATTGTCGCTTTAACTGTATTGGGCTTATCTCAGTTTGAGACTAGAATTCCGTATACAGTTGTAGCAAATATCATTAGCCAGTGGAAGAAGCTAACATCTTTTCGCTGTTGAAATGTAGCACACATTGCCTTGTATCAACGGTCCATACCGAACTTTACTTCGGTGCACCGAATGATGCAACGCGCACAACAACAAAATAAACCTAAAGAAGGGGTAGTTTCAGTCCATCAGTGATGGATTCTTCATCTCACGCGCATGATAGTAAACTGGTTTTATGTGTAGTGTATTTATAAAAAAAATCTCTTACAAGTTTCTGAAAAAACAAAACTATTATTGGCGGTGAAAGTTGGTTATTTTTTATTTATGGACGCTTTTAACATCCCAGGTCATCAGCGTGGCGGTGAAAGAAAATAGAAAGTTTTGTCAATTATATTGAACTACGTTTAAAAAGAATGGTAGTTCTCTTCATACGCAGATTGCTTTACCAAGTCAGTCAGGTGCAATGTCTGTTGTAGCCACATGCAACTAAGCAGAAACAAGATTATGCCCATCCTGTGTTTATTTTATAATTGCTCACACATGTGGAAGAAAATATAGCTTCCATACGCTAAGCATATTACAGTTTGTTACATTTCTCTTTACATAATATCAGGGCATGTAAGTCCCCTACAGTTTTCATTCATGAACCGTTCACTTGTAAAATTCAAATTTCTGCTTGAAGTTCTATTTTTGCCTTTTGGGCATTGAATGTGAACGGATAGATAAATAGAGCTATGCTATAAAAAGCTGTAAGCCTTTTTTCAGAAAACTCTTGTTTTAGAATGTGAAAACATCAACATAGTAACGCAATTTTTGTGGAGAAATTATAGAAAGAGTGTTTATACAAGGAAAATAGTAAAATTGTGTTTCTTTAATATGCTATATCCACAATAAAAATTTGTTGACAAATCCCTGAATTACAATATACATTTCAGCAATATTTTTCCTGCGAACTTATATGGAAATATTAAAATTATTTAGATTTTCTTTTAAGTCGCACAAGACACCTAGGTCACAAACCCATTCCTCGCAATATGACTTCAGTTTTTTTTTTATTTCCCTTAAACCAAAATTCATTTATTTTTAAAAATAAAACAATATAAATCAATATAAATTGTATTTTAAAATAAATAGCTTGTTATAAATATGCTCCAATCACATTATTGGAAGTAGAACATTCTTATTATATTGCTATCTTGAAAAAATAAAACAATATAAATCAATATAAATTGTATTTTAAAATAAATAGCTTGTTATAAATATGCTCCAATCACATCATTGGAAGTAGAACATTCTTATTATATTGCTATCTTGAAAAACATGTTGTTGCTTATAACCAAGAAAAGTAAGCGCAAGTACTTTAATTATGTGATAAAGAAATCATTTATTATCTTAAATGCCTATTTTTAATTAATAATGAGTAATATTACTCTTTGAATTTACGTTTAATAAATACGTATTTTAATTATATAATTGCATTTTTTCAGTATTTTAAGTGCCTTGTTGCCATAAATGCCTGAACATCAGGGTTCTATATATGACTAAAGATCTATATGACTAAAGCCCTTCTCACAAGAAAGTTAATTAAAATATAAAATTAATAAGATTACTAGTGACTTTAATTTAAAATGGCAAAAAACTTATTAAAATCGTTGGCAATGATATCTGTTAAATTAACATATAAACGTGCATATATTTGTCTAGCTTCTTGCCATTGAAGAACTCAACGAGTTCGAAATATAGCAATTTCAAGTGTGACTTTATCTAAGTGTTTTATCCTTTTCTATTTGTATTATTACTGTCAATTTGTTACATTGTTAATAGTGTTACTTTATCTTTTTTACACACACACACACACACACACACACACACACACACTATTTTAGCTTGCTCACCGTCTGAAGCTTTAATATCATCCGATATGTTAAATGCTGCCATACTGGATATGTGATTGTTATTGTAAGACAAGCATGGTTTAAGCATATCGCCTGAGCTTTGACATGTGGCTACCTTCCTTCTTCCTTGGAAAACGAATATTTCTGCTGTCAATATGGCGAAAACGCTATTAAATGCAGTGTTATAGGGAACAATAAACGTGGTGTTTAACATTATTACATGATCATCCGGAACATGAAGCATTATCACAATTTTATTTATTATTATGGATTATTATCTTATTTTAATATATTGATTTAAACTTTTTAAGGATACGATTGCAGGATTACAACGATTCTCAAAATTAAAATAATGAGTGTGATTTTGAAAATAAGACTACTTGGAAAACGTTCAACAGGAGAAGAAAACACATTTCTTACTGAATATGCTGGGGCTTAATGTTGAAACTATTTCAAGAAAGGAAATTTATAAACACATTTATGATAAAATTGGCAGAAACGCTTTGAACTCATGATGTTCAAAATTTTCCGCTAATTCATAACGAGATGCATAAAAGTGATATAAAGCAAACAGATAAACAGATACTGCAATCAATTTTTTTTTCCTTGTTGCAGATGACAGTTCCGATATTACTGATATGCTGCCATTTTCCATATTTACCCGAAATGTAGAACAACATTTCGCTGTGCACGAATTCTTATTCAATTTAGTGGTTCTGAAAGACAAGACAGGTATCGTTATTTTAAATGGTTGTCGGTTTTCGGTGTCGTTAGTAAATACAAGTGGAGGTTCACAATTCGCAGTGCACAAAAATTATATCTATTGCAACAGATGGAGCCCCAGCCATGAAAGGGAATAAAAAAGAGCTAATAGCTAATATACAAACTGAAAGCCTTTCATAATGTGAATATCATGTGATATTTATACATTGCATTGCACTAAAGCTAAAGAAGTACTCTAAAGCAACCGACTTGAACAGATGAGTATGAACATCTTAAACAATTGTGACATTAGATAGCATAATACAGGCCGCGTGTTGTGACAGATCCTCGCACCCACGCAAGCCCAAGAATAAATGCTTTTAAATAATGTAAATAGTAATAATTATAAAATATAGCTTACAGCAGCAAACTAGCACATTTTATGTATTGTTAAAGTGTATTCATGGCTACCTGGACGTTTGACTCTATGACAATAGGGAAAAGGTTGCCTTTTGTCATCCTTTGTGTTTCTTCTGCTGTTAATGCCTACAGCGACGGGTCTCTCTACTATAACAAAGCGGTGGCCGAACAATATATCCTTCTGTATCTTAGTTGCTGAAGATGCTTCAAAATTCGTTGAAGGTAGAAGGGGGAACAGGTGTCGGCGATGAAATCCTTACATCGTATGATGGGCGACTCCCCATTAAAGTGCCAGAAAGGCTATAGATTTAAAATAAGCGTGCTTGGCAGCTCAAGAACTCACCAATTATATCTAAATATTTCAAAGGCTTGGGAAAGCAGTGCCACAAACCCCACGTAACGCTTTGACACCACGTGGTGACGTTTGGATTTCATATATAAGGAGAAATAAATCTAGCAAAGCAAGTTTTTACCAGTCAGTTTTGCCCAGAGGGCAACCGCAGTTCAGATCAGGAAGTCAAGGCATTTCAACATTTTTATCAGATCGCTTTACCATGGGCAGTAGATGAGAGGCACACAGATGCAGCATATTTCGTACCCGTTATCAAAGTCATAGAGATAACAAACCAGGTGGCCGATAACTAGTGTAGTGTGATTAAACATTTCAATGCGTTTAAAATGAAGAAACGTTGTGTGATTTGAACTACCTCCTTCCATCTCCCTTCTCCCGTGACCAGTAAAACATGAAAGGCGACTTGAGGCCCCTGAACGACCCGGGGTATGAAGTGGGATCCTTAGGCCAACGACTGCATCAATACCAACATATAAACAACCCCTTCAAATTGGCTATCAACGTGGGCGACATCGTCGACACACCCCAGTAAAAACCCATTTCAATGCGTTGGTACTTTGACAATTGGAAAGTGTTCCTATCTTCATGAAACATAAGCTTCACCTTTTAGAACATCATGGAAATGTTGTTCAAGACAAAGTAAAGTACTTTTGAATAGTCCGGGCAAATGAGCAAAAGATGCGCAATGGTTTCTGGTAGAGTTCATTCTCTGTTTATGCTTTTATAGTTAAATTAGGTTTGTATCTCTTTACTTCCCGTACTGAACACATTGTAGGGACGGTTTATTGTACTGTTGTATTACTCCCATCTTTCTCGCTTGCAATTGTTTGTTACATTTATGCAGCTGAGAACTTACTGCTAACACAAATGTCTTAAAATTGTCTCGCGCAGGTCAATACAAGGTCATTCTCCAGGACTATTCAAAATTATAGCACTTTTCTCATTCTCTCTATTTCTTAGTATTCGATTGCCCGAGGTATCCTTGCGTTTCTTCTACTAATGAAGTATCTACTATTTGAAGAACTTAAATAAATGGGTTAAGAATAAAATGTTTGACTACTTGAAAAGAAATAAATGAATAATAAGATTCTATATAGATATTTTTGTGAGGTGAGCGTTATGCCATTTAATTTTTATAACTTTTTTTTTTCATTTCGATATTGAAAAATCTTACTTGCTTTTTAAATGCAAATGTCAATAACGATCCAAAACAAGCAAAAAATAAATAAATAAAAAAACCCGAAAATTGCAATAAAGGCAAAATAAAAACTGGCTCTGCCTACCCCAAATGTGCGGAAACATGTTCATTTCTATCTGACTCTTAAATAACTTCCAGGCTCTGGTCATATGCTTTGGCTCCCTGGCGCCGCCTCCCTCCCGCTTTGTGATCTCCTTAATTATCACTTTCTGAACAAAGCTGCCAGTCTTACGGCAGGATACATTCATTTGCGAAAATGGCTAGACAGCTGACTTTAAAGCAACGATTTTCAATTTTTTTATTATTTTTATACACGACACACTATAAAAATTTAAAATGCGTCAGTGACCTCCGAACTGATTCTAAGTCATTTCCTAGCTCTTGAGAATACCATGATATAATGATTATACTTGGTCACTGGATACACAGGCAGGTTGTCAGGATCCACTACCTCAGAAGAAGAGAGTGCAAAACTCGCAGGGTATTATTCAGACTAAACACTCTAACAGAAATTGCTAAACTATTGTTTCTCAAGTTTTAGATGTTAGCGAAGAAAAAAATACCCAAAAGGTAATAGCAGTATAAGCAGCTAATACCCTATTTCATTGCTCTAGCACCTATTTGCTTGGGTTAAACTTTTTGGCTCTACCAAACTTAAAAAATCAAGAAACGCGAGAGAATTCTCTCAGATGAATAGAAAATGTATGCTGCTTTTATTTAACCAAACATTTAAAGATAGGTTTAAGTTTCTGATATACAACTAAAATCTATTACTGTAAGGCGTAAACCAATAAACCCGCTGTAAAATTAACATGTTTTAATTTAGTTAATATTTTCTCTTATACCTTTTTGAAAATAACTATTTAGTGAAATTATGTTAATTGCTTTTACCAGCAATAAAGCAAACTCTGGCTGCGCAGCTGCTAGAGAACCACCCCTCTAGAGCAGTTCATTTTAAATATGAACCAGCTCCTCGTCGTGTAACGCTCAACTTATTCAGAAAGTTCCTCATCAATTGCCTCCTTCCAGAACTGCAATTCATGATGTTGTGCACAAGTGTGAATTTACTGATTCAGAGCAAAACGAAATGTTAGAAAAGAACTAGACGAAACTGTCGCAAATCTTGAACTTTCGCCAGCAAAATAACCCCCCAAATAAGCAGAATAGTAGATTTCGGAATATAAAGGAAAACATTAACAATGAAATAAGAAATTTTACAATCAGAATATGTTTTCTCTATACATGCCTATTTAGCCGAGGAAGAACAATTCCAGCATCTTTAATAAGACGAGATAAAAAAAAGCGGAGAAGCTGTTGTGTATCTATTAGCCAAGATGTAAAATGGACAAGATTTATGACTAAAACGGAGTACTGGATGATTATAACCAATAGCCTGGACATTCCTTTTTGGACAAGTTTCAGTTTTTTTAATATATTTTAACTTCACTGTGAAAAAATATTTAACATCACACTCAAATATTCGAATTTTACTTTACTCTAAAGAATATTATCTTATCCACAAATGATAGCTATACATATAAAACATGGAATTATCGAAAAACTATTTCACATTTTAAAATAAGCTAAATAATGTTGACTTAGCTAAGTTATTAGATATAGTTTTCAGAACCATGTCTTAATATCAGGTCAAAAGTAAGTAACAACTATTTAATTTAACTATCTTAATTGTTTAAGGTAGATTGATATAAACACGATACTGTACTAACGTTGTGGTTACATATACTTACATTAAACTAATTTTGGTAATTTTTATATTCTCACTTCACTTAAACAGCATTATGACTCCTGAAATTGTTTTGAAAATAAATTTGAAACCAACTGCCTGGATGTATCTTAAAAGAAGAGATATTACGAGTATAAATATGAATATTATAAAATATTAAATATAATTCACCATCAACAGCATTACATTATCAGCAACAAATTCTGTATTTTTAAATCTGGCTTTTCTTGCTATTAGTAAACAACACAGTTGGTGAGCATTAAGTACATTCTACCCTGTGAATTATTTACGTGAAATGTACTCTGTGTTAATTATGGTAAATCTCTTTTAATATACTTCCTGATATATTTCTCTGCACAAAGAGATATAATGTAATTTAGGCCATTTATGATGAGTTGCTAAAGCAAATGGGTTAGTTATATTTTTATTCATATTTCTGTACCTTTTAGAATATCAAACAATTGCAGAATATAGGGTTTTATTGTGCTTATCATTGTTACAATTCATTTTACTGCACATAACAGAAGTTTAGAGAAGCCTTTATCACGATGTATGGGCCATCTGAGATAGAATTTTATAAAGAAAATGGGGAATATAAGTAAAAAAAATTTATTTGAAGCCTAATGTTCTGATCGGGAACAACAACTCGCTGACCGCTTAAGCGCTGTCGGAAATATAATAAATAAACTGTACGAAATGTAAGTCCACAATGTAAGTTAATGTGATAATGTCTCAATATTTGTTCGCTATGAATCATTCGAAACCAGAGGGTCGATCCCGGTGGTATAATGGTAACCATATTTTTCTCCTAAACCCAAGATCGCTGGTACACTCCCTGCCTGGTCGCTGGATTTTTTCAGGCATAAAAATTCAAAGTATGGCTTCCTTTGGAAGGGAAGTAAAGCCGTGAGTCCCATGTCGTACATTTACGGCACGATAAAGAACCTCAAGCCTGAAAAAAAGAGGCCTCTGAGCAAAATTTGTCTGCTGTTTCACGCCCCGAAATAGAATGGGACGCTGATGATCTGAGATGTTGAAGAGGGTCTATAAATAAAAAAAATAAATAAATAAAATCTGGAGAAATACAGGATACTTAAAAATGTCATAGAAATTTAATGGAAGAGGAAGTGATTGAGACAGATATGTTTTATCAATGATTGTTTGACTTCAGATCTTATTTTTTAATGTCAAAGACGCTAGCTACTATTTTTCTAAAGTTCATACAAAAACAGCGAAATTGCTTATAAAAATCACATGTAGTCGTCAATGTTAGTATAACTGCTGCCGGCAACGGTTTTTTGCATCATAGCGTTGAACACATCACTGTAAACGTTGAAAAATCCTCGCTAATTGCAAATAGCTGCAGTAGAGACAGAGATTTTTAAGACGAAATCTAAGACGATGGGGGATAATTATACCACAAATAGACACTTACTTTGGCCTTTTTAGAGGCCAAGAGACGGCGCAACCTATTAAAGCCTGGTGCTGCAGGTACCCCAATAAACAGTGTTATCTTAATATACTCTTATATTGCCTAACAATTGATAAAGTGAGTTGTTTATAACAACTTCCATTTATTTTTTCATTAGTGTAAGGTGATATCTGCACACACACATTCATTGATAAAAACTGCATATCTCTGTCGCCCTGCTCCCCCTTTACAATTTGTATGTGAGTTTTGAAGCACCCGGTATTCAGCTTACTACAGGACGGAATACATCTGTTGCATAATCACATTGATGTACCCTCTAATTTCGTAATTTACTGATAGATGGCATTTGTTAAATGGGCACCTCCTTTGCTACCTGTTTCATAGCAGATGGAGAAGTTCATGAATTGCTCTAAGGATGTATTCCAATTAGCAGTAGGAACCGTAGTGAACAGAGCAAACGAAATACTACAGTTCGAGTCACAAGTCATGCCACAACATTTAGAAGAAAGTGCGTCGCACTGTGTACAAATTGCTGCTACCGTCATCGACTGCAGTTACTGGAACTGTATGTTAGAAACAATGGGGTAATAGTGAACAGATAACACAGGATTAGTAGCATGTTCTGTAGGATATGGCCCCCTCTTTCTCTCACATATACCTATAAATGAACATATACATATAATCACTTATGGTCTATTTCATGTGAAATAGGATAGAAAAATATTTTCTATGTTTATACCTAACCGAATTTTGTGAATTTATAGAGACAGGAGAGAGTAAGCTTCATGCAATTATAGGTAATTTATCAATAATAATTTCTATGCTAGAAGGATATTAAGTCAGAGGATTATTGAAATTTAGAAATAAATATCACTGGACATGTTTTGAAACATATAAACCAAATTAATGTTAAGAAAAAGCTTATAATAAACATTTATTTAAATAGTTATTTATTAAACATAATGTCATTTTAGGGGGTTACTTTCGTAACTATTTTTTTCATCATCTTACATTCATTTTAAATGTTTTTTTTTGTTTAATATTCGTGTTGATCCCTTGCCTATATAGAATAGGATAACTTTACAGATTACCGGTATCTTAAACAGGATGGAATAAAATAAATCCGAAATGAAACCAGGGTTGTTTTAAATCACTTGTGCTAATGTGGTGCAGTATCTTCAGGTTTTTTTTTTTTTTTTGAGTAGTGTTTAACGCCCGTTTTTACTACTGAGACACCACAGATGACGGACACTAATGATACATGAAATGAAATTATATATTGGGAAAGGGATTTTTTTTTTTTTTTTTTTAAAGGAAGGAAGCGTTCCAGGCCTACGTTCAGGGCACCTCCCCGGCATTTGCCATTTATGAGGACTGAGTAAAACCTGGAAAAAAACCCATTCAGGGAGAACGGTCCTTATGGGATTCAAACCCCAGACCTTCCGCTCATGAGTCCGCCCCTTAACGACCTCGGCCACTTGTGGCGGTTAGTTTCTTCATTCTTCAGTGAACGCATGGTGTGTGGTCGTTATATATTTTAAAATGAATGCATCCTTTAAAATGCGTTGTAATGAAATAAGAACCACTTGATTAAATAAATAAATATTGGTTACATATCATTAAGAAATCTTCAAAAAAGCAATAAATATGTTTTTGTGTCTGCAGTGTATAAGTTCCAGGTATTTTTACTTTCAAAGGCACCCTTGTTATTTAAATGCCATATATTTAACAATTATTATGACAAAATTTTGTGGAAACTGCAGTTTCATATATTGAAGAAAATGTTATATCTTAATGCTTCAAGTACTAAATAAATTTAATAAATATGAGGTGAATTTTTTAAACGTCTTGTCCAATATGAGTTGGAATATCCCAGATATAAAGTATATTTAACACATTTATCTGATCCTTTTAAAAGTGCATTTGCAAATGATAAATTTCGAATATTTGTAACGTATTTTAAATCGTTGTAATAGGGATTCCTTAAAATTCGTTAAGCTTGCGTTTTTCGGAAGAATAATTTTATGTCATGCTAGCCTCAGAATATTTTTCTTGGATTTGTAAAGCTCGGTAAAATAAACTAGGCGAATAAAATTAAGAAGAGGTAATTTCAAATCCGTTGACCATACTAGCATTTAGCTATGTCGTCATTTTAATCAGTTGGTTTCTTAGAGTAAAATTAATTCGTTTACACAATTTGATGATATGGATAGCATGTGAAAATGGCTGCACATAAACTTTATTCTTATTTCCAAAAAATTCCATTTGT
This sequence comes from Metallyticus violacea, assembly GCA_030762175.1. Lineage (NCBI taxonomy): Eukaryota > Metazoa > Arthropoda > Insecta > Mantodea > Metallyticidae > Metallyticus > Metallyticus violacea. The sequence goes on from CM060838.1 coordinate 43,184,998, forward strand.
TTATGGATTGGCTACCATCCAATGTAAAAACAATTATCCTAGCACCCGTTTGTTCCATTTGATTATCACTTGCATTCATCTTTCTCATTGGATAATATCCCGGCTGTCTTGGGTAGCTACAGATAAATTTTAACGATACAAGGAGGAAATTTTGGGTTCACGAATTCCAGAGCGTAATTTTTCGGTTATTTCTTATATTTTTATAGTAAATTTTTCAAAATGAGCAAAAGTCAACACTCACTAATACTAGAATTTGTTGAGTTTCTTATTTCAGTTTTAATAATTAAATATATATAAATTAATGCTTCTAAACTTTCTTGCCATTCTTTGAAAAATTTGGAAGTTGCATTGAGATATGGAAACGCCAGTTACTAGTGATCACTACTAAAACGGTAAAATGTAAATATTATTTGAATGACTATTTTCTGCTGGGATATTTTAGAATTATGCTATACAGTACTTTCTATTTTTCCTGAGAATATTTTTTCTTTTCTATTCTTTGCTTTCATGCAGCTTCTTTTCAAGTAATCAGTACTTCCTACAATGACTCATACTTTCAATATAATTAAAATGTTTTACTTCTGTTTTAATAACAATTGACATTCTTTTTCTATTCTTTAGGGATGGTGATTACACATTCTACTGTTTCAGTCTCAATTGGTTTTGCTTATATGCTTTGTGTTTACGTTAATATTTTCTTGATGGAGATTTATATGAGGGTAATTTTTTTTTATCTCTGTTTCCAAATATATGAAAATAACTGTATGAACTACTATTTCAGTTTCAATTGGTTTTGCTTATATGCTTTGTGTTTACGTTAATATTTTCTTGATGGAGATTTATATGAGGGTAATTTTTTTTATCTCTGTTTCCAAATATATGAAAATAACTTTATGAATATTTAATCTTTAATAATTAACATTCCTAATAAAATCACAATTTCTACTGCAAACTTTTCCCAAAATGTATGAATCACAGACATATGAGTACATTTTTTTCCATGTATGTTTCCTTTGATATCTTAATTTAAATTATTATTTCTTTATTTATTTTTGTTGATTTAATTTGTCGTCTGCAGTCCATGGCAAAGCATATGAGAACCTTATTTGTTCCTTATAACCCACTAACCAAATTATCCTCAGCACTTCATTATAATACTATATTTTATTTTTCATGGTATCAGAAAAAAAAACTGCACTAAAGAAGATCCTATTTGTTAATGACAAGCGCTTTAGGTTAATCATATGGAACTGTGGTTCTGTGGCAAAATCTACCCTGAACAAAAACCTGTTTCATGTCACCTACGGCTTTATCATTAACGGCCTTTCGTCACACCAAGGGAAGACCAATTCATTCAAGAAAATGTACAGTTACTGTCTTCTTCGGCGTGTTAAACAACCGAAAAAAATTATATATCATTTCTTTATATTTAATATAAAAATTGGTGTTATTGACTGATTTATGTATATCTAATTGCCGGAATAAACACAGTTTATAGCATTACCGCTCGTCTCGCTTCTCGCAGTTACCACGTTTTTTTATCAACTACACCAGCGACTGCACGCTCAGTGGGAGCAGTTAACACGTCGCCAACTAGCATATTTTGTCCTAATAAGGACTAGAGTCAGAGGGTGGACTCATTCGATATTACAAGTTTCAGTTGTGACCACTTCGGTGATCTTGTGGTCAGCATATCTCCCTGCAATTCCAGAGGTCCTGGATTCAAATCCCGTAAGATCGGTTGAATTCCAGTTTGTTTATAGTCTCTCCTTATTCTTATGGTTAATGCTAGATAACTTTAAGTATTTCATCAAATATTCATTTATTCGTCGTTTCTTTAAACCCTCGTTTTAATGAAGGATGTCATAGGGCCGATAGTGTAAATTTTGAGAGAAAAAGTAAGTGATTGCGGGAGAAGAGACCATTGGAGATAAATACTATACCTCCATTATATGTTATAAACCGGGATACATTTCATCAGGTATTAAGTAACAACTATAATGTGTTATCAAAATTGTGTTTTAATCGAAGATTAAGGCGCGGAACAAGATAACTGTAATCAAGTATTTACTTCAATGAACTGGTCTTTCCGCAGCAATTTCACAGAATTTGACGTAATATGGTGTAGGCAGCTTAGCTACTAAGTTGGCCAACGGTAAAGTAACTTAAAACAGGTAATACTAGAACTTGTGTTGTGAAGCGGACTATGTACATTGCCACAAGCATACCAGTGTTGTGCTTGTTTGCTTTTATCTGACAATGCTTCGTCTGTGTACTCGAGTCTTGTTTGTTTGCTTCGCCACAATTCGCCTTCAGGTAACTTACATAGTCGAAGAGTAGAAAATGTACGGTTTTCAGCTCTAGTGACCACAACTCTTGTATGCTCTATCTATTACGTTTTATAGCTTCGAAAACATTCTTAAGTCATGTTTGTCACAACCTCCGGCATACAATTCTGTGATATTAATGCTGAACAGTAATAAATTTGTTGTCAGTTGAAGTATTATTAAACATTGAGTATTATATAACCAAATAGAAAAACTTTTTTTTTTTTTTACAAAGAATAAACTTCATTCCTAATAGTAACGCAAAATTGCATTATCTTACAAACGTTTTTTCGTACTTTAATTGAACTCATTTGATCTGTGTTGCTGAGATGCGAATTAAAAAATTAGAAAGTCAGTACGTCACAAACAAAAGCCATATCTATTTGTCCGCTTTATTTTGCATAACAGCGAGTTAAAATACGAAGCTTTACAACTACATGCATATAATTATTTTATGTACATGTTATCAGCCTTCAGGGAACGTAGAACAGTTGTTTCCGTGTTAGCTTGGCTTTGTAGACGCGATGCAAAAACTATTCATGTTGAATTCGTTTATTTTGAGCTTCTGTTTAATGGCGAAATTACAATTTTGTTTAACAATATGCTCCTATAGAACAGGTATTACTCGAGAAGCTCTATCCGTTGCCTTTCTATCTTTCCAGGAAGTAGCCATTCTTTTACTAAAGACGTATATGGTCTGTTTACACTAAATTTTTTATCAGTTTTTGATGATGTTTAACGCCCATTTTTTCCACTTATGCATCATAGACGGGGGAACTGATGATAGGTATTGGAATTTCTAAGCACTAAAATCAGAATGAACAGGAATGAAGTTATGTTGGTAGACAACAGGTGGGAGAGTACAATAGGTCAAGAGCTACAAACTATCTTGCGCCTGACACTCATCACTTGTTTACCTGCGGGAGGTGGCTCATAGCTTGTGTCCTTACTAGGTTTATATTGATCTAGCTTGAGTGCACCTAGCTTGGTATCAAATGCTTAAGAATTCTGCAGCCAACTGTTGATACATGAAATGAAATAACTTGGGAAAATATTTTAATCAGGCCTAATTATAAGGTACTTACCCGGCATTTTGCATTGACTGGGGAAAACCTGTAAACATCCACAGACGTGGAAGATGGTATTGGCGGGAATGGACCCCTAGACCTAGATGTAAACCTTCTGTTCACGAGCCTGTGCCTTAGCGACCTTGCCATCATGTAAATGATGTATCATATCTTTCTTCATGTTCTATCATGTCTGATATTTCAATTTAGTATAATCAGTTAGGCATATTGTGATGTAACATCAACTTTTACAAAATATTTGTTAAAACAAAACGAGAACTCTGGTCACTGACTGCTTTAACAGCAAGCGGCGATATTGGGTAACTTTTTTATTTAAGAAGAAGTTGAAATGTCTACTGAATAAATCGAAACTATCTTGCGGATGAACAAGCTGCTTCTATCTTGTCTATCAGACTGACATTTGTGGTAATGAATTGCATAAAGGTGTCGCTTATACTTGTTATTGAGCATTCTGTTGACTCTGCTATTGTCATCAGTTTTTAATTTACGACATGTGTTCAAATTTGAATAGCTGATAATAAGGGTCTGGAATTTTGTATACTTAATATTTTTCCTTGCATTAAATCTATGTACTTTTTCAATGTAAACACCTTTTCAAATCTGTAAAGCCAAATAAGGACCATTTCATAGTTCACATAAATGCTTATTTGGGATATTAGGGCGTATTTCTAAGGATAATGCCTGCATTTGCATATTTTGTTGTTTTTTTCAGTAAAAATGAAAAACATTCATTTATTATTTATTTTCATTGCATGCATATTTTCTATTTCAGCATAAAAAGCTGAACTTATTATGGTATATACTTACTTTTGTAATATATACAAAAATGGCGTTCAGCAATTCTACGAAGCTTAATAAATAGGAAGTTATTTTATGGTAAATAAATTAAAATACTTACTTTTATATGAATAAAACAGGAAATTTGTTCATATTCAATGTTTAAGTAGTACAAAATTAAAAACCATTTATGTACAAAAACAGAAAAAAGTGTTTCTTAAAATATTGGAAACGTGTAACTTATTTACCTTCATACAAATAAATGCTTATTTGCATAAGAATACGCTCCCTAATTTTAAGTTTATAACAGGAATGGATTTATAGTTACTACTTAATTATGACTGAATAATAATATTAATAGCTCTCTCAGAACTGTAGTGAACGACAAAATTCAAGTCACCAAACTATGGATAAAAAATGCCTGACTTATTTCTGATCGGCGTCTTTTACTGCGAAAATGTACAGGATATCAGGCTTTAATGTTTAAAGAAAGAAATGTCACTTAACTACAAACTCAACTTAATCTGCTTCTATATCCTCCAGAACTTGAGCAATTTTGCATTTTGTTTTTAATTTTTCCCGAACAAATTGTCTTATTTCTACTTAAGTTCTTATGACCCTGGTAACAATTTTAGTTCGTATTCAGCGGTTTGCAACTCCACAACAGTTTGTAGATGTTTCCAATTTGTTTATAGTCTCTCACAAAAACTTAAATTTGCAGACATAAATGATAGATAATTAAATCATCCTTCTTGAAGGAGTTTTATATATAAAACGTCGTTTTTGTGGAACTAGAGTATAACAGACGCATTTATTTCAAAATTCTCCTTACGGTAATTACAGCTTTTAGTATGTGACTGCAAGAGAAATGTCCAGGTTTTAGCATTTGAGGAAAGGTGATTTGACAAACGGTTTTTATTTTCCAAACTATCTATGCACTTGTAGTCATAAAAGACTTCTACAACGACAACCAGTTTATTCTGAATAAGTAGAGAGAGAGAGAGAGAGAGAGAGAGAGAGAGAGTGGCAGAGAAAGTGAAATATAATAGAATAAATTAGAGCTAATCCCAGATTTAAGCGTTAATTAAGACTTTTCAGCAAAAATGTTCTTTTCTCGTGTTTTTATTGGAAATGGTGTTTTTTACGTGTATGTTAAATAAAAGTATTTATTCTGGTGATTTTCGGAGTTTTAAACAAGGTTACGGGGTCCGTATTTATCAATAAGGAATAAATCAAGTTGTGGCATTATGCTTGAGTTAATTTGTTTTACTATTATGTGAGTCAGTATGATGCAATAGACAATCTAGCGCTGTATGTGAGTCGTTCTCTTCAACAGTGCAGAAGTTGCCTGTAGGTAACGATAACAGAACAGCGAGTGCTTGCTCTGTTCCGAAGGAACAAGTGTAAGTATCTATGCCTTCCAAAACGACTAATATTTCGCCAAAGGTGATGATGATTTTGATTTATTTACGGACGCTCTTTAACATCTCAGGTCATCAGCGTTCCATTCAATTCAGGGCGTGAAACGACCGATAAATTTTGCTCAGAGGTATATTCTTTCGGTTTGAGTGTCTTTTACATGCCGTAAATGTACGACATGGGGACCCACGGCTTTACTCTCTTCCGAAGGAAGTTATACTTAGGCCTTTTATGCCCGAAAAAAATCCATCGACCCATGCCAGGATTGAACCCACGATCTTGGGTTTAGGAGGCAAATATGGTTACCACAACACCACCAGAATCGACATTTCGCGAAAGAGACATTTCATGAATATGTTTAAGATTTTACATTAATATTTTTACAACTGAAGGATGTGCATTCTGTTCAGCACATGATGTGTGTGTGTGTGTGTGTGTGTGTGTATATATATCCGCCGATAAAACATGTTTAGTTCAGCATTTTGACTCAACAACGCACAAAGAAAATATTAATAGAAGAAAAAATGAAATGGAAACAGAGGCTCCTTTCAGTGAAATTAACTGATGGTTTAGCAACTTCTCTGCAGAAAATAACTGATTTGCATTTTTTGTTAGTGTAAATATTTCAATTTGGAAAGTCAACAAGCCTGCTGTTCGACAATTCACTTAGCAGAATGTATTTCTTCGAAATGTTTATTAGTCACACTGTGTACAAGAAAATTAATAGCAATATGTGTGTAAGAATTCAATGCTATTGCTCGCAGAGTGTATTACTTTGAAACAAATGTATATGCAAAAACGTGTAAGTTTCTTGTCCCTTACAGCACTATTGGGCTACATGCAACTGTAATCTCGGTTTTCTGAAATACACAACTATTTTATTCTTCGCGCATACGTTCCTAAAATCCATATTCAAAAAGACTACCTTATATGTTATTTTCTTCTTCTTCTATGCCTCCCTACATAATATTTAACTGAACTGTAGTTACAACTGACCTTTAGACCAATGACGGTGTAATATTTACGAATTCTTTTATAAGACTACAACTAGTAAGTTTGTTGCTCACTCTCTCTCTCTCTCTCTCTCTCTCTCTCTCTCCAAAGCACATTTTTCAAAACGGTTTTCATCATAACTTCCACAATTTAAATGCTAATTGCACGAAACTTTGCACGTATCTATATCCTTTATCAACAATATGAACACCATTCTTTATTTTAAGACAAACAAAAACAAATTAAAATGTTATATTAAAAAATGCATTTTAAATTCGAATTTCAAAACACCTTTTCCCCATATTTACTATATACGTTTTAATTTATAATATATATGTTGCCTTTACAATAAACAAGGAATTGTTCAGAAACATTCAAAATCTTTGAAATAATTTTGTAAATGCTTTTTGATACAAATGTAGGAATGGATATCTTGATAATATATAATTTGGACATTTCATACTGTATGAGAATATTTCATTATGACAAAAAACTGGCTTTAAATATTAAACATAAAGTATTCAATTATTATAACTCTTAAAGAAATGAAAAAAAAATATATAAAAATATACGTGTCAAAAGAGTTTGAAATTATGCTATGTTAATTCATAACTACACATCGATAATAAGAAAAGGACAATATTTGTTGGCTTTTGCATGCAATAAACATGAATGATATTGTATATTAAAATTTCCCCAGATAAATTAAATAGAATGCATTTAGAATGGAAGGCTGGGCTATCAGAGAGAACAAAAGAAAGGAACAATTGCGAGTTGAACACTTTGAAATTGTGAGACATGGTGAAATCGTTTTTCTACGACGCAGAATAGGAAAGTGCACGCGAACTTTGTTAAAGAACAGCCTGCCACGTTGCTTGCTCTTGATAAATGAACAACGCGGCAAATCCATCTACCATTTTGGACAGGGGACAGAAATGGGCTACTCAACTTACGCAGTAGTAGCCTTCGAGAGAAAACGGTGCCAATTGGCCGAAATCTGAACTTCTCGTACTGTCCCTAATTAGAGACCCTGGTTGTTTTTCTCAGCTTAAATATTTTAAAATAGCCTTCAATTGTGCTGCGTTCCACATTGACACATGACGACGAAACCTTGTGATTAAAGATTTGTACTTGCGGAAATACAAATTTGGATATACTTGTTATAGTAGTTTTCTTCATTATTGTAGTTAAATATAATATTATTTAACTAGGGATTTTTAATAGCGTTTAACGCCCATTTTTACCACTGAGGCACTACAGGCGGTAGACACTAATGATACATGAGATGAAGGAATTTTTCTACATTAGTGAGGATTGAGGAATATCTAGAGAAAAACTCAGTCAAAGAAGACGGTTCACGTGGGAATCGAACATCAAACCTTCCGTTCACAAGCACTTGAGGGACAGCTAAATATTGTCTCTCAGATCTATAGCTCTTTTTCGTATTTATATTTTGATGTTGATGCATTTATTCATTTTAATAATAAAGACCACATACATTAAAGTTGATAACTCTGAAATAACATATTGTATTTATTTTATGCTGATTGCTGCAATGAGAATTATAAATACGAGAGATTTACCAATCACCATTAAAATGAAAATGTACATGCACGAAACGTGCAGCCATTTGTTGCAAAAACAAACTATTAAGGTATTTTAGAGCCAACTTCATACAATTCCCTTAATTGTTCCGCCTATGTTTTTTTAAAAATGTGAAGCTCTGTTTAAAAATAATAACAGCATCTGCATCTTGTCGTCGAGTACTTAAATGCCATGAAGTCATATACCTTTGATATTCTCATAACAGTCTGAGTTCATTCATAATGCTTACTCTTAGGTCAAGATTTGATCTCTTCCTAACTATATTTCTGAAACCAGTGTTTTCTGTAGTTAGTAATAGCCAAAGTGACCTTCGTTAAATAATAATAAATTCAAGGGCTATGATGTCAATACCTGTTGGTTTTGTAACAGGGCAACCAATAAATGACTCACGAATTTGTAGTGCATCGGATGATAACCTCATGCTGTGTATTGTGAAATTATGCAAATTTCCAGATTAGCACACTGTCTCACTGCATCGTTAAATAGTTCCATCGATCAGGCTACTTTTTCTACTCAAACAGCGTATCATGGCATAATGGAAATCAGGGGTTCAAATCTTTTCGAGGAAATTCATTGCTTTTTACTCCTGTTTTTAGAAAACATTTGCTATTTACTGTTAACTGTATCAAAGCCGTTATCTACAACAAGGTGAACGCTTAAGTGTGAACAAACAAAATTGCACCACACTTTCATTGTAGGTCATTGACTTAACCCAGAATTTAATGACAATGTTCGTTAAACATGGGATTTGCTCACTAGAGGGAATACATTTAATCGTTCTTCACTTGGGTTTGAACAGAGCCGTACCTAAATTAATTTTTAGTGATATTCATTTTTCTGTAAAACGCCGGAGTTCCTCACTCTGTTTAGTATCGCTTCGCTCACTGTTTAGTGTGCAAGTGTTTGTTTTGCATGCTTTGGCACTTGTGTTCAGAGATTACTACTGGCCAAATCCGACTTTTACAGAAAAGGGAATATCATTGTTCAATCCACAGGTAAATAAATTACTTATATCTGAATTGATGTGGGATTTATTTGTTCAAATAGAAGGGGTTACCTTGTTAAGTTTAACTTGCTTGTGGACATGATATCAGCACAAGTTTTATGCCAGTTGAAATGCATTCCGTCACAAGGAGAGGAATGGAATCAGGCTACGTACACTCTCACCTAAGAACTTCTCAGAAATAGTCATTGAGTTTTAGTTTACATGTTGAATGTGTAAGTTTAGACTTTCACAGAAGTTTACTCACAACTTGTTTTCTTTAAGTCGCTGAGATACCTGCAACTAATTAACAGTTCCACTATACAGTCAAAGAGCAAACAATTTAACTTTATTTCTAGTTTTTGTCCTATGTATAATAATATGTATTCATTAAAATAAAATATTTTTCTACTGCACTTAATGAAAAAAATATATTTGACTATATTAAATGAATGTTCTTGGGCACAATGTAGTATTTTGTGTACTAATCTTTGTCGTAAAAATTAATTTTTACCAATATATTGTAGAATCCTGGATTCTATGGTCTTATTATATATTTTTAGAGCTAACCCCCTGCCTTTATTGATCATCTGCTCTAAAAAGTACCTACATTAATCATAAGCGTTTTAGAAGCAAATGTGGAATTGACGGAAACACTGTGACGATATAGAAACGCAATGCACGAGAGGCAAGTAAGAGATACCTTACTCTAAAATCCAGAGTTACCTACATATAATGACGGGAAACACCTGTGTATTATATAGCACTTCATATTAGGCGAAAATATTGTTATGATTACACAAGACATTTAAGAGATGCTTGTTAGCTTTTGTTCACATTATTCATACTTAAAGACAATGTCGTAAATTTACATTCTACTATTGAAATTGAAAATTTTATGTGATGTTGCATTGTTTCTCTACCTGCAAATGGAGATACATCTGAGCGAAACAACAGCTGTAAGGCAGTGCTGGGGAGCAGTTCTAAAACAGTTTCCCTTCAGTTATTTTAGTGTAGCGTATCATTACGTGCCGTTACTAGGGTTTACTGATTTGCCGCATGCACGTAATTCTAAATTAGTAGGCGTATTCCGAAGGATTAAAGCTATTGAGGTTGAAAAATCGGCTTACTTTTCAGTTAATTTATTATTTTTAGCGAATTCCCAAGGAATCAATCTTTCGTACCTACTAGGCATCTACAATTAAACAAAAATTGAAAATACGCATATATACATACCGCGGGTGCCAAAAATTGTATACACACTTTCACAGCAGATATCTATTTAATATATTTCAAAGTTGGAGCGAAAAATAACCTTACTGTGTAGTATGATGTTCTGTAAACAGTGGTGACTCACATTATCATAGCATTGCTACGTAACAGGTAAAAATCAACCATGAACAAATGAAGTCAAAGTTATCGTAAATCAACAATGAACAAATGAAGCCTGGATTATCGTATGATGTTCTGTAAACGGATGTGACTCTCATTACATTATGCTAGCGCTGCTACAACAAAATTAAGTCAAGATTATCGTTTGAACAGTGGAAAGCAATTTTGAAGTGGTATTGAAAAACCGAGAATGTTGTAGAAGTTCAAAGGAATGGAGACGTGTGTACAGAACAGAATTGCAAACGCGAGTAACAATTCCGTCTCACCTGCCATTCATACATTCTATGGAAATTAAGAATTATACTTCCAATAGGATGGTGCACCACCACATTGCCACCAAGATGTACGTGCTAACCTTGATGACAATCTTTCAAGGTACTGGATAAGACGAAGAGGCGCGTTCTCCGTATCTAATCCGTTGGACTTCTACTTATGTGGAACTCTTAAGGTGTGTATACCATAGAAAACCAGTTACACTGGCAGCACTTCGGGAAGAAATTGAAACGGCGTGTGCTGCAATTTCATAAACGTTGCTCAATCAGTAGTTCAACATACTCAGAAGTGTATCGACGCCGATGGTGGGCATTTTGGGCTACTGTTGTTAACTGAAAAAGTCTAAAATGATTAGTGCTCATCATTTTCTGTTTGTGTAAATTCAGTTTTGTTATGTTAACACACTTTTTTCTTTGCTTGAAGTGTGTATACATTTTTTGGCACCCTCTGTATGTGTGTGTGTGCTCACTCTCTAGCGGTCGCAATTTTTGTTTCTTTACAACAAAATTAGGGATAAACCATTTAAATAATTAATAAAATAGTTTCTTAAAATTAGGGAAAATGCACTATTAGAAGTAAAGGATTCTTAAAAAGCGAAAATTGAAAAGTGCTCTTGGCTTTAATTTTCTCTATATTGTTATAAAATAAAATGACAAATTAATTCAGCATATGACTGTATTTATAACGATGCATTATGTCTTATTTTTAACTAAAACACCATCATGATATATGAAATATGAAATAATAATTCAATATGTGTTTTAGAATTAAATTCGTATGTAAACGCGCTCTATAATAGCCTCCAGAAAACGATTTTGTTACCTATTTTTACTACAATAACATTTAAATTAAATTTTTAAAGATAATGAAAATCGACAGAACGGATTATACATTGTCGATTGTGTATATTTTAGTACACTAATATTTTTAAATTGTAACATGTTTTTGTGTTATTGAAATATGTGGACATCATCTTAAATACACAATGTAACTCAAAACTTTTGCTTTTCTTTCTATTTTAGTAAACGTAAAAATTATATCAACGACTTTGTTCATAAATATGGTTATATGTTAAAACAATTAAAAAGACTCACACAGTGTAATTTCGTATATCGGTGGTATATATTTCTTTTAATTAATAGATACCATTAATTTTTGTGGTTTAATTGCAATAATAATTCTAAAAATGTGGTTTCCCTATTGTAATACTTATGGATTACAAAAATTCTGATTTTATTCCCTTTAATACCACATATTAATTCTATAAATTATTTCATTTCGTTAATTATTAAGACCCATAATTTGGATTTTATATTCATTTTTAAAGTTATTCAAGTTACTGAGGAATTCGCTTAGTTTGCGCAGCTCCTACCTTTGTTAATCAGGATAGAGAAAGCTGATATTCTTTTCCTATATATAAATTTAATAAATGAGTTTATCGTGGTTCGGAGGAGGAAAAGTATGGAATCTTCTCATTTATTGTGTTTCATTCTCTCTCTGTCGCGTGTTTTCATGACATGCTGTGCACTGAGTCTCCTCATTGTACGGCGATAGAAAGTAAGCAGCCCTCGAGCCGTGAAATTGAGTAGCCTTGGAGTGGCTGTCAGTGTGCACCACGTTTATTGGAAATTGGAAACTTGCAAGTTTAAGGAGCCGGCCAGAGCAACTCGGCAAGCAACATCCATAAAATTGAGAGCACGCATGCGAGCCGAGAAAGCAAAGAAGGAGACACTTTTTGAAATCGCTCCATCCATTCAAGTGCCTAAAGGAAATGCGGGAACAAAATCACCCCCACATTTTCCGTCACTTCTTCTTGGAGGTTGAGATGATTAAGGCGGGCAATGCAACCCAACTCTCTCTCTCTTCTTCTTTTTTTTTTTTTTTTCTCCCACCACTAGGGTGAGGAGAGCAAAAGTGCAAAAAGGTAGTCCAGCATGGCACAGTACCGTTAACCCTGATCATTTCTTACTTGGAAAACGGAGAAAACATCTTCAAGGTGAATACTTTGACGCAAGCAAGGAATTGGAACAGCGCAATGGAGCTTTCATTTCACTAACATGCACTTTTTTATTTGTCGTAACACACGAAAACAACTAGTGATATCATGCCAGGGATTCGATGTTAACCAGCTATATGAGAAGTGCACACATGTTAAACTGTGACATTTTCTCATATTTCAAAGCTCGAATGCAAGATGCATTTAGCGCTCCTGAAGTAAATCTTTTACAGAATTCATCATACATTTAGTAGACAATGTTTTATTAACATCTACTGCAGTATCTTGCCTGAAGTTTTTGCCTGAAGCAGTTTTTTTTCGAACTGCTACGTTGGTCTTGAGTCTCACGGAATTCAATGTCGTTAAAACAATGAAAGAAACAAAAGTTGTCTAATCCTTGTGTAAATTCTGCTAAGAACAACAAAATTTATAAATGTGGTCCTAATTATTCTATTCCACACCGAGTGATTATGATTTGATATCCGTGCCGAGTCCGCTTGTCCTGTCTGAATTATTTCATAGAAATTCCCAGCTCCAAGTCATAATGTGATTCATATATTAGTATTATCCACACACTTTACACGAACTAAAGCATAACATCTCAAAGATAATTGATAAGTGTAATAGTTATTATCGGAATTTCTAAGCGCTAAAACTGAAATGAAGCGAAATGAAGTTTGATTGGTACTGCACTATAGACAATAGGTGGAAGGGAAACAAGATCACGAGCTACAAACCACTCTCTCTCTCCTTATGTTCTCTAATTAGTTCTTGTTTATTTACCGGACGCTAGCTCATGGCTCGAGTTTGAATGTACCTAACTTGGTGTGCTTAACTGCTTAAGAACCTCGATAAGTAGAAATAGTAATTTCGTTATCAGGTACCAGAAATGCACGGAAAATGAAGGCAAAAAGTTTTCCAGCATTTGCTTAATTGGCATGGGTGATTACATAACTTGCTTAAGTGCATTGAAATTTATTATTGTCACACTAACGTTTCTACAACCGACTTATCGGCCGATGCAGTCATTTAAACTATATCTGTCATCAGATAATTGGATGACCTGAGAGTTGATCAATGCGTAATAAAAAAAAAGAAGTAAACATAGTCACTGTGCTGAATATTTTCTATAAATATTTCATTCACATATCGTTTACTTATCCGACATAAGAATACATTTCAGCCAATCATCTGTCAATATGTAGTCCATGTTTATCACTTTTAAAAGTACGCCAGTGTTTCACAGTTGTTTCCTTTTTCGTAAAGAAGTACACAGAAGGTGATAACAATGATTGTTCAATATGACGGATCGTTGGAAATGATAGATGTTAAATGAATGTTTATGTGTACGCGTGTGTGTGTGCGCGCGCGCGCGCTTTTAAAAATTATTCACCATTATCAATACCTCAACGTCAAATGCATGCAATAAATTTATTTTTACGAAATGTCATTTCCATGTATGTTTATTTCAATTTCCACCTCTTTATATTTCATTGTATTTGTATTACAATTCCTTTCTGTTTCAATGTTCTCCATTAATCTGTAGTTAGTTGGCAATTATGTAAATACTAAATATTTACATTGTTTCTCTAAAAGAATTAGGCCGCTGTAGGTTGTGTTATGTGTTTTAAGTAAAGTAAATAACTTATGAAATGTAATTGCCTGTTATGTTTCTTTTATTGGTAGGTTGTTAGTTCTGTTCGCGAAATATCCCTATTAATTATCACACGAAATTTTTATTCAACAAAATGAAAGTTTCTTACTATTTACTACCTAGGAAATACACACAACCATTTGCAAGAAGAAAAATTTAATTTTGAAAATACTAAATTATATCCATTATTCGTTGTATACAAACAACTGATATGTCATTGTTCCAAGGCGTTCCTGCCCTTGCTGTCCTATGCTGGGCTACGAAACCTTGAGTAGGGGATGAAGCGGTAAAGGATAAACAATAGAGGCGGAGCTTGTAAACGAATAGAAAACAATCTGTACGTTGGGAGTGGGGAAGCGAGAGGAGGAGCAGTTTCTTGAAGAAACGTAAACAGTCATGTACGTGGTCTCCTTTCTGTGTGTTACAAGTTCCGCCGTCTCGTTCCTTCCTCTACTAGGAGTTTCTTAACTAAGTACTTGCTTTACTATTTTAGTTTGCTGCAATTGTGTTAACTAAAAACAAAATTGCTGTCACTTGTGGCAGATGGCACCTGTATAATACGACTAGTAATGGTAAAACAGTTATGTGTCTAAAGCTATGGACAACCACCGTTACCGTAGATCTTACGAAACATTCAATCCATGGTTTAATTGCTGCCTATGAGGAAGTTCATGGTGTGCAAATGTACGAGATGCATACAAGTTATAATACCTCCGATTTTTTTTCTCACTAACTAATCACACGAAAATTATGAAACTTGTGCCACTTCTCGACGTAATCTCTCTATAGCCATACATATTTTTCATAACGTCGACGTCATAATTCCATGGCCACTGCGAGTGCTTCTGTAGCAGTCTGTTTTGACCACTGGAAAATCGCTGATGCAATAGCGACACTGAGAGTGTCTTTCATCGTTGGAAACAGTCAAAAGTAGCTAGGAGCCAGGTCAAGTGAGTAGGGAGCATGAAGAATCACTTGAAAGTTCTTTTCATGAAGAATCTGCTGCGTCACGTTCGCCTGATGCGTTGGAGCGTTGTCTTGGTGAAAGAGCACACGTGCAGCCTTTTCCGGCAGTTTTTCTCGCAATGCTGGAAAGAGTTTCTTCTTCAAAACATTTTCGTAGGATGCATCTGTCACCGTGTGCCCTTTGGAATGCAATGAGTAAAATTTACTCCATCACTGTCCAAGAGCATGGCCACCATAATTGTTTTCTGCACTGACGCTTACCCGAAATTCTTTTGGTGGCGGTGAATCTGAGTTCTTCCATTGAGCAGACCAGCGCTTCGTTTCAGGATTGAAAAACGGCATCCATGTCTTGTCTCATCCATTGTCACAATGAAAAGAACTCCCATTTATGCCGTCATCATGCATCAACATTGCCTGCCAACATGCCACGCGCGCAGCCTTATGGTCGTCCGTCAGCATTCATGGCACCCACCTTGAGGACACTTTTCGCATTTTCAGGTCTTCATGCAGGATTGTGTGCACAGATCCCACGGAAATGCCAACTTTGGAAGCGATGTGTTCCACATTCTTTCGGCGATCCTCCAAAACAACTTTCTCGCTCGACCATGGCTTGTGCAAGGCCAATATTCCCTTGGTTTGTTGTCACATGACGATTTGCCTTCCTTGAACTGTCGCACCCATAAACGCACATAAGACATGTCCATGACACCATCACCTCATGTCTCACTCAACTGGTGATGAATTTCAATCGGTGTCAAATCACGCAAATGAAGAAAACAAATGATTACATGCTGTTCTTGTAATGAAAACATCGCCATTTTGAAGAATCAAAAACAGTCCTCACTCTCGCCGCTGCTGCTAGAGTTCTGTATGCCTTAAAATGCTGCCCTCTCTGTCACGTATTGGCAACGAGAGCCCGCGTATTTCAAAATAAAATAAATAATGTTTCTATCTGTTTCCAGTCCTGCGAAAAAAATCGGAGGTGATATAACTTGAATGCAGCTCGTATAAAGAAAGTTCCACTTTGGTAACTGTCTCCTTGTCACCTTCATAATTATGCCCTTGTGATTCCCTAACTTCCAATTTTATTTCGAAAAGTCTTCAGGTACAATGCACTTGGATTGTTGATAAAATGAGAGACTGAAAAGGAATCTTTCGAAGCTATTCAATGTGTATTAGTGTAGGAGGTGTCGCTAATATAAACATAAAGATAAAAATAACCTATCGTGTCCTTTAATGGAAAAGACCTCCTAGCAAGTAGGGAAAGCTCGCATTTCCTAACGTAGTGTAGGTACTATTCCACGCTAGTTGTTCGTATACTGTTTAAGACACTCTAATTTGTTCTTTGGTTACTCCATTTTTCAGTGCACTAGTCTCTTCTGGCTAATATAACATAATATAAACATCGATAAGTGATTTAAAATTGATTTTTATTGATGGTACTCAAAGTTGTAATATTTCTAATATAATGTGCTAGGTTCATGATTTGTCACCAGTTTTACGATAGCTGGCAGGTCGGCAGTCAGAGCGGTAACTCTCGGCGAGGGGGAAGTAATGTCCACGGAACCAATTCAAGTTCTCGCAGTTACAGTTAGCACCTACCTTATGATAAGAGATGTTAAAGATATTATTCTGGTATCTTCTTTTAAAAAAAAATTGTCACTCTCAAGCATCAGTTCATTTTCCGAAATTGAATCAATTTCTCGCCTTTAGTGCTGCTAGTGTGTGGGCGTTTGTTCCATGCACTTTGTTTAACAACTTTTCATATATAAAAATTACACTCTGTCAGTAAGTTATTATTATTTCTTTCTGCATTTATGGCATTCTCAAAAAAAGTTGGGCCCTATTACTTTTCATAACTGGAGGCACACACTGTCAGTAAGTTATTAATGTATCTTTCTGCATTTATGGCATTCTCAAAAAAAGCTGGGCCCTATTACTCTGTATATATTTACTGCGTAACATAACCAATTTTCTAGATAAGGGAGGGGGTTTCGTGTGTAAAATCGGGTTCTCCTGTACTTCATTATCTATTATTTTGCCTCTAACCATGACCGCGTAAATGGAGCTTAATCAGTGCGTGGATCTATTACTCTATCATTAACGTTCCATTACATCCAATCTCTATGAATATCAGAACCGGGTTTTTGAATAACAATGATCTTGTATACTTTCAAATTTAAATTACTTAATTTAGGAAAATAACACAGAAATAGTTTAAATGTTAGGCCCTAATTGCAACAATAATATATTAGCACAAAGCAGCTCTGTGCTGTTCAACTATTGACCGAGTTGCAGTTGGATGCATAAATTGTTAATAAATGATGTAAATTGTAATATGAAAATTGACAGAAATTGTGCAGTTGGTATCTCTTCATTAAACTCTGTGAAGTTTTCTCTGTCTCATTTTCTACCGCACTTAACGATTGCGTTTTAACATAATGTAAATTGTTAATGAAATAAAACATGAAAACTGCATTAAAGCTCTCCACATATCATTAGGAATAAAATCCATAGCAGCAACTTTTATTCAAAGATTGTTTATTCCCTTGTAAAGCCTTTTTTTTTCAGTGCAATTACAGCTGCATTACCCAAACAAGATGCACCCACATTAGTGGCTCAGTGATTTTAACTGGTCTTTCTTTTCACTTTATCTTAAATTTAAACAAAAAAAGTCTAATTATATTTTATAGCTGCATCATCAGCAGCAGCCGAAGCTTGCAATACTAATGCATAATTACTAATTATTGTGTATTAACTATGGCGCAATATTTACAGTTGAGTACTGCGGTGCAGAAATGCCTGACTGTACTTGCAAAAAGCACGGCGCATTTCTCCGAAAGAAATTGTAGTAGTATTAAAACCAGCTTACGCATATATGCATAGTGTATGTAAATACGTGCTTTCGTTATGGTTAATGAAGTTATTTTAATCAAGAGAAACAAAGGTAGGAATAATTGTGCGTTCATTTAGTTATTATTGTGTTTTGTAGTGTTTCAATTCAGTGACGTTTAGCATGTTTCTGAGTAATAAATTAAATTATAGGGTACTTTAATAATAATATTACATTACATACAGAAGCCTTCATAATATTTTCCAGATTCAATGGATGTGTGGTTGCAGAGGAAGTAAAAGTGAAGTTATTTGTTTAAGTAACTTTGAATGCCTACATTTATTTTCCGCAAAAAAAAGAGTAAATTAGATGTCGTCTGACGAAAAAGCCGGAGTAAATTACATTTTTTTTTGTATGAACAAGCACCTAATTTAAGTTCATAAAATAACTCTTATACATATATAAACAATTTATTGTACTACTCCGTGTTAATGTTAATAATATTCTAAGTATTTACTCCTATCCTTTAGGGAAAAAATTACACATATTTAACCAGGCTATTTCACTCATGTGACGTCATCTTAAAATCAACCAATGAGACGAAACAAAAATTTGAATTCTGATCAATCACAGCTGGAATACGAAGTGAAATTATGTAGGAAAAAATTATCAAATCCATTTTATCACATGACGTGTATTTGGCTTGCGGTCAATGTAGCCAACTTTATGCTTACACTATATAATTCCTGAACACGCATCACTGACTACTTTTGCTAGAGGCGGTGGGGAGCTTTGATAGCAACAAAAGCATGAACAATCGACAATCATAGCGCAAAATGGAGGGTTCTTCAAAGGGTTTTGGGTGCGTTAATTGTGCAAATTGATCATATCATTAGGAATTCCAAACCATAGAACACAAAGAAAAATAGAGATACTATATGTTATCTTTTTTGTTTTCCTCAGTTGGTATTAGAAAATCGAACGATAGCGGTTGTAATAGTCGACTTTTGTGCATTTAGTCTCACGGTTTCTGAATAGAATACATATTCGTAAGTATAACAAGTGTTAATATTCTGTACGCAAATTCTACATATATATCACTTTTATTCTTATTCTATTCATGAAATAGCCCTAAACCCGTATTTTGCTCTTCTCTTTTGGCATTACTCACAGTAGGCTTTCTTCTGTCTCAAGATTGTTTGAAAACGTTAAGTACCAATATAATTATTACAATGTTGATAATGAAAGTTAAATAAGTAAACTGCAGCAAAGAAAATGTTCAGTGACCAAAGACAAATTAAGAATCTTGGGAAATATTTGTACAGAGTTAAGAACAAATGGTTATGGTCAGTGAGGAAAGATAATCTGTAAGTTGGATTGTGTTTGCCTTGGGAGATTGGCTGGTAGTTGTATTGTAATTATATGTGTGGAAGATTAGGAGTTTAAACGTATATAGGTGTGAGTCAATTAAGGGCGGAAGTTAACAAAATCATTGACAATTTAGGGAATTATTGAATTGTATAAAATGTTTTAGTGTGTCATCATAGTGTTTCTTTGTTTAGTAGAAGGGGTAGTGCCAGAGTTTACTGAATAATCAAGGACTGCGTCTTAACAAACGCTCTTAAATATAGTTAATAGGTATAAATTAGTATGTCAATTTAAATATCGTATCGGAGTAAGTTAAAATATTGGCATGGAATAGAACTTGGGTTAGAACCAGGCCATAATCCAATATTGGTAACTTAAAAGATAAAGATAAAAATAGCCTATTGCGTCCCTTAAGGGCAAAGCCCCCTAACAATTAGGGAAAACTCGCTTTCTCCTACCGTGGTGAGCTATTTCACTTTAGTTGTTCGTATGCTGTTTAAGACCGACTGATTTGTTCTTTAGTTACTCCATTTCTCACTGCACTAGTTGCTTCTCGAGAGATTTCCATTTTTCCTCTTCCTCTTGCTACTCTTGACCAATCTGGACCTGCATGTTCCTTGAAGAGCTCTGTCCATCTTCTTCTGGGTCTGCCTTGTGTCCTTTTTCCTATCCCAAGGTCCCACATGGAGATCTTGCAGGTCCATCCATTGTCCTGCATTGTTACGACGTGACCGCCCCATTGTCAATTACTTCTGGTAGTTATTTGTGCGATGTCTGTTGTCTGAGGTAATTGATTTATTAATACTATAGGTACTTTTTCCTTCAAAGTTATTCCCAGGATCTTGTGTTGTATTTTTATCTGACATATTGAATTTTGTCCTTTTGTTTTTCTGTAATTGACCATGTCTGACACACATAGAGTGATACAGATTTCGAGCGCCTGGAATCTGATTTTCTTAGTTAGTGTTTGGTTTAACAATATAAACTTAAGGGACCAAAATGCTCTCTAGGTTAGTGAGATTCTTCTTTGTACTTCTTTTTCCTATCATGGGAGGAGATCTGTTGTCCTAGGTATGTATTTGTAACTTAGCATTATTTAAATAAATAAATAAATATTTAACCACATTATAAATTCCCAGGTATTTACTTTTATATCATCTGCTCGCCTTGTCATATACTCACAAAAGTCTGCGAGCAGCCGCTTTCATTTTTATCACTTTGTATTTTTTTGTGCAGTTAATGGTGTAGGGACTTGATTTGTCTCAGCTTTATTCATTATTCCAGGCTAGTTGAGAGCTCATATACACAGTTTTAAAATACATTACTCACTGCTGTGTAGCCACTATTCAAACGTTGTCGCCCAATAGGTTGCCAGGCGCATAACCGCCGACAAGCCTTCCACAACAGATCGAATCACACTGTAGATTTAGTCAACTCAATGTTATATGATGTTACAACTACCTGCCCTGCTTCTCGCCTAACGTCGAGCGAGTAGCTGATGCGCTTCATCTTTCTCTGTCCCAGCGAGGTCAAATTATTCTTATCACAGTAGACGCGTTTTATACGAGGAAATCCGCATCTTATGTTAACGTGTTGAAATACAACCAAGTTATCACGCATACAATTATACTGAACATTATCATATATTAATTTACACCGCTATCCATAAAGAAAGTTATTCTTATATTCCACACAGCAAACGATCATCCTTCGCGATTTTTGCATTCTTTTCTCTGGGACAAGTTTTTCAATATTTGGAACATCAGTCTGTGCTGTGCACAACCAAAGAGTACATTTCCAGTTGGTAACCGAATGTGAACTTCTGTGACATTTTTATTATTGAAAAATTATTCAGATATACATAAAAATTGAACCAAATGTCCCCAATATATCAGCAGCTTGCTTGTGTGATCGTGGAAATGGAGAATGGAAAAAAAAAAAAAAAAAAAGAAAGAAAAAGAAAAAAAAAACTTGTAGACTCCTTTTGTTTTGGTTTGCATCCTTCACTTCACTATCATATATCAGCTCTCTAAGCTCCAATTTAAATTCTTTAGGAGTACTATCAGTGCCAACAGAAAAAGGGGTAGCAAAAATATCGACATGTGCTTCCAACTTTTCCAAATCCATTAATCCTGGAATTAAACTCCTTATGCTGTTTGCCTAATATCTTGGCATATTCTCAAAAATCACTAATGAGAAACTGATATTATTTTTTAAATGTGTTAAATCATCATTATTTAAATTTGTTTCCACAAAACAATTTCCTTTTTATACAATGAACAGCTGAGAGTTGATTTGTCCTCTCTCCTCAAGAGGAAGATTAAGATTGTTGAAGTGACTTGTTATATTCACAGGGAAAGTAGGTTTAAAATCTATATTTAATTTTAAAGTTTGAAAGAATGTAGACTCTTGTATTTAATCCACTAAATAAAAATATCTTTCTAGATGTTTCTAGACTTGGCAAATAAATTTTCTTCTTCTGCGGCAATTATGCACTGCTCTGCAATTTTCTATCTTTAAATGTTCCTAATAGGCTCGTTATTAGCCATATGATATATAAGGTCTATTCACTAACATTGTGATCTTGCCTTAATCCAGTCATAATTTGCTTCAGTTGCTCTATCATTACAACCATCTCCATTTCTTTGTTTTTCATATTCATTACTAAGTAACTTATACTTCTTAAAGGTGTTAACCTTGCCATACTCAAAGCGAACCATCCTGGTTCACAAATAAAAATAGCTCATCCCAAAGTAGAAGTTTATATTTCAAACTATCCACTATATGATCTGATACTGCACTATACTGCTGAGTAAGGCTTTTCTCCCCTTCAACTGCAACGCAAGCACTGCCCGCTGCCCGAATTTGCACAGTTGATGGTGACTGCTGTATATGCCATAAGACTTGTTAACATGCTATCCTCTGTAAAACCTCAATAATATAGGCTGCATTGTTTTTTTAATGAAAATGGTTGTGATTTTGTTCGTGATACTTTATTAATGAATGACTCGTATTAGTTACGGTACAAAATGTATTTCGTTTTAAGTCCATTAATTTCCTTGTTTTAATGCGACAAATTTTACATAAAAGAATGATAGTAAATTTTTAATGACATGAACACTAATACAAGACACTTAAAAATAAGCTGATGTGATAGCTGTTAGCGCAAATTTTATAAATCAATATGTGTCATATTTAATATAAACTTTTAACTTTCAGGTAATCATGTTTGACCAACTTCCACACGGAAAGCAGTAAAAGCAAAAATATCGATTGACTCCTCTCTCTTTCTCTCTCTGTGACAAAGAACACATGCATGTAAAAGTCCCGTAAAAATAACTGAAATTATATTTGGAATAAAAGTATTGTTGCTATTGGACGGGGCTGAACAAAAAATCAGTTGCGCTACGTTGACTCGACTGTGATTGTGTTAATCCTATCAGGATGTTAGATAGATCTAAGAACTCTATTGGATATGAAATTTTTACTTGGAGCAAACATTCTCAAAATTACATTTATTTTCCTTAAAATCTTAATACATTTTTTCATAGTCTTTTTTGTGAAATCATTCAAATTTGCATAAACATGTTTTATGCTAATTTTTTAAATTAATAGCTATGCTTTACAAATAATATTCTACAAGTCATGAGTTTTAAAATAAGCTACCGTTCAAGTTTCTATATTAAGGAGTTCGAGAGATGTCTCTATAAAAAGACAATTTCAATAAAATACATATATATGAAGCATTTCCGCATGGTCGTTAATAGACATAGTTATGTAATATTTAAAAATCATCTTCGGAGTAATATAAGCAAATATATTAAGCTTGAAAAAATATAATATTCTTTATTCTCATTTTCCGGGCGATTTCAATTTTTTTTTATTTGGTTTATTTTCAGACTTGAGGTTTTTATCATGCTGTAAATGTACGACACGGGACCCACAGCTTTACTTCCCTTTCGTAGGAAACCATACTTAGGTCGGTCCTGGTGATGTAGTGGTTACCATACTTGAGATTTAAAATGGATTTGCCCAAACTAAAAGACGCATAATATAGCAATGTTAATTTTTATGAGCAATTTACAATATTTTCTTCTCCATAGGTTAATTGTATAAGTTGAACTATTCCTTTAAGAATACAAAGAAGTTCTTGCATGATATTGTGCGTCACATTCAGGAAGAGTGTTGCCTGATGTGTTTACAAATAGACTACAGGTGTATACTCAGTTTGTAAAAACAAATTGATTCTTTCTAGCTGTTGATAAACACAGGAATCTAAGTATAATGGTATGGTTATGTTTAATATTAGTAACATTGAATACATCAAGGCTTGCTTGCTCTTGTAAAACAGCTCACTTTCGATATCATATGACCTTAAGTAGATATCTGTTGGATATGACTGTACCTTAATTTCGATTGGTAAGCCATCGAAATATGTTGATTTTGCTCTCGCAATATGTTCATGGCTATACCCGAGTGTGTCGATAATATAAGAGTAAAGTAAACTAAATTCTTATACAATAATGGTATGGGCTGTCTTTATTTTGTTAATTTAAAACACTTGCAAACTTACTTTATCAGAATGACATTTTGTGACTGTGGTTATAATTGGTAATTTTATTTGATAAGTAAAACGTTATATAAATATAAATAAAATTTGTCTTTCAATCAGATATGTTGTTACAACAATTAAAATCTTTCGGGCTGTTCTGCCGTGGTCCATGGTTTAAATTATTACCATAGCTTTCGCCAACCACTTGAGAGCATGAAGGAATGTTAAGAACCACTTGAGGGATATGGATAGGTAGCAGACAGTTGCGCAATGCAGAGAGATGATTTCGCTAGAAGTACAGTCGGAGCAAAAATCTGAATGCGGGACGGAGTAGTATACCAAAAAAATAGTACTATGGTAGTAATTTAAACCATGAACCACGGCAAAACAGCCCGAAAGATTTTAACTGCTGTAACTATAACACCGACCGTGAAAGCCGAAGAAGTACTATAATCTGAGATATTGGTTTTTAAAACTTTTTTTTTTTTTGCTTTATTATTCATTTCTGCTTAGTTCCACTTTTTTTTTTTTAATAAATGTATTTAGATGCTTTTGCCGTACATTTGCCTACCTCCAATGTAAAACACTGGATTTTCTTCCGAAATATTCTGCCTTTGACTTAAGGTTCTAGTTGTGCGCTATAAACGCATCTTCATATTTACTTGCCTATCCATTTTCATACAAATAAAAGCCTAGCCCAGGAATAACGATCGCCGTTAGATGCACATACAATTGTCATTACTGCAGATTTATGTATTCGAATTTGTAAAGTACCTCGTGAATGTTGCTAGCCTTAATCCCAAAACTTGGTGTTTAATATTGTAAGGAGGTGCGCGTTCTAAAACATCCGGATTCCAGCAAATTAACTTTGAGTAAAGAAGTCTAGAACAAGCGTACAAAATATTGAGATGGTTGAAAAAGCATCAATATAATGAAGCATGAATAGTAAAGCTATCGTGCACGCAATCATCCATCTACAAGAGGACTGATGATTGTTGGGTATGAGGCTGGCAGATTATTGACTGAAAAGGGGCTTTATTACTGGAAACCGTCTGAGACACTAGTAAGTACATATGGCGCAAAAATGTTGGAATCGGAATAAACTGCTGACCTAGATTCTGCGAGGACACATTTTCTAAAAGGAGTTTTGGGACAAGGGACAGGGCACAGATTAAGAGGAAGTTTGTGGCAACAGCGAGACCATAGAGTGTAAAATCAGAGTAGTGAAGAATTATTAATGGGAACCGAACTGTAATTAGAATATTTTGCTACCATGAACAGCTAGGGGTGGGAGGTAACATGACATAGGCATTCACATTTAACAGAGGACGAAACGATAGGGCTGGGCTCCATTTGGTTAGCGATTAAGGAAATAGAAAAAGAATGAAGGAAGGTTAAGAACCGCTTGAGGGATATGGATAGGCAGCAGACAGTTGCGCAATGCAAAGAGATGATTTCGCTAGAAGTACAATCGGGGCAAACATCTGAATGGGGATCAGTATATCAAAATAGTAGCCACACTCAATAGAAATGGGCTGGTGTGGCTCAGACTAGGTGCATGGCAGATGATTAAGAATTGACCACTATAAGAGGAGAATATGCCCCGTCTCTGAGGAGATGGAATCCTGAACATATATACTGGCTGAATGTAAAGGTACGGAAGAATATAGAAGAAGTACTAGCTCGGAGCTCGAGAGATGGCTAGACAGAGGAATGTGCTGACAATGCAGCTATTAATATTCTGCTTTCGTTAACGCCATTAGAACGGGTCGAATCTTAAGAATTTGAATAGATGACAAATATGCAATGCGTAATGTTTTACATAGCAGATAATGCCTCCTCTCCCCGCATATGTCGCTAGCCATCTCTCCAGCTCCCAGCTGTATCTTCCAAACTTCTTTACGGGATCGAAAGAGAGAGGTGATTATGCTGGGCTGTGCTGGCAGGCAAGGAAATGGAGGAGAGATGGCCAAATTTCTGATGAAAACTGCTCAGAGCTGAAAATACAGATAATGAGGAAGGTGGGAAACAAATTGGGTGAATTGTTAGATATTTCTAATGTGGCTTCTTTATAGTTGTTTATTTTATTTTTTATTTTTAAGTAATTAATTTTATTTTTACTTATCTTTTATATGTTTTTTTGTGAAATATTGGATTGTGAAACAATACAATATTTAATACAACATATTTAGCTTATAACAAAAACCATGTTCGGTCCATTGGATACCTGCTGCTGCTATAGATTTAACGGCCGTAGAAATGTGACGATTAGATAAGCGATACATAAATGGAATAGAGCTAAACCTTTATGATAAAAGATGAAACCCGTTTTCTGTTAAAGTACAAAGTGAGAGAGTTTCTTATTTAATTTAAGTAGCGTTTTGATCACAAATACTGCCTTATATTAGTAAAGCGTGTTTCCATAATACTTTTCTAGGGATTCCAAAAATCTTGCAGAATATCCCTCTTTGCTGGTGAAATATTTTTTTTTATTTAAATTGGTTTTTTATTTTAATTTTTATTATTATTTTTTTTTTTTTTGCACTGCATTGATCTTTCGCGACATCTGTAGGTTGTGGACGTGTACTATCATGAATGAAATGAAATTAATTAACAATGGTGCAAATGAACTCGGAGTGCTTGGTGCCTTAAATCTATCTGGCATTAATCTTCTCAGGAAAAATCTGGGAAGAAAAAAAAAAAAAAAAAACCAGGCAGCCTGACCTGCCCGGGATTTGAATACGGAGACGCTACCACTAGACCACGGAAGTGGGCTTGCTTATTCTTGTTTAACCGTTTAGAAGGTCTGCTGCCCGTTCTGAGACCTTGGTTTCTTAGATACATTTTCTTGTAGCCTTGCTCAATTGAATGCCATGAGAGTAATACTCTCAAGTATGGCATACAAAAAGAGATTTTTGTAATACTCTCAAGTATTACAAAAATCTCTTTTTATATAATCCATTGTTACCTTGACTTGGAAGAGCAGAATTCCTATAATAATTCCCATCTCTAATTGAATTTTTATAAATAATTAAACTCTGATTTTGTGTTGCTACAGATATCTCCTGTCACCATTTTGGAATTTTCAGTGATGGTACGATTTTATGGTTTGTCCATCCCAGTTTTATAGTTTTGTCTGTTGTGTTTGGAATAATCAGCTGGACTTCTTTCAGTCTAGAGTGCGTGGGCATACTTATTCCCTCAATTTGAATAGTAAAACACAATTTTATGTAATTGCAAAAGACAGTCTCTGGTGATTTTTCTCAGAAGCATTACTTTGAATTTTTTAGTATATGCATGAGCTCGCCAAAACGTATTCCTAAGATATTTTTATGAATGCCAGGCTTTCCCTTGTCAACAGAACTTTGCACCGAATTCCAAATGCTTAGCGTCTCTCGCTTGTTTATAGATGTGTTGTGGGCTCGAGAGCTTGCTAGGAAAAGGGTAAAAGGCGTTTCCATTACTTCCAGGGCTCACGAGCCCGGTTTTACTTGACTTATGAACTACACCTATTGCAAACAAGTGAGAGGGCTTACTTCGCAGTCTACTTATTAAACGAGTTCATTTGTAGCTGTATACAAGAGATAGCTAACATTTCCAGCATACATACTTTTGAACTAATATTTTAAGATTTACGAGCTGCTTTCTTTATAAGAAACGGAGATAATACAAACAAAAGGTGGTAAAAATAGCAAGTCTTTACATTTTTACACAAACAGCAATTTATATAGAGTGGCTGGAAAGAAAAGTAAACGACCATACTTGAGAGCTTGCACGGAACACCAGAACAAACATAATTTTATAACACCATATTTTACCAAGAGGTGTTTTCAAACCGTTAGAAGACGTTCTTAAGATTCAATGACTACTCAAAGTTTGCATTTTTTAATAAGTCTTAATAAGTATAGTCCTTTTTACTGGGGCGATATCTGCACCATCGGACATGGTTTTTGTTTAAATAAACTTTTCCAATGAAGAGAATTAGCAGAGGTAGTCCTGTACGTAGATCACCCCCCTCTCCCAATCTCCTGAATTGTAATTTTTGCGCTTTTTTGTGTGGGATTGAATGCATGATTTAGTTTACCAGTAACAAATGAAGGTCTGACGGTCAGGATAGTTGTAGCATTAGGGAACATTAAAGTCAATCCTGTTGTCTTTGACTGTAGCCTTAGGTGATAATTTCCGAAAATATAACCTTTGTGTAAAAGCCAACACAGACATATTTTTATTCCTTTTGTAAAACGAAGGGACAATAAATGTTGTTTAAGACTGTCAAGGTAAATTGTTTACGTTACTTAAGATATGATGTAGTAGGAAAATATGTCATTAGAAAAAATGTTTTACTGTCGCATGTAATTTTTCAAAGTATGGGTGTTTAATTTTTTTATAAGATTTAACTACTTCACCGATCTTATAATATAAATATGTTTAGCCCCCCCCCCCCAATGATTGCAAAAGTTGTTAATACCTGTCCATTTTATATATGATGTAAAACGTTTTAAAAATAGTGATTGTGTATAGTAACAGCACCATTTTTAACTGTTTATTAAGGAAGATATTGGTCATCTGGGGTTATTGAGATGAAAGAGCTAATTTTAAAGTTCGTGTTAGCAATTAGATATGAACGGAATGAATGAATGGTGGTTAACGCCCGTTTGTACTACTGAGGCATCACAGGCGATGAACGCTGGTGATACATGAAATGAAATGATATATTGGAAAAGGTTTTTTTAAGGAAGGAAACTTCCAGGCCTAAGTTTATGGTACCTCTCCAGCATTTGCCATTTATGAGGACTGAGGAAAACCTGGAAAAAACCTCATTCAGCGAAGGCGGTCCTGGCGGGATTCGAACCCCAGACCTCCCACTCATGAGTCCGAGTCTTTACGACCTCGGCCACCCGTGGCGGTGATAGATATGAACGGCGATAACCGGAAGACTTGTTTTGGACATTGACCTCTTATTCATTGGATTTTACACATTTATTTTTTAATTTTAAAAATAAATCTAATATCTGAGGCTATTTGATTGGCTGATCGAACTACGATCTGCAGAACTTTAAAAAGTTTACCTTTGTCAGTTTATTTTATCAATTTCCAGCCTTTGCTATTAACACTTCATTGTAAGAGTTAAGGAATTTTCAACTTCCTTAACAGATAAAGCCCCGATCGGAATTTGGGAGTGAAATGAAACAAGCTGGGCCTATAATATAATGTAGCAATTTATCTTGTCACGCAGATAACAGATGGCAGCACGCAACTGTTTCATCTTCGCATTTACGTCGCAGATACTTATGCGGAACTGTTCATTTTGGAACACGCTTCCGAAATTTATCACCGTGACGTTGTAACGGCAAAGCCGCAGAAAGTGATTATGGCTTTCACACTGAAAGCGCCTTCGTGAAAAAAAAGTGAGAGTATTATAAAAACATTCTAGGAAATAGTTTATGGATTTATTCCCTTTTTTACCGTGCAAATTTACGAGCACGAAGCATATTCTCTGCCTCCCTACAGCCCCATTTTACAACCTTTTTGAATGAAAATGGTTTTTACGGTTTTATTGTGCTCCAGCGAAATGGCGGTGGGCACCAGGGGTGTGAACTCCCGTTGGGTGGGGTAATTATCACAGTGCCTATAGCTGTCTTTAGTTTTAATTACACCACTCTCGGTCAGAGTCGTTTTCCAAATCGATAATTCTGGGGGCGTTGATAGCCGACTTCTTAATGTTGGCAGGTGGAAGAGGTGGAAATGGTACTTACTGGTACAACTTCATGCTTCAAGAGCCTGTTTGCAGAGAAAGAAACACAATTATTTATCCACTATTAACGTCCTCTGTGGACTGACAACTGGTAGGGTAGGCCAGATTCGAGGATGAAAAATTAATGTTATTCATATGACCCTAAAGCTATCTGACACTAGTCGATCGTATAAACTTTCCATACGGGAGGGGAAAATGGGACAGTATAGAGATGTGTACAGAAAAAAAAAATGTAAACGGTATAAAGATGAAATGCTTTAGTAGTTACACCCATTTTATTCTAGTTTACAGAAACATAAGTTATATTTGACTTTGTTCCTTAAAATGTACACTCTATTTATGCGGTTAGTATGGCGAGAAAGGGGCTATATTTTATTTATTTCTTTAACATTTATACCTCATTCTCCCGTTGATACTTGCACACCGGCTCTGATTTGAAAGGCAGCCGGAATGCAATTTCATTTATGGCAGAGTAATTGTAACAAATTATAATATAACAACATTAAAACATACAACAATATACATGACTGTATTCATAAGTAATGCAAAAGCAGAATTAAATACATAACATTGCGAGTAGTACATACCCCTGCTTGCCACTAATTTTAACATCAAAAACTTTGCTGGCACAGCACAATATAAAAGGGAATAGAACATCTGTAAAAAAAAAAAAAAAAAAAAAAAAAAACTGATGGCAATAAAGCGTTTGAGTTTCTGTATTTGAAATGTTTTTGTGCATATGATGAAATAGCAAAGTGAAACTTTGAAAACAAAGCTTGGAATTGCGCTGGGTGGAAATATTGAAGCCCCTTTCCTCTGCACAAATGCCATGTAAATGCATTAGGCTTTTTGTTGTGTTTACATGGAATTAATGCTTCTGTGGAACAAGTATTTTCTTCAATGAATAAGTTATGAACTCTTAAAAAAGCCACATCCTCTCAGATATGCTAAGGGAAATGCTTATAACCTAAACAAATTTTCCGTGTGGAGTTTTATTTTTTTTTTTTTCGGTTCTCAAATAAAACAAGTTACTGAAACAAATTTATTCTTCAGAAAATATTTCAATAAAGGGAAAGTATAAATTATATCACAGGTGTCCCAATTTTTATCCAGAAATCTGAGCAGTTTATTATAAAACATCAAAATTATAAAGAAATATGTCATCATTAAGTACAATTTTTTGCTGTCTATGTAGTAATACTGAGCATAATTCTAAGAACGATTTTGTATATAAAGCCTTTTGTGTTGCTTTTTTCTTAAAAAAAAAAAAGAGTCATATTTTAGCACAATGTACGCTAAAATACGTATGACAAAGGTATTGAACACGGTTGAAATTATAGAATCTTTGTTGAAAAATTAAAAGCAAACATGGAGAAAAATGTTGGAAAGTTAAAGGCGTAGGAATTTTTGAAAATGAATTGATGTAAAGAAAGAAATAATCGTCCATCAGTCTACAGTGGACCGGAAAGATTTTGAAAAGTTTGTCATATTTGAAACTTTTTTCAAAGGAATAGGTTAAATGTAAAGTGCCCTAAGGAGTTGCTAGTAAAATTTATCATAATAACTATACTAGAAATATTTAATTTTTATAAAAGATGAATGTAAGTTTTTAAGTGAAAATTTCCGTTATTTTATTCATGAAGTAGTAGTAGTTATGGAATTTTATTGTAACAGTTTTAAAGTACACACATGTTAAGTTTAATTGTGGCATGGACCTTATGGCCGTACATGCTGATACCCTCCTTTTAACTATCAAAGTATATAATACACATAGAAAAAACGGTAAAATTAATTACTGCAATTAAATTAAAAAATAAGAACTTTAAGTGCGGGTTAAAAATAATATCGAGGAATCAAGCATTTCTTCAAGCAATTTATCTGAGGCAGCATCAAAAATAAGGAAACCCTTACACAAAATTGGACTAGGGTATATTTGGTTATGGAGAGAGAACATTACGCAGAATAGCTGGAAAATAGTTAACCGACGTTTGCGAGATAGAGATAGGCAAAATACTGAGACTCAATGCGCAGAGAAAGTATCGCTTAATCTGCAGGCTCAAATATATGCTGGAGGGCACAGTATTTAGATATCTGTGACATAAGAAAGAAACTGTTTCGCATGGCTCAGATCAGGGGCTTGGAAAGAAAATAAAACAGTTAATGCTTCCGGGGAAAGAATTTGCCACTCTGCGGAGAAAGCGATGCATGGAGGCATATTTTGGCAGGAAATTTTATTTAAGTATTACCGTAACTGTGTATTTGCCCAGAGAAATTGTCCAGATAAAGTTTTGCTAAGTAAAGTGTAGGTAAAAGCCATCTGCTAAGGGAAATATCCTATCTTATGAGAATTCAGAACCTGATACGTTTCTTAGGATGGTGGATACACAAGAGAGCCAACTCGGCGGCCAACTACGAGAATGACGCAATAAAGGCTAGAGTTTGCGCGCGGTCTCTCTATATGGCCAGTTAAGTCCTACGCCCTAACCATATTATGGCCAGGGTAGTAAATTGTATCATCTTCTTCATTCATGGACTAGGTCGTAGCTTGTTCTTCCTTCCTTTTTGAGTCTTCCAACCGATTATCTTTTTAGTCGATATTAAAGGACTCGTGTGGGTATTTTCCATTATTCTTTCGCCTTATATGTTTCACTCATTGTTGTTTTTATTATTATAATTTTAAAATTGACTGTAAAATGAAATAATATCTAACTACTGCACGATACCAGTTCTCTGATTTTCAAGAAGTGAATTTTCTGCTGCTCGTATTTATATCGCAAGTCTCAAATACTGTACCCAGTTTGGAATTAAGTTCTGCAAAGACAAGCAGAAAAAGGATAACAGTAGTAAGGGGTTACGCGTTCTTCTCTGGGCCCAAGCTTTGTGGTTTCGACCATTTCACGTCAAGTAATAACATCATAGCTTTATTCTAAGCGATGCATGACCACTAGCTGACATCTGTATATACTAAATGTACCAGAAGTTACCGTATATTATATATAATCACTGTAATATAATTGCTTCTCTTGTTATAGTTATTTAACTATATATAGACATATGTAAACAGATTATTGTGTTAGAAGTGTACATACGAGTATGTATAAAACAACAAGTTAATCATTATTAACTGATTTATGAAGTAGGTTTTCGCGGCTGAAGTTTATCAAGATTCTAGAAACGTTGAGTGGTGTATTATTAATAAGTTTCATGGGGCATAAGCCGAAAAAGTTTTATCATTGTTAACTGATACGCTAGAGCGTCTGAGTAAGACGTTAAGGAGGTACTTGGCAATGTTCTGCTTTAACTCGCCTCACTTGACAAACACTATATGTTTATCTCGACTTACAAGGATTATGCCTAAGGCCTGTTCCGAGCCCTGACGGGCAGTAAGAACCATTCGAATTCAGCGTCTACAGATGTTTGAAGCTGGTTTACCTCTGTCTAGTGTTTCTTTCTTCTCGGCAAAAATTCGGCTGGTATAGGAACGGCTTGGTAAGTCTTATGTTATGTAAGTACAACCGCACTCTTCCTCTATGATGCTTAGTGCTTGTAATATAGCAGCCATTCTCTCAACAACGCACACGATTCAATCTCCACATTCTTAACTCTGTACCTCCAAACTTGGCAGACGTGTCAGCCAGTTTTGAAGTGTTTACATCATCAACCTACATCACGCCATATTATCGAGATGCTATGATAAGGATGTACCCCCTCATAACTTCGCTCGGTGACAAAGGGTTCGAAACACGGGTTTGCAAACTTGCGCCGCTCGGACCTTTTACCATTATTAAATGGTTTTGCATACCAGTAATTTCTAATATTTTGTATTTTAATTTAATTTAATTAAATAAATTTTTAAACTATTAACCGGTCTAACAGTGCTAACATCCACCCCCACTTCTCCGCCACTGGTCATATTCTGGCGTTGAACACAATTAAAATAAAAATATATACACATTGATAGTTTCAAACGCACTCACCTCTCTTGCAACACTCTATGTCCCTGAAAAGTTTGCATTTAATTGCCAATTTTTGCCATTTAGCTTCAATGACATTGACTCTTGATAACTTTTTAATATTCAAAATGTAACATCCACTTTTTTTTTAAAATTTCGTCCATTTCCTGCATTACGCAACAGTTTTTTTTTTATTGTGTTTAACGCCCGTTTTTACTACTGAGGTACTACAGGCGGTGGACGCTGGTGATACATAAAATTATATATTGAGAAAGGATATTTTTAGGAAGGAAACGTTCCAGGCCTAAGTTTAGGGTACCTCCCAGGCATTTGTCATTTATGAGGACGGAGGAAAACTTGGGAAAAAACCTCAGTCAGGGAGGATGGTTCCTGGTGGGAATTGAACCCAGACCTCCCGCTCACGAGTCCGCGCCTTAACGATCTTGGTCACCCATGATACGCAGCAGAGTGATTCCAATAGTTGCAGCCAAGTTTGGGCCTAAATGTCTGTCGGTGACTGGTAAAATGGAAATATATATATTTATAATTCAAGAATAACGTATCAACATATATATTTTAATTAATAAAATGGTTTTTCCAATATAAAATCTCTAACCCCACTTAAAATGCCAGATTTTCATAGAAAACGTTAAAAATGTTCACCATTTGCAGTAAGACAAGTGTTATAGCATATAAACAAAATTAAACCTACTTTACAACTTCTCTGAGCTCATTGAATACAAACTAAGAATATAAATGAGCAATATTTCGGAAGCAAAGTTGCAACTAAACAATATTTAAACTCTTAATGTTTTTTTATAAGTCGGCCCTACTGGTGGTAACTATATTTACCTCGTAGACCCAAGAACGCACGGTTTTGGCCAAGGTCGATGGATTTCATCGGTCCTAAAAATCCTAAGTATGACTTCTTTCGGAAGAGAAGTAAAGCCGTAGGTCCCGTGTCGTAGATTTACTACATGTAAAAGATCCTCAATCCTGAAAGAAGAGGCCTCTGAGCAAAATGTGTCGGCAATTTCACGCTATGAATAGATTGGAGCGCTGATGACCTGAGATGTCAAAGAGCATCATAAGTAAAATCAATCAATTAAAATTTCTATGTCACAGCCAACGGTGATGATTTGTAATCTCTTCTTTGGAAATTATTTTCACGATTTTTATATAGTAAAATGTTTTATATATTAGCTCTATTAGTTACAACTCAACTTGGATATTCCTAGTTTGTAATAAAGTATGTATCTGGTTTGTTATGCCGATCGTCGATAATAACATGACATAACTGACCTTAGTGCTGAATTAGAGACTGCCTACATTCTGCGTTGTAGAGCGAGACCCATGCAAATGGATGACAAGATTAATAGTGTGTCGGAAGTTACACGCTCTGAAATACTCCAGCCTTTGGAAGACATTGAGTCTGTTTTATTTTAGACTAAAATCTCTAGGTAATGGACAAAGACTTTTGTAAGGTTTTGTTGACTGTATGAGTAATATAAAAAGCGCAAATAAATGATGTGACACATTTTATTTAACATTAGAGCACCCCGTTCCTCACTCAAAGATATTATCTTTTAAATTTTTATTGTTTAATAATTTTAATGTTTCGCAATGAAATTGGAGTACACTAAATTGCTGGTTTTTAAAGTGGTGGTTTTTAAACCGTAATTATAGTGACGTAAATTTCGTTTGTTGTTAGCCGAAAGTATATCTCTCGACGCATATCATATTTCCTTTTTTAAAGCATCCCGGATAGAGTATTTAAATGTTGCCTCTCCCCTTTACAATTGCCAGCAATGCACACAAAAGAGTTGTAACATTGAACGTGATTTCCTTCCTCAGCACACCTTTCTGGAAGAGCATGCTACAAAAACCCTTTTCCCACGAGGATCTCGGAACCACCACATAATTGTAAAATGTGTTCCCAGAAGTCGTTTTCTTCCTTATCTTAATGTCCCCGCCTTCCCCAGCCACAGGCAGCGGGGACTCAAAATTGAAAAACTTGCCGAAGAAAACACCTCTCCTCGATAGGAAGAGTTTCCACGTAATTTAACGTTAAAAATATTCTTTATAGTGTTACTTTCTGAGACGCCGGGAAGTTTGCTAAAAATACTCCGAATCTTGACTTTTCCTTAGTCGTTAAAAGTGAAAGCACGCCTCGCCAATCGAAATTATTCCCCTTGCTAGTTTATGCTCTAAAAATGAAAATGTGCTGAGGCGAAAGTAAGAGCCGTAAAACTAGTTAATAAGCATTCTTTTTATGGTACAGAAATCGGATTTCGAAGTAAGAGCATCTTGTGACACTAAACACTTTTTAATTAAACGATATCGTACGTTTGAATCACACACTTTATCTGCTGTGCACAATGTCAGATTTGCTGTAACTAATAACAATTTTAAAAAAAATCAATGAAAAGTTAATTCTAAAGGTTATAATTTTTATACATTAAAATTATCACAGTTCACTCTTAAAATTAATTAAAATATCTCTTA
Organism: Metallyticus violacea; assembly: GCA_030762175.1. Classification (NCBI taxonomy): domain Eukaryota; kingdom Metazoa; phylum Arthropoda; class Insecta; order Mantodea; family Metallyticidae; genus Metallyticus; species Metallyticus violacea. The sequence continues at coordinate 43,221,436 of CM060838.1, forward strand.
ATACATTTTTGTTGTATTTGGTTTAAAGCTCCAATTGCAAAAATGCCAGCATTTATGGGACATTTTGATTACGTCACTTTTTCGTAATAAAATTTATAAAATAATTTATAGCTTGCAAATTATTCATCCAATTTGAATGAAATTTGGTATACATATTAACTTAATAGCAATGCAATCACAGTAATTTTTTCAGTAAAATGCATACAAAAATTTGGAACTTTGAAACTCTACCCCCAGTGTCACTCATATGCTTTCTGTGAACTTGCTTAATTTTGGAGAAACGTTTCATTACTCTGTATCTGTACATTAATCTGTTTTAACATTTGGCACGTAAAATGTCTATATCTTTGTGAGCCATTATTTTGATGATGGCTAATTAAATATTTTAAAAAATTCGTTCTTTTGTATTCTAAATTAATGTAATGAATAATATATATATTTAAATTTTAGTTGCCGTATTTAATATAAGCAACAGCATTTTTAAAACTAACCAGGGCTTTATTATTATGAGTTAACGGACAGTAACCGTAAGTATATGGCTAAATTTGTTATAATTTTGTCAAGTTATTGTCGATACTTTCATAAGAGAGCATCGATTTGTTTGTAGTTGAATCGAATGTATTGATAAGGAATTCTGAAAGCATGCTTTAGTTGCCGGAACATCGATATGGCTGTGTGGTTCTGTTGAAAAGGTCGGTCTCCTTTGGCATCCCCTGAATGCATAGATTCCTACATGGGATTCACCCCTCCCAGCTAGAAGCAACAATAGAAGAGGAAAGAACGGCAGCAGGCAAATAAAATTTAATGAGCCGACACTAAAAATGACCTCGTGCAATGGCAGCCAACTATTGTACGGCGGAGTTGATGTATAGTTGGAAAATTGATGACCTGGTGTAATTATTCATCCTTTCGGTAATTGTCACATAGCAGATCACGGGGAATGGGAAATGGGCTGCAGATAATCAGACATGTGTTTGTCCTATGCTCCTTTCAATAAAGTGCACGAAATGCACAATTTGACATGTAAACGGCATTAGGCAAATGGCTCCATTCTGTTCCGTGCACAGTGCTGCACTCTCCCCGAAAGAGCCCTTATCAAGAACCTAACTGCTTTGCCAATTAAAAATTCCCAGCTATAGGCATTTGATTATCACATTTATAGAAATTAGGCTATAAGGTTCCAGAAATTTGCAAGCGCTGGTGGACTACAGAATTATTTATACCAGCGTTTATTCATTTTATTAATCTTTTCAACGCTGTAGCTAAAACTGCTTAGTGGATTGGCAATGGTACAAAACACTTCTGCTCTACTATTCATATTATAATTGCAACCCAAGTTTTTAAATTATACTTTGACATGTTTGAAAACTACAATAATGCTAATGGTACCATAAGGCACGAAGAGAGACGTTTTTATGTAAGTGATTATATCACGGTTATATGGATATAATATATCAGAATTATATACAAAATTTTCTCGCTAATTTTGTGACGTCAAAACTGACAGAATATTGTTTAAAAGTTATTTAAACAGCTATAAAATAAAAATTCTACCAAAACTATTTTAAGGATGGCGAATAATCAGAAATAGATTCTGAAAATAAGTTTCGACTTCCTTTGAGGGCCAAAACCATTAAAAAGACCTTTGCGAAAAGTTAGAATGTCAAAAGTAATTGCCCGCACAAAAAATATTAATAATAAAACTAAGGTTTTAAATTTTGCCACCGGCACAGATTTTGTATAAACTTTACTTTTGTTTTGTTAATCATAGCTCTAAATATTTGTTTATGCTAATCCTTTAACTCTAAATATTTGCTAGCACATATTAACGAACGTGAATAATAATTATAGTTGAACAAAAGTGAAATTATTCCAAAAATAATTGCACCGTTTGTGCCGGATTTTCGCCCATCCGTTTAACCAGTTCGACATTTTATCTACGCCTTACCTCTTCTTTCCCTTCCTTGGTCGTACACATTGGTTTATGTTGCAAGCTGTCGCCAATTGGCTAATATGACTTCTTTGTGTACGATCATTATGGGCTTTGAAAAAGTAATTTCACAAATCCGCCTCCTTGGTCTAGTAATCAGTGTTACTGGGTCGAGAGGTCCCGGGTTCGATCGCCAGTATCCATGAAATCATGAAAACAATTTGGGAGCGGCGTGAGAGAGAAGTGACATCCTTTGATTTAGAAAGATGCGTGATGGCAACTGGTAGGGTGTCGTTTGCTGTCTGCATTCCCCTCTACAATACTGTCTTCCGCCGATATGTCGCAAGACGGAAATATTGGACACAGCAGTCGCTGCGGTTTGCCAAGGCCCATGAGGGCTGTTGCGTCAAAAAAAAAATCTGTTACCCAAGAATGAGAAAGATATGCTAACTTGAAATATTCCATAATCAAGAGCTACTATTCGCCTGTAGAAGCACCATTGATGCAATATATATAAAACAAATTAACAGTAATTATAGAAGATTTTAAAGGATAAAACAATTAAGATAAAGTCACACTTGAAATCGCTATATCTTAAGTGTTTTATCCTTTTAAAGATTTTATAATTACTATTAATTTGTTACATTGCTAATAGTGTACTTTATTTTTATTTTTATTTTGTATTATATATAATGTAAGTGATAGAAAGCTCGCCATAGGTTCTAGATCATTAGTAAGTGCTTAAAAGATGCATCATTTTTGACTGAAGCACAAAAATGATACATGTAATCACATTGAGAAAGGAATGCAAAAACGTGGATGTCGCGTTTTACTCCATCTCTTCCGTTCAATGAAAGCTGAACTTTCAGAGGAGTGATTCTCTAACATAAATGCTGTTATCGACATTCAACTTGATCTTTGCAAGTGAAGGATGTAAAGAAGATTGATGGACTCAGGAGAAAGTATATGGATTTGAAGTTGAGTATGCAAAAATTTAATGGCAAGTTAATAAAGGCTGTGTAATGCGGTACAGTATTTTATTTATCTGCAGCCAGATCGCAGATTTATAAAAGTGTAACACCTGTCCCATTATTCTAAACAAATTTAGCAACATTCTCCCGTTGCATCGATCTGTGAAATATGTTATGCAGATAACCGCCAGAGGTATCCAGGAAAATACGGGAGAAAAAGGATAGCTTGATAAAATGAAAAAACTCTACTTAAAAACAAAGCAATTTAAGTAACTGTCATATAATTATTTCATAAATGCCAAGAAAATAGTGACAATAAAATACAGGATGATAATTCTTGGTATAATTGGTTACACTTGCAGCAGCAATAAACAGCAGTAAATTATAAAGTGATTAATATTATGAAAAGCTTTAAGGAAAGGTCTTCACAACAAATGATGAAGAATCAGGCCCATTAAACTTTCAGTCAGTAAGTCTTGGGAATAGCAATAATAATTGACTAATGTACATAAAACTTGCCTTCATACTCAAAGAAGAAAGTAATACTAATTGTAAAAAATGGCATTACACACATTTAATTAACAAAGCAACCTTACTTTAAATACGTCACATAATGTCCTTAAAATTATCTAATAAACCAACACAAAAGTTACATAATAGAGCAGACTTTGCATTAAGAAAGCCTTATGAATTTCTAATTAAAAAGGCCGATAATTACTTCCAAATCCTCCGTCTTAACTGCATCTGTTGAAGAAGAAAGCTAGGAAGAGTGTTTCTTCCACTCTATGTACAGCAAGGCCAGGCTACCTTTCATGGTGGCTAACAGAGAAGGCGTGTCAGCCAATTGGCGAACATTTCCTACATAGGGCCATATGTATATCATGACTAAGGAAGGGAAAGAAGTGATAAGGAAGACGAAGTAAAATGTCGATCTGAGTAAACGGATGAGTGTAAATGTGGCACAAACGGTGAAATTGTTTTCGCAATTATTTCATTTTATGTCAACAGAAAAATTCAGTTTCGTAGATAAAATGACTCCCATTGTTCTTAACTGCAGCAATAGTTGTAAAACAAGTTAATCAGATTTTATGGTATTTAATTTTGATTATTGTGGCAGCAATACATCACACTAATTTTTAAATAAACCACTTTTAACACAGAAAAAAAAATTAACTGTCAATACACCTTAGTAGGAATAAACAAACCTCTGATATACTATTTATCATAGTTAGGACTATCAAGTTATTGTGGCTCTAAATAATTTGTATGCGTTTTTCTGCTATATGCTTTGCACTTGTAGAGAAATATATCTGTGAATATATACATACTAACTTCAATCACGAAAGCCGCGTGATAGTAACCGGCGAGGTGATCACATGCCCACCTGCAATACTGCCCTCTATCAATGGAGTCGTAAGACGGAGGTAGAGGAAGCATAAGTCGCCTTGGCAGGCCATGACTCACACCGGACTGTAGCCTGAAATGAGAATATATGCGTACTAATGGGTACTCATGTGTTATGTGATTTTATTTTTTATCGTTTAATTTTAATTACCTTGCGCTACTGCAAAGACACGATGTTTCTTTTTCACCAATAGGAATTAAATATAACCGATTTTGTAGTAATAGTAGACTTCTTTTTCATTTGTCTGCATCTAGAAAATTAGTCACATAGAACACGAAACATGTGATTTTTTTCTTCACGAAGGTCTATCCATTCTTCATTTTCGTGCCTTCTACTGCGTTTCGGATTTTGTATCATTCCTAACCGTATTCCCACTCTATGGTTAGCACTAATGTTAATTTGCGTGCACGACAGTGCCGTTATCTTTCTCAGACACATGATAATCGTTATTTTTATTTGTTTGTTTTATTTACGGAAACTCTTTTAACAGCGTCCCATTCAATTCGGGTCTCTTCTTTTAGGTTTGAGGTTTTTACGTGCCGTAAATCTACGACACAAAATCCACGGTTTTACTTCCCTTCCGAAGGAATACTTTAAACCATCGACCCTGGTAGGGTTTGAACCCGAAATCTTGGGGTCTACTAGACCAAAAGGACCGACAAGATAATTGTGTATGTTAGTCTCATTATATGAAAGTTTCTGATGCACATGAAGGGCACCTTGTTTACATCTAATTTTCTGCTAGCTCCGTCTGGTCTGGTTGAACACGTGAAATACTATCGAATTTTTTACAGTGGCGCACACAAAAGAGAACAATAATTACAAGTAGCAGAGGGCCGTGACTTGCTTGGCAAGACCACAAAGGTTCGTTATAACTGCGTCAAACACTGCCTGTCTAGTTTCCAGCTATGTAGGTCAGTAGGAAAGAAACCCACGTTGTTTACTAAAAGAAGCATATTATTTACATAGCTGAGTTTCTCTCGCATTATTACAATAGAAATAAAACGATATTGGAAATATCAATTACATGGACCAAAAGTACCTTTTTTTATATTTTCAGCCTTGAGCGAAGTTCTATAACATACGGGTATGCAATATGATATGATATGATTTATGAAACGCGAAAAGTTAAACCTTTGAAATTCTCAGCGCTTTGATAATAATCATTACATTTAAATCAAAATTTCTGAATCAATTAATCGTGGATATAAAATACTGGAATTATATTTATAGATAAATACTTTGGTATTGCAATTTATATCACATATACTAAAATTGTGAAATAAATGCACTAATGCAGTGACTTAAGACCGTCACATTTGAGGTCATTAAGGCATGGACTCGTGAGCGGGAGGTCGGGGATTCAACTCTCGTCAGGACTGTTCTCCTTGATAGAGTTTTTTCCTTCACGTTTTTATTATTCATAAATGGCATATGCTGGATAGTAACTCTAAACTTAGGCCTAGAACTTTCCTTCCTAAAAAAAAAAATAATATTCCCAATTTATCATTTCAACTCATGTATCATCTATCAGTGTCCACCGCCTGCAGTAAAAATGGGCGTTAAAAATTGACTTCAGAAATCATTCGTTTTAGCATAGTCATTATATTTATGCAGTTGAATATTTTAGAAAACAAATAAATGGTAAGCATCAGCTATGTCAGAATTTTATTTTAAGAAAGATGTACAAAACACTATAATAAACCAGAATTTCTTTGTTTAAGACCATCTCTTTGGTCCAGTGGTTAGTGTTGCTGACTGCTGGAAAGGAGGCCCAGGTTTGATTCTTGGTCCTGCATAGAAAGTTTTCTAAGGACAGGGCCCTCCCAGTCTCGTGATAGGAACCGGCGGTGTCCAACGTGCTCATCGCATGCCTCCCTGCAATAACAATGAAGTCGTAAAAATGGAAGTAGAGAAAGCAGAGGCCTTGCTGCAGGCCAACGCTCATCCCGGGATGTAGCACCTATTAGAAGAAGAAACAAAAAAAAATCGTTAAAGAAAACTGAAATTTTACTTAAGAAACATTTGTTTGAAACACTGTACACGACACTAGTCAGAAGCAATGTCCTTCTGTGTAGTATCTGGGGGTTTAATTTTTCTCTCGATTTTCTGGAAAATGATCTCTCCGGATCTCTCCAGATTTTCTCCATTCCTTGTTTAATACTAGGTGAGCAGATCGTTGGCTTCCGCATGCGGCAGCGGAGCTGCATGGGCCGTGCAGCCTGTTTTCACGGCCATCGGCAACACGAGCCACGCTTTACCAACAGCTACAACACCGGAGGCAGAGGCTAATAATAATAATAATAATAATAATAATAATATTAATAATAACAATAATAATAATAACAATAATAATAATAATAATAATAATAATAATAATAATAATATAAAGAAAGAATCACTAAAAATATATACTCGCCCGTGTTTCCCAAAACATTTCTGGCATCGATTAACGAAATTATCCATAGCTCAAACGCCAATTTTTCTTCGAATTAGCATCGCGTGTGGTGCCAACAGTCGTTTAGCTGACTGACGGTGCGTCCCTGGGTGAAACCGCAGTTGTTCTGACCGACAGACGGACCCGTGCTCTTGCGGTGAACTCACAACTTGCTCACCCAGTATTAATTAGTTTTATTTGGTTTGCATACATTCTATTTGTCAGACATTCTCAATCGGACCAATATTCTGTAAGCATGTTCTAATACTTTTTATATAACATGGTTGGTACTACTCTTACGAAAGTTTCCCATTGACAATGAAATCATCTGTAATCTTAGGATCGCCCAAGAATATGTGACTAATTGCCACTTGAGCCTGGCATGTATGTACATTCGTAATAAAATTGTTCTAGTGGTAGCACATGCCTTTTTTTTTAATGGTGCAACATTTCTTTGAAAGGTCGAATTATTTTTTGTAAAAGATACTTTTAAAAAATAATTAGTTTATTGTGTTTGAAAAAAAAAAGTTAACTGAAACATTTCCCAATGCAGTGCTCCTTTAGAAAGTTCTATACAATGACTAGAGAATAAATTTGAAAACCCAAGTGCATTGCTGGACAACACCGCGTTTGAACATTAAATGCAATAAGTAGGGTGTTTAACGATAGAGGAAGTGTGTTGATTTGTCGCTTTTGCAGTTCCCCTATTTATATTCTGGTGTTTATAGGGTAGTATGAAAAACAGAGTTTCTCACGAATCCACGTCATAGGGGCTCCAGACTGGTGATGATGTGATATAAACAGATTTTTGATAATGAACGTGAAAAGTAAGTGACAAAATATTATCTCATGGAGCTTGTATGCGTGCAGAATGAGGACACTAACTACTTTTACGACATTGTACGGAGCATTTTACCGGCTTATACCCGATCTGTCGCCCGGGAGCACCTTCTCCGTGCTACGGTTGCCATATATAATAATGGCTGTGTATACCGATCTTTACAGAACAGAAGATCTCAGAATGCTATACACTTAAATTGAAAAGCATGAAAAGAATTTCTTTCTTTCAGGGTAAGTTTCTTTATAAAACATTGAGGATGAAACCCAAGGGAGAAGATAAATTAACCAGCAATAGTAAGATGTTTGAAGAAAAGCATGATCGTTAATGTAATCTCAAAATAAATTAAACGTTGTTTTGTTTTATTCTCCACAGTTGTTTGTTACGGCTCACTTAACTCTAAAACAACTTGGGGTAAAAGTAACTATGGGTCTTTCACATTCACCTTCAAGAAAAGAGGTCATTTAAATAATATTAAAAGACACTTTTTCATATTAATAAAATAAGAACATGAAACAGCATTTCCCTGCATAGCTCCTTCAGCAGAAGGCGGAATAGCAGGGTATGGTTGACTAATTCATTTGTTTATCACAAGACCATAAGCAAAATTATTTTGCCCGTGAGCAGACCTCTATTTTGGAATAACTGCAGGTTGTTTTTCTTATAAAACTTAGTACAGTTAACTATGCAAATCAATATAAAAACGTGACTCACATATTTTGGTAAAATTAATAAAATTTTAGATGTATTATTGAAATGAGATTAAAATTTATATAACACACACTATAATAATAAAGACAACATTTATTGTTGTTTTTTTTTTCTCAACTAGGATGACGAACGCTTTCGGTTATTTCCTGATATTTCTAGATATACCCTGAACTATCATCTATTTTATCATCTATCATCTATTTTATACTATATTTGTCATTTCTTTTATTCATTAGGTCATTTTTGTTGTTTCATGAAGGTAAGAGATGCAAAATAATTGAGCACAGCAATAATTTAAACTAACTGAACAAGTAACTAAAACAAAATTAGTTATGCCAACTAAATGCTGCAACTTTAGCAAACGTTGTATGCTACTTAACACAATATTCCTTCATTTTGATTATCGTGATCGTTTTTAAGTGAAGCAATACATCAGCTTGCAGGCAGGTATTGTTGATAGCTTTCTTGGTAGGAAGCATCCCTAATTATGCAGAGGTGAGACCTGACGGCAGGAATTAATGGGAGAGCTGTACCTCATGCGTTGCCTCATTACTCTTCCGGTCTTGCGGCCCGTTTTCCGTTCTCTATAGCGGTACCAGCTCCGCCCGGAAGGCTAACACCATAAATTGTTATACATTACAAGGTGGAAATACGCTGGAAAAATATAACTCTTATATACAAACACAACATTTTGGCAATTTGTACCATTACTGTTATTGTCCTATTGGTCATTTTATTATTATTTTTATTTAATCTCCATCTTATGATATGCTCTAGTTTCAATGTGTAAGTTGGGGTTATTTACATGTTTTGTTTACAATATTTTATAAATATAAGTTGAACACCTACACAAAGAAAAATGGTCGCATTCTTGGATGGCAAAATATGAAAGTCCCATTCAAATCAAGGCCCCTGCAGATGATAACGGATTTCAGAAGGAGAGTAAAAGTATATGTTTAAATAAGACCATAGTGCTCCCTATAACAAGTCTACAAGTACATTGCAGCTGTGGCCAGGTAAGTTATATGACTCAAATGGAGTGTGATGGTGGAATCTATGCAGGTTTGAATTTCGTATCATGTTTTTTCTTTTCCATTCTTTTTGTTTTTATGAATTATATAATTTATCCTAAATTAAATACAAAGTATCATTTGAAAATAAATTAATAATAAATCATCAACATCTTTCTTTCAATCTTAACATCCTTACACGTATTAAGAAATAAAGCGCATGTGATTGTTCATATTATTAAAATGAAATATTTATATGTAGTCGTTTACTAAAGATGCAAAGGAAAATGGGTGAGAAGTTGGTTAGGTAGATTAAAGGAAATTGTAAGAGTAATTAGTAAGGGAGAAATAGATAGTTTAAAATCACAAAAGGGGCAAGGCACATGGAATAAAGTGAAAGCAAGGACTGATGATACAGAGAAACAGGAAATATAGAAATAAGAGTACTCTGATATATTATAGGAGTTTTAAGACAGAATGGGGCAGAGAAAAATATATTGAGGCATGTGACAAAATGGATAAGCAGGATATGGCATGGGCAACAACAGGAACGATAGTATTGTGTGGAGTAAAAGTTAACAAAGAATTGTGATAAGGTATACAAGAACTTGTATTGTATATCAGAATGTACAGAAACCGAAAGATGGAGAGAGGAAATGTGGAACAAGAAGGGGATAATTTACAGGAAATTCTGGAATTAAACATTTTTGGGATTGGCAGAAAAGAATGTTTGAAATCAGTTTGAAATCAGTTTGAAAATTAATACGGAAAGTAAGATAGTAGTGGTGGAGGAAAGTGATGAAGATAAAGGAAGGTGGTAATAAAGATAACAATGAGGGAAGATGATCATCTATGGGGAAATATTTGTAAAGTTCACTTGATAATATGTGTAGTTAGAGTGTTGTAGGATCCATGTACACAATATCCAGGATGTTAGTTGTATAGGATCCTGAATTAACAAACAAGCACTAAGGATCAAAGAAATGTAAAACTGTAATTGTAATGTGTAGAAACAATAAATATTCATTCATAATAAATATGCATATCTTACTGTTTAATGGAATTATTCGTTACACTTGTAATGCTCTCTATCACAGTATTTAGATGACGAGAGATTAGATTTGGTACAGTCCTCTAAGTGTTCGTATTAATTCTTTTATTCTACTCTAGAGAGAGCCACTCAGCCCAGTACTAATGACACACCCATCTCAACGAATGGCCAAACTAAAGAATAATAGTTCTCAGGACAGTTTGCTGTTGACAGCTTTCTATTAATTGAGGATATGGTTGTCTTGGTGGACAGAAGTATCCCTGTATTAGCTTTGATTAGTGATCAGTGAGGCTTACCATAGGCTTATATGGCCTACCAGAACAAACTGAAAGATCTTGGGCTCAGCAATAAATAGAAGTCCGACAGAGAGAAAAGCAACATACATCATAAAATACTATCTTCTTGGGAGAGTGATGAACATCTTCGAGAAGAGGTGCTCATTTGATTGCGGTTGTCACTTTCTCGGTTCTTTACCGACTGTAAGGAATCGTAGAGAATTTGGTTCAGGCAACTACTTAACTACATGTAAGGATGGCCCCATGATGAACACGTTGTGGACGATCTTGCATATGCCTTCGACACTAGGAACATCATTGGCAGAGACTTGCAGTGTGTTGTCGTGTACATGTACCAATCACGTGGTCAGCGATGTGATGTTACATGGCTACTCGTGCACAAGTGGGCGCGTTAGTGTCTCATGTTTGGGCTGGATTTTGTTCGAAAGTCCTGTACACCTTGAACAAATGCTTGGAAGAGAGGTATTCCTATGGAATATCCTGATGATACTGCAGGATAACCATTGCTTTCACAAATTGATAGTTCAGCGTTGATTTGGTAGGCAAGAGGATATCTCACTGAGACCTCACCCTCTCAAATCACCTGATCAAACACTGTTGAGAAAGGTTGGGCAGAATTAATGGAGTGTCTTCGAAATTCCAGGTTCTCATCTCCTGGGACATCTGTCGGGCTATGGCGTATGGTTGAAGTCGCCTCGGATTCCCTCGCAGAAAGGCTCAATTACTTTATCCGGCTGGTAGAGTCCATGACGTAAAGAGTTAACAAGGTTTTCGAGCATAAAGGATATTGGATCGGGTATAACTTTTTTATTCGCTTATATATTTTGTTTTGTTTGTTTATTTGGATTTTTAATAGAGACTGAACCGTGTCTCGAATGAAAACTTTCTCTTATATTTAAAATTAACTCTATTCTGAGTTGTTGGTCATGCAAACAACGAAATTAAATAAATAATAAGTGTAGAAATTGTGCGATATTCGAACCCTTTACCTAATACATATGATCTATCACGTAATGCCTTAAACCGCTAGGATACTTTGAGGTTGGAGCGTCAGCGCGGTTTTTTTCATTAAGCTTTAAACTGGAAAACAGCGAATGACTGTGTTCCGTTTAATCAATGGAAATCCAACACTTCTTTTAATTTCTGGTTTTAATGAAGAAAGTGCTAAACTGCTATAAAAAAGTAGTTTCGATATTTTACGTAATGTATTTATCTGTTCTTTTCTGCGCAGGGGAAAATAAATAATACTAAATGCTCATGATAGGACAGTTTGTGAACTATGATAAAAATAATGCCGTAAATAATTTCACACTTAAACAAAGAGAGTAGATTTGAATGAAGCAGTAACTGCGCCATTTTAAACTTACAGCTGCTGCAAATACTTGGCTCTTATAATAATGGTGCAAGTAATTACCACATTAAATCATACCGGCTTATTATCTATCTCTTGTACGCTTTCCTATTTATTAACCGTCATCTGCGGTCTACAGCTGCGCATCGCGGAGTAATACATTCGGTTTGTTAACCTACACTTCAACTCTTCATTGGAAGCACTTCAGACGCAGGGCTACCGGTGAACAGATTGATCAGTGAAGGAACTTTTGTATGGAGAGAACAAGTTCAGTACCTGCATAGAATCGCCCAAGCATGAAACCTTAAGAGTTGTACTCAAGAGCAGCATTAACTTCACCTGTCTTCTGTCTGAATGCCTATCTTCAGCGATTTTTAAGTAATTATACTAAACGTTATTATAGGAATACCTTGAACATTTCCCTGTGCAGCTCTAACGTCTGCTGTTAATTTTCTAATTGTGTGTGTGTGTGTGTGTGTGTGTGTGTGTGTGTGTATCGGTTAAAGAGAGAGTAAAAATCCTAAGTATGGCTTCCTTCGAAAGGGAAGTAAAGCCATAGGTCCCGTGTCGTATATTTACTGCGCGAAAAAAGAACCTCAAATCTGGAAGAAGAGGCTTCCGAGCAAAATTTGTCGGCCGTTTCACGCCCTGAATTGAATGGGATGCTGATGACCTGAGATGTTAAAGAGCACCCATAAATAAACCAACTCAACAATCAACAAGCACTCCTTTTGCAATTCCAAGATCGCGAGTTCGAACCCGATCAGGACGGATGGATTTTTTCGGGTGTAAAAATCCTAAGTGAGGCTACCTTCGGAAGGGAAGTAAAGCCGTGGGTCCCGTGTCGTACATTTACGGCACAAAAAAGAACCTCAGGCAGGAAAGAGAAGCCTCTGAGCCAAATTAGTCGGCTGTTTCACGCCCTGAGTTGAATGGGACGCTGATGACCAGAGATGTTAAAGAGCGTCCGTAAATAAATCAATCAAAAAATCCTTCTGCAACGCAATTCGAACGTATGCGTGTGTTTGTATCGCATGTTTCTAAGTAGCACCTTTCTTCAGAAGTCACCTCTGGGCAACTGCGGCGAATATCACATTGATGTACCTATACTTTTGGTGCGGTTCGAAAACAACTTTTCCTTGTGTTAGCAAAGAGCGAAATGAATTTAGGTGAACCAAATTCACACACACATTAGTATCTATATAGAAGATTTCTTAACACTTGCTTATTTATTGTCATTTTAGCTGCATTTTTGTATTATTGCGAATCTATGGATTGTGAAAATGAATACTGTAGGTGTAAATACAAGTCAGTACTATTTTTTAATAATGTTTAACGCCCTTTTTTACTGCCCAGGCACCACAGGCGGTGACACATGATACATGAGATGGGGTGATGAATTGAGAAAGGACTTAGGAAGGAAACGTTCCAGGCCTAGGTTTTAGGGTACTTCCTCCGGCATTTGCCATTTATGAATACTGAGGAAAACCTGGAAAAAATCTTAGTCAGGGACAACGGTTATGGAGGGATTCGAACCTCAGACCTCCCGCTCACAAGTCCCGCCTTGTAAGTCTGTAGTCTGTAGGGATGAATGAAATTAATTAATGTTGGCGTAAATGAGCCCAGAGTCTTTGGAGACTTAAGGCTTTCCGAAAAAAGCTTTACTCAGACAACTTGACTCTTGAGGCTGTTATAGATGTTAGTAAATAATGTTTGTTATAACAATATATTTAATGCCCATTATAATAAAACCTCCAATACAGGCAATGACACTAGGAATTCATAATTTACAGTTGGCTAAACGTATTTGAGAAAGTGTGAAAGTAAACCGTAATAACTGAAAAAATGATCACAAAAACATATTTTAATAATGAAAAGTAGATAATATATTATTTAATTTAAAATAATTTATATACTAGCTATCTAGGATAATATTGTTAATTATTTTTAATTGTGACATTTCAGCTGAATAAAATCCAAACCGTCACCTTCATTTGAGAACTATTCAATAAAAGGGGAAATAATAACAAAACAATTTAACGTAATAATGTCCAATCAATCTAAAATAAGTAATATATATAACATAATAAAGCATTGGTGTCAAATATCTGCACTAATTGCACCCGAGTAAAGTTTGGATAAGCAAATATGAAGTTCAGATATATAAAACCCACAAACTTTGTTATAAACCTTAACATACGATATATCTTTAAATACGTAATAGAATAAATATTTAAATATAATGCATTTTATTAGGGTTAATTAATAGGCTACGCATAAAATGCATTATATGAACCAAATAGACATAAGTGCAAATAGTATATTTAATTAGGTTAGATTTGTTCCTTGGATAAGCATGACTAACAGCCCGAACACTGTTTAGCTGCACTACACTCGATCGCCTCTAACCCCCCAGGTTATGTTTATAGAACAGAAATCCCCTAGGGCTTCATCGCAATAACCTGGTTCGGTCTGGATACAACCTGACGGATCACCACCGATATCGAAGTCATGTGTCTTACCTGTATTTGAACACCGGTGAAAAAGCATTTAAGTACATTACTATTACAATATTCTTTGTGTTGGAGGTCTTAAGGACATTCATGTTGCATTTCAAATTCCGCGTAAAATACAGGAGACACACACACAAAAACTAAAGATATTAACTTAATTGACTTTTAATTCCTGAAAATTTTCTCACATTATGTATAAATAATTGCTTTTTCAGTTATCTGTGAAGCGGTTTAGTGTGGCAGTCATGTTGGGCACCAAATTTTGAAGCGGTTTTGACGGCCACAACAATTAGAGACTAATTATGAAGCTGTTTAGCAGGGCTTCGGCTATGTGCGATACGTTGTCAACCTGCAATAACCAAAATTATGGTAGTAATTTTCATAAGAATAGATTGTAGATATTGTAGATTTTGTAGATATTGTAGATATTGTAGATATTGTAATAGATATTTACAACAATGAGATGTTCCGTTTGCAATAAGGTAACAAATAAAGTGTCAGTACACTATTATTTACATTTTGATCGGAATTATAATACTTATTATAAAAAAGTGTGCCTCAAAATGAATTGCAAAATACATTTACAAGCAAACAAACGCAGAGATAGGTAATAAAATTCTTAAATTTTGCTCTAAGGATCTCGTTATTTTTTCATAATAAATTATAGAACTTTTGGTAATCTATGAAATTGGCGAATCATAGCTTAGAGGCTTGAAAACTGCAGGAGCGTTCTGCATCAAGCTCATGTACACACATAAGCAACAATACGAGAAAGGTAGAAAGAAAACATACAGCAAAGATCTAGAGATCTGGTTCAGCATTGAAATAAACAGAGTCTTTACCAAAACTAAACCGCCACGGGTGGTCGAGGTCGTTAAGGCTCGGACTCGTGAGCGGGAGGTCAGAGGTTCGTATCCCACTAGGACCGTCCTCCCTAACTGAGGGTTTTTTCCAGGTGTTCCTCAGTCCTCATAAATGGCAAATGCTGGGAAGGTACCTAAACTTAGGCCTGGAACGATTCCTTCCTTAAAAAAAAAAAAACCCTTTCCCAATTTATCATTTCATTTCATGTATCATCAGTGTTCACCGCCTGTGGTGCCTCAGTAGTAAAAACGGGCGTTAAACACTGATCCATCCTTTACCAAAACAATACAATCTTAGTGAAAATGTTGTCTGTCTACAACGTGTTTGCGAGTACTACATTGTAACCTTTCCAAACTGTAATTCTCCAAAGAAACTAGTAACTTCTAGCTTTATTTGGCTAGGACTAGTTGCGAAAGTAAACAAGTAAACAAGTTTCTCATCTCTCAGGAGTAATGTATGATAGCTCCATTATTTTAAGCCTCATTAATTATTCATGATGATCTAAACCCTTTTGGTGACCTAAGCATTCAACTTAAGGACTTTAATGCTATATAAAATAACAAAAACGTTTTTAAAGTATAATACTTGCCTCAAGGTGGCTCATAGGAGCCGTGGCTGTTTTAATAGATTTTGTAGGAAGTTTGACCTAAAAATAGTCTCATTTAGGAAATACAAGCAGTGTATATTTTGGCACCAAAATTAAAGCTTTTGTTTGCCCAGTGATATATACACAGACAATTTTAATTAAAGCATATCCATATTCAATAATACAACTAGATATGATTTTTAAGAGGACAATAAAATAACTTAAAACTTGAACGCAGTACACAATAAAAATACTTTTGAACTTCAGTCCGAGCAACATAAAAGTGACCGAGTATTAGCAGTGGCAGGTGAAATAAATATCTATGATAAAATTAAAGCTATACTTAAACACAGACTGCTTACAAAAGCCCGCTCCCTTTCAGCATCAGTTCGTGGATTCCAAGTGGAAAACGAGTGATGTAGCCTATTTCTCATGGAGTATATAATCTAATCGGCTTAACGTGAACTCTCTGTTAAACAGGCAATTTAGGTGTTCTCTCTGGGTAGCAGCAGAGCTAAACAGAGAGCATTCTCTTTAAAAACAAGCTCTCCTACAACGGGGTGAATCGTGTTGAGCTTTACCAACCCCTGAGGTGGCGCTTCGTTGCATTATCCTACTCCAGCCAGCCGGAACCGTGCAGCTCCCTGCTGACTGTGAACCCGAAAAGTCGTAACTTACCGTGGTGTGCTATCAGGTGGCGAAACACTACAGCACAAAGCTATTTCAAACAAGTCCAACACCAGTGGGTGTGATCAAGCGAATATAGTTGCTCACTTTCGCGGCTGTATCACGTTTTTCTTTCTTGTGCTTCTGATATTATTATTAAAATGTGGTGGAACAACTATGCATAAAACCAAACGATCTGAGTATCTTTATACTAAAAAAAAGGACATTAATTAATAATTAATAAATACAAAACCTCTTTATGCACAGTAGTCCTAATTCGGAACCTCGGCGTTAAAAATAATGTGTATAATCTTCAAAATATTTATTAATATGGGAAATGATCTACACTGTTTATAAATATAGCTCTACGTAATTCTTGAAGTAACGAGGGCGTGTTTATTTTGGTATCAAATACAAATGACCCCTTTTATCTCACAGGTGGACATTCCCTTAAAATATGTTATTGTTTTAAAAGTATAAAATAATTATAGTTAATGACACAGATTTTATTCATCCCTATTGACATTAAAATTATTTCTTATTGCAGTTTATCGCTTTATTTGATACTTGTATATTATGTAAAATTAAAAATACAAAATATTATTTTATATGAGAAATCACAATAAGGTTTATCGAAAATGCCTTTTAAAGTCACGTCAATTTTTAATGAATTGGCACACACATCTAATCAGTGACTGATTCCTCATTTTTCTAATAATATTTGTAGTTTTTACCACCAAAGCCACCTGCATAATCGTTTTTGTCGTTGGTGCCTCAGCAGTAAAAACTGGAGTTAAAAAACATTAAAAAAAAATTCTCATCTACATAATGTGCTTTCACCCTATGATGAAGTTTAAAAAAAATTGAGCGAAACGATAGAAAACCTATGATGATGCGCCCATCATCGGAAATCCAACCGCCATGGGTGGCGAGGTCGTTAAGGCGCGGATTTGTGAGCAGGAGGCTGGGGTTCGATTCCCACCAGGATTCTCCTCCCTGATTTTTTCCCAGGTTTTCTTCATTCCTCATAAATGAGAAAGTTCGGGGAGGTCCCTAAATTTTCTTTAAATCCTTATTGTTTATCATTTCATCACGTGTATCATCAGTGACCAACGAATGTGATGCCCCAACAGTTAAGATGGGCGTTAAACATTATTAAAAAAATCTAAAGTTCCAAATAACTATACTAAATGGAGATTTACTGACTTCTTGCGTATATTAAAACTCATTTTACACAAATGTTAGGAATTTACGGATATATATATATATATATATATATATATACGCAAAACTTAATATTTTAAAAATTAAAAAATCAAATAGAAATTACTGATATTTTTTTCAATTTCGATTACTTTAAAATCGGTTTCCATGGTATGGCTCCAGAAGCAATGTGCCACTTATTAAATGAACCAAAATGATTTACATCGGCAGATCTACTACATTGCAGTAATGATGTACCTAAGAAGTATAAATGATATAATAATAAAGAACCCAGATTAAGTAGGTTAAAGGTGAGTCATTTAGGAATATAATTCCAAAAATTACATAGCAGTAAATTCATTAATATGTATGTGTGTGTGTATGTATAATATGTAATTTTTAAGAATAACATTCCAAAAATTGCATAGCTTCAGTTTCATTAAAATATAATGTATATATTTTCGGGACAGATAAATTGATTCTTCCCTATCATGATCAATGTTCGGTGTACTTATAGTTTTTGAATACCGTCTAATAAGTACATATTTATTGTAACTATCAGTTGTTACCAATTTTAACTGTACTACACCCGCTGTTGCTCACTGAGTAATTTTTTATTATATATTAATAATCGGATAAATAAATTGAACTGAGACTAGAGATTAATTTAATTGGTTACAGGCGCTAAGCCTTGTTTTAGTAGGAAATAAACAAAGGACACTAAGGTTAGTTTATTAATGGATTTTAGTTTTACAATTTTAGAGTCAATTTTATTCCTACCAGCTGTACTAAGTAGAACGTCTTTCATAACCTAGCTAAAATTTTCATTAGCATAAACACGGTGATGTATTCGTTGCGTATTTTTATAATATGTTTACCATGCACTAAAATAACAACTTATTTCATCTATCCATAAAATAAAATTTGCTTTGCGTTTTAAAATTTATTCCCTGTTATTTTCAGATGTATTTAATTTGGCTTATCGTTTTCTCAACACTGGCTATCTGTAGATATATACACTGTTTTGTGGTTTTATCAATATTATTTGTACATGGCGATTTCAGTATAGCATTACATGTACAGAACTACTCTACCTAGGGGCAAGGATGGCGCCAGTTATAAACTATATTTGTCTTTTATTAGGATTGTGCACCGAATGTAAATCTTTCCTTAAATATTATTAAATAAAATCCTATGGATAAACAGTTTGGGAATGGAGACGCTGACACTGCTAAATTCATTGTTCACACATTTTTGGCACCTCAATAAAAAGTCCACCCGTTGTGACTTTGCCACAAGCCATAAAACTAATATTTCCATGAATAAAATTAAGAAAGTGTTCAAGTAGGGAAGAGTTATTAATAAGAATTTATAGTCTTCTGCCTCCCCCGACCTAACTTCTTTGATTTTATCTCCGGGGCAAATTAAGAGAAAGTGAACGAAACAAACAGAACCGAAACTTAACGGCGTCCGTCTGGAAATTACCTCCGTTTTTCAAGGTAAGCTTCCGGAATTATGAGTGAATTTTTACAGAAATGACAAAAATAATTATATGTCTGCTCTACTTATTGATTGGTGGTATTATTTTAGTTGCATTATTTAATTAATTTTGAAGAAACGCCATATTTACTGTAGTATGCCCAATGCATATGTGCTGTACATTCCTATGAATAAGTTTGTACTAAAAAGACGAATACAAATGACAGTGAATAATTATTTAAAAATTAACAGAAAGTTCAGCTTATTAAATTGCAGGAATGTTTCAAATGTTCATTTAGTTGTAGAGTGTGTTTTTACATCTAATTGTCTTCTTTGCATTCACTGTATTATTTAGACATCAAGACTTAATGACGCAGTTAAACATAGCTGAGATTTACCAATCAATTTTCACTTAAAATTGTGTTTATTTTAATTGATCTAGGTTTTTAGTTTTACAGTTATAGAAGTTTGAAAAAGTCCGTAACAGTAGAGTTTATCTGTACCCAGTGTCATTATCAATATCATTCACCATCCCATGCTTACTCTTTCCCTCGAGACTTTGATTGTGACCACGTTTCTTTGTTAGAAGATCTGTCACAACATTTCTTCCACTATTCTGCACTCTGAAGTATATGGCGGACAATACAATTCCCAACTTAAAGTAAAACAAAGCAAAGAAAAGTTATATAGCAATCATCTACTCAAATCTTTTATCTTAAATTTGGCATACATTCGGTCGATACTTGCAAAGTGTTAAGTATAAATCAAACGTCTTAATGGTGCTGCAAAGCGTGAATAACAGTGAATAAAAGAAAGGCTAAGCAATTCTATAATGCTTTAAATTTTTCACAGTGTATTAGCAAATGTATTAGCTCTTAGTGATGATTACATTCAGAACTTTGCATTGTTAAAATACCGTCTCAAGATCTGTTTTACCTCAGGCAGTTAAGTAGTTTAGTGTTTTGCACTCATAATATGAAAGACAACATATCAGTTACCTATGTGCACCAGGATGGTTTAGTTATTCAAGTCCCTAAGGAAGTTTGCACTTTCCTTTGGCATTATTTACATTAAATACAACAAGTTAAGACCATGCAGATATTTTACTATAATTTCCGAGACCGGAATAAAATTTACACTCTGCTGCTTTAAGGCAATCTGGAAAAGTTCAAGAAATTACTATGTTCTTTCTCATAAGGGACCATTCCTATCTCCCTTGTGATCGCGATTTTGGGATAAGAGAAAACTAAGAAGAACTGTGAGGGCTTGCATTCTGCTTGACTACTTAGAAGTGATATTTAATGCTGGTATTAAGGGAAGGTTTCTAGTAATACCAACTGAAGGAAAATATATATTTGATTTAAGTCCTGTTGAATAAAACTTTATAATCGAAGCTTCACAAAGGAGCCTACCAAGAGATAAAAATATTATCCTCATTATATTTCAATTTCACCAGCTTGAATTCTGTTCTAATAAGAAAGCTATTGTGGTGGCATCTTGGTACATTAAAGCGGCAGATTCTCAGAGATTCTTGCTACAATTATCCGAGTAACCTACACAGCTTGCTAACCCAATCAACTGCGTTCTCATTAACACCAATAAATGACAAATATAGGAAAGCCAACTCATTTTATTTCAGAAAATGGAAAATTTCAAAAGTTTTGGTGTTGTATCCTTCAGTAGCCAACAGTGGAGTGAACAGGCACTGAGAGAAAACAATGATTATTAGCACTTAATGTTCTTTTGCATAAAATAGTTAAAGAACATTCTTTTCAGTTTTGTTGTAGAAACTAATTAACGTTGATTTTTGCATACATTTTGAGGTAAAGTTGTTACCATTTTGAAGAAATATGTCTTTAAAGAATATACTTGCATATGTTTTTCTTATGTATATTTATACATTTCTACTTTGATGTAAATAGCTAATCATTTGAATCTGTTCAAATCAGCTGATTGTGGGAAAGAGCTAGGTTTATCATTTTAAAAATTAGTTACTCGTGAGTTTTGCTTCCATTAGGTTTAATAAAATTAAATAGTCGAGGTTGTAGAGGTTATTCGAGCATTAACAAAATATTAGTTTGTATGATTTAAGAAATGAAATGCATATACATTTTTTTTTTTTTTGAAATTGTGCTTTATAGACTTTGTTCCGTTCTATAATCATAGATTCGCATAAATAAGGAATGTCACGAAATAGCATTTCCATACAAAGTATTAAAATATAAACCACCTGAATGGAGGGGCATTGAACGATGGAAAAGATGTGAAAATCTGTGAAACTGTAATTATAGGATGATTATGATAGTCTGTTAAAGGTGTCATATGTCTACCGTAAGGTTT
This sequence comes from Metallyticus violacea, assembly GCA_030762175.1. NCBI lineage: Eukaryota > Metazoa > Arthropoda > Insecta > Mantodea > Metallyticidae > Metallyticus > Metallyticus violacea. The sequence goes on from CM060838.1 coordinate 43,243,087, forward strand.
ACATATATCTTCGATATTAATTAATTCTGTTGTCATTGTGCGGTCTTATAAACTCGTATGTTAACAAATTTTTATCTTTCTACTCATCCTGAATTTCGAATTTCTAAAATACAAAATTTTATTCAACAATTAAAATAATTTTTAATGTAACAATTAAAATGCTTTTCTTGAAAAACAAGAGAGATTGATGTAGCTGATTTAAATTTGAAGGAAACGAAAATAAGGCTACCTGATAAATTGCAAACCATAATATAATAGAAATAGGCTACAATTGTAAAATATTTCTCCATCCTTTAAATTCTCTTTTTATAATCTGTTTACCTTTACCGCAATGGCCTTTTATAGTGACAGCTGTTTGGTAGTAGTTAAGTGAAAGTAAAGTGGTATATAGTTCACTTTCTGTCGGGTTGCGCCACTGCCTTTTTAATACTGCCTATTTCTATTAATTTAATTGACGAATTTTCTTTGGGAATTTTTCATTTCACATTGAAATTTTCAACCTGAGCATATTTCCTAATTGTTAACTGTGTAAATAACTGCGTTTTGTTTATTATTTTTTTAACTAACTTGGATCAGGAGAATAATTTCTGAAAGGGGTTAAGTAGGTAATTTTCCAATGATTCAGCAATCATAAAAAGAATAGGAAATTAATCGAAGTATAATTATAGTCAAAGATCAACTCCAAAGTATCTGGAATATTTAGCGGTATTGAATTGGGACACTTAATTTGGATTAGGTTTGTGGTACCTAAGGTACACATCAATGTTGTGCGGTCAAGTTTGTGATGTCATTTCGTTATTCTTCCTAGATGTTTAAACTTAACAAAACCTAGGCATTAAATTAAAATAATCGATTTACTCTCTTGTATCATAGTTGAAAGATGAGCAGCAAAACTTAATTTAAACGATGAATGATCATAGGTACAAATAGTTTTCAAACGAGTTTTATAGTTGAGTTTTCTGCAAATGAGCCGCACCGTTACTATAAACTAATTAGCTTGGTTTGTTATTATAAATGTTCCCTCTAATAATGTCATGATAGTATGACGACGTGAAAACAACACCATATAATTGACCTACGTTCTTCAGCAAATTTAGAAAACAAGTAGAGAAATAATCGCATCGTACTCCAGCTCCAAATGTGTCATATCTCTGTTGTTTATCAAAAGAGCAAGAATATTCAGGGTCGACAAATAAACTTGCCATGACCACGTCAAGCAATTAGTCAAATGGCACGCCAGCGAAACTACACTTCGCGTCTGAGTCTCCTCGGTGCCAGGGTTGCCAACTTCAAGGCACTTTGTTCCCAATTTATTCCCTCCATATTTTCTACCACCTCTACTTTTATTTTAGTTTCTTCTTAACATTATTTTGTTTTATTTCTCTCTACCCGGGAGCCATTTCATTATCTGGAACTATTTACTTCTTAATGCCACCAACCAGTATGCTTGGTGCTGCGTCACTTCCTTCTTAGTTCCCCCACCCGCCAACCCCGTCACGTCCAAGATATTTTCTGAGTTGATGAAGAGATCTTTAGTGTAACTTGGAAGGAAGTCCGGAATACGGCCTGCGCGCGCGCTTTTCATAAGACTCTGGAACTGCTGCTCCTAAAGGGAACAAAAATGGAAGGAAAAGATTTCACGAGAAGGCTAAAGTAAAAGCCGAAGTCACAAGCATTTATCTCGAGGGCGGCTTCGCCAGATTTTTATTTAGAAAACGTCGAGTCTCTAAGCCGTAAGGCTAACGTTCGTGGGGGGGTCACTACATGCTTTAACATTTTAAAAAAGAAAAGAAAAAGATTGCATTCAGAACGTTGCGAGCTTATCTAAAAATTGTTCGCACAAAGATCAGAACTTGGAGATGTCAAACAATCTCAGTTATTTACTTTTCTCGTTTGTTTTTTACTTCAGCGATGCATTATCATTATCACGACGTTTGGTTGATGCCAAAAGTAAGAGATGAATTCTGTGCAAATAAAGATAAAAAGTTTGAGAAATCGTTGAACTATGCAATAAGTATATCTGTGTTTTATAGTTTTTTATGTCAATTTCCTGCTGCGGTCGTAAAAATTAATCTAAAAATTACTCAAGAAAGGTTTACTCTGCAATTTTGTCGTAATTTGAAACGTTTTTGTGTATTTAAAGATTAATCGAATCATATTAAGTAATATTTAAATATAACAAAAGACTACAAGTCAAGTTCTCGCGGTGTGTGCGAATAAAGTCAGTGGGCAACAAAAGAAATAAGTACTAAACAATAGCTTTAGCAATACAATTGTGCTGGGTTTTGAAATTAGCAGGCATTTTAAATACAGTTTTTTAGAAGTATCTAAGAAATTGGATTACAACCGAAAGGAAAGCATTCCTCAATATTAGAGCTATGATACAGAAAAATGGACAGAACGCTTGTTTTGTATAGAAGGTATCACCTCCCGAAAGACTATGGAAATGCATACCAAGAGAAACCAATAACACAGTGAAATATTTGAACCGGAACAGGCCATGAAGTCTATGCCAAGAGTGTATATTTAAATCGATTAATGTTCGTTAAGTTAAACTGCGTTGCTAGGTTAGGAAAGGGGGGATGGGATTTGTTGATGTAAAGACAACCTCAATATAAATACCATATGTTTAGCACAGTGTGTTGATGTAGGTCAAAGTCACGAGGTCAAGGTTGGAGGAGAGATACCAGCACAAGTGCTGAGCGGCCCAACTATGGTTTTTGTGAAATAATATTATGGCACGTTTGTTCTCTTTATTGTGGTCTTTTTCAGGCTTTTAGTTTTACTATTTATTTGTTTATTTTTGGCCCTAATCAACGACAGTAATTTATTTTAAAACTTTTCATATCAGAGCTGTTCACGTTTGTTCTTATTTTCGAAATCTGTGTTTCATAATTAAATCTAATTTAATGTGTTGTAAATAAAGTTTCTGCGTGTAGTTTACATATTTATTTCTTATTCCTAGGAGTCACAAGTGGTAATCTTCGGTAAAGCAAATTAATAACATAAAGAACACCCGACTTTCAGTTTCCGTTGGCAGCTGTTAACTGCTTCATACAGAAGAACTCCGAAACACTTGTCCCAACCAGGAATCAAGCTCGGGTCTACAAGTTGGGAACAAGATATCAGCTTACTCGCCATGGTTTGAGCTATTTTTAATCGCATGCTTATCTTGACTGACGAACTCCTTCCAATGTCGATATTTTACATGAGGCCCCTTAGATTACTCACTTTCACCACGAGGACTATAGTTCGATTCCAGATAAGGAATAAGGAATGCACAAGGCAGGCTTTCTCTGGATACTCTATATTTCTGCTATTCACTCCGCCAAGTGTTCCATCCCGCTGTCAATCCTATCATATTTCTCATTTATCAGAATGTACCCCTCCGATTTCAGTATGCAGTTTTTAAAATGCACTAATCACTCGCCGCCCCGCTGCGGAATTTCTTTACTTTGACTGCCAATTGATGTTGCATTATTAATTATGCTACAACACATAAAGGTAAATGACAAGTGTGCGTTTAAGATAAGGTTATTATTATTATTATTATTATTATTATTATTATAACATTACTTCACAGTTTTAAATCATCGTTTCTGGTAGTTTAGTGTTAACTATACTCGCCTCGTAGGGCAGATGATTTTTTTCCGGCGTAAAATCCTAATAAGGGATGTAAAGCCATGTCATAGAAATACGGCACGAAAAATAATCTCAAGTCTTCCCTTGAACAAAATTTATCGGCCATGTCTCTCTCTGAAATGAATGAGATGCTGTTGACTTTGAGATATTAAAGACCGTCCATAAATAAAGCAATTTAATAAATGAAAGCTTGTATGTGAGACATTAAACATTTAAGATTATTCTCAAGATAATATAAAAAGTAGGGAGCTCGAAATAGATCCTGTGGGGTTCAAGAGAAAATACCCACAACACTTAAGTTATTGTCAATGTAGCGATGTGCAGTACTGGGGAAAAAAAAAAAAAAAAAAAAAAGACGGAGTGTACTCTGTGAGCAGAACATTTCTAACATAATTTTGTTTGCCCCGTTCACATGGGTTGATATCACCAAGTATGCCGCTAGCCTTTTTGCTTTATAACAAAATTTACATGTATCAAGATGTGGCTTAGAGGTACAGCATTCGCTTTGAGCATTGGTATTGAGGGTTGAAATTCATTGTCAACTATTAGTTTTTCTTTTTCTTACGTCAACCATGGCATCTAAGTGTAATGGATAAAAATATTTCTCGCCACTACTGTACATTCTTATTTTGAATTAACATAGATTTTTCACAATTTTCGGTTTTAGATTATATATTAGGTATACATCTATAAAATGTGGGTATATATTATAGCTAGCATCTTTAATTATTGGCAACAAGTTCTGAATCCTCTGTCAATTTTGTCTGTCTTTCCTTTTTTAACATTTACAGATCCACTCAGTTCCATTTATTACCCGCTTCTTTTACGCTGGTACGACACATTTATTCCTCTTTGGCATGGCAGAGGCCGTGATAAACTTGTTGCTGATCGCACTCTTGTTTGACATGGCTATATGGCCACTAGAATAGAAAGCGTTTGTGACGTTCCATCGTCTACTTTGGCGAAACTTTTTTTGAGGAAGGTTGCAAACTGCTGCAAGTAAAGGTAAAGGTCTCCCGCGTGGCTGCAGACAGAGGTCGAAAGAGATCCCTTTCGAGTACAGTCTTTATGCACGGGTAGTGCACGAACTTTTAGCAACCATTGTAAGGATGCCGGAATTTTATGTAAGCGTGCAGCAGTTAGGGAAGTTTTAATCGACACCCGCATAATTTCACAAGTTTGCATTTGTAGAGCCCTGTAAGAATTTCGACTAGAGAGACGTCGTTTTCTCTCAGAAAGCAGCTGCAGTGCTGCAAGTGCCTCTTGTACTGTATTTGTTTATTGGACGAGTGGGGCTTGCTACAAAAGCGCTACCTGGCCTCTCGTGCAAAGAGTGGTCGTGAGCGTTACTTGTTTGGCATGAATATCTCGGAATGGTGCAGCATGCTGGAACATGCTCGTGGAGGGCTGAACAGTAGAGCCTAGAACATGCCCTACTCCCGCCAGCCTGAGATAGTTATCCTGAAGGAATTATTATATTCCAGCAATAGCTATTCGGTCCATATATAGCGATGATTCAGAAATGGCTTTCGGAACGATTAGACATATCCTGGCCTAGACCATATCTGGAAAAAATCATAAAGGAGTCTTTCTCGAGGTTCCAGGGTACCCATCTCTGGAATACCATAGAAGATTCTTAGAAGTCACTAACAGAAGACCGCAGTTATTTTGGAAGGTTGGTGGATTCCTTTCCTGAACTCCTGCAGTGGTAGAAAATCACGGTAATCACACGAAATAGTCTTTTCAGGAGAATAGCGAATAAATAGCTCACAGATATCACACAGTAAACTGAGTATAATAAAAGTCCGTCACGACGGAGCTGCGTGGACCTAACGAATTCCTCGACAAAGTTAATTTTGTAAAGGTTATTACAGAGCGCTAAAGCAGAAAATGTAGTAACAAGTAATGCTAACTAAGGATAAACATACGTATTTATTAAAAAACATAACTTTTAGGTTTAACAGAATATGTGTTTCCCGTATTATTATTATTATTATTATTATTATTATTATTATTATTTACTTGCTATATTGTTAGCTTAATGTTTCCAATGCACTTAACTGTGTAACAATTAAAATGGAATGTGATTAACGATTAAGCTACACAGTTAATTTTAAGCATGCGATTTCTTGTACTCCTGTGTTCCGAAACCGCTGTGTTCTTTCTGACTGCATTTATTGTACAATTTGCATTGCCAAGCGTACACTACCGCTTAAAGTTTGAGCTCCAGTATTTCATGAAATTCGTTTTTTTTTTCTTTTTTTTTTCCCGCTGTCACCTAAAGCCATAAAAATGACTACAGGCCAATAAAGAAAAAAATGTTAAAATTCAAAAAGTATCCAATAGTTAATGCTAACAATAACAATCGCCCCCTTATGCCACATATCCCCCCCCCCCGGGACACCATAATCGCGGTCCTCGACGAATACAAATGTTTGGTTTTCAGGTATACCCCCCCCCCCCCCCACTCCTAATGGTCCGATTTCCTTGATTTTCAAAAACTATATTCTTATTTTATTTGGGTGGTATATATCGAGTTTCTTTGCAAAAAAGCAAAATTTTTTTAACATTTTGGGTTTAATATAAAACTGCACTCATAAAAATCTGATTTCACTGATTTCCAAAACTATTTTTAAGGCATATATTAAGTTTCGTCGAGGGAAGGAAAAAAAAAACAGAAACAAAAATAAACATAGCGGCAGCTAGAACGATTTTTAAATTTTCCCTTTAGGTTAACCCCCACTCCCAATGGAAAAATATTTCTGGTTAACGAACTCGATTAATCGTTTGTTAATTGAACGTTATATACCGATTTTGCTGGAACAAAAATACTGCGGCCGCTAGAGCGTTAACAGACACACATATATATGGGTATACATATATTTTGTTAATCGACATTTTGGTGCCTAGAAAGTACGATCGATGGAGATTTGAAGAACTTTTTCAAAAATATTTTCATAGATACTGCCATATTAGCTACACTTCTTCTGAATTCGCTAAAATAAAATATTTGTGAATATACAGATTTAATCATATGAATAGCATTAGTAATACGTTAGCAATGTTTTAGTTACTTTATTTTTAAATACTTTGAAGCAACTGAAACACAGCTTACGTACTCAGAAACCACACCCCTGTCAAGGGCCATTTCAAAAACATCTATCTGAATGAATCTGTGCTAATAATAATATGAAGCGTAGCGAAATCTCTTGACCTGTGCATTGCAGAAATTAAAACCAATCTACCAAAATGAAGGCTAGTTTCATTTTAAGCAACCTGAAATTAGTAACTTCTGACTGATTTCATATCGGATACATTTTAACTGTTGACCAATGTAATTCATTTCTTAATAATTTCATGTGACAGTTCCGCGGTAGTGATGCTGATAGAATCATGCACTGAAATAAATTAACTAATGCAATGGGTTGCAAATTCATACTGTGCTGCTTTCAGGAAGAATGAAAATAAACATAAGCACGTGTCTATCAAACTGCGTTTTTGTCCGGATATAATCGCCATCTGTTTCTACCCGATTCTTTCTACTGTTTTATGCGTGTACATTTATTATGAAAATGTAAATAAATAACAAGACTTTCTCTTCAGGCTATGAAGGATAGGCAGCTATCCAGATTATGGAGTAATTACTTCCCAAACACACGTATAATCAGGTTGTATTGTATACATCAATTTTAGCATTATAAAGCCCAGTAATTCCAAGCCTCCTGCTAAACAGTGGTACTTAATGGGTTTGTTAGTTTATTTAATTTACATACCCAGGGTACAGAAGTCAATGAATTCTGCATGAAAAGGTTTCAACCTGACAGTCCGTCGCTGCGTTATCCTTTTTGGAACAATCACTGCTAATTTAGAAAAAAAAAAAAAAAAAACCAGGAAAGAGATCATGCGCTTTGTCTAACTCTATGGGAGAGTTTATTTGAATTTCTTACCCTCCCATTTCCCTGGCAACACTGGCAGCAGTGCTAATAGCCACTTGATAAGTTACATGTGTCATGATTGTTTTGAGTGAAGCACCGCAGCAAGTGTCTGGCAAGTTGGCAGCCGTGTGGAAACATCGGACCGAGTTCACTTCCAAAATCCCGTGTTAGCTTCCCAAAATAAACGCTTTAATCAGATTGTTTGTTCTTCAGAAAATAATATGAAATGCTGAGCATAACCGCCATCTACTTCAAAAATTGCGGTTTGCAGGAATCTATTAGTGCAAATGTTTCCAATCAAGTTTTCAAGTTTTGATCTTTACTTGACCCCTTCAAAGAAGAAGCCGAGTTATAAAGTATATTTAGTAGAGAATTTAAACATGTTCGTTCTGTGTGTACCATTATTGTGTTCAGTTCATCTTTTGTAGCTTCCTCTGCGTTGTAAATCCTTCACTTATTGCGGCTCTGGTTTATTCCCTTTGCTCTTAATGACATACATAAAGACCACCTCTTTATGATCTCGTAAATGTAGACGCACTTGAAACTGTGTTTACAACAATTAATTGGTAATATAACAGCTCACTTTGTGCCACTATACAATCGTCAGCCTAACATACTACGACCATGTCCAAGATGTTCAACGATTTCGTTATTTTTGTTTGCTTTGAACAACCTACAAAGCCGCCAAAAGATTGTACGACATTTAAACATCTTTCTTCTTCTAAATAGGCAACATTCATTAAAAATACTGAGATCACTTTCTATATGGATGAGTTCAAATAAAGCTTAACACTTTACATACAATATACTTACAATTTTTATTATATTACGTATAGATTTACAAATAAAATTCGTGTGTTATTTAGCTGCTGAGCTTTAAAGTAGTCAACTAATTTGATTAGATTGCGATCTTAACAGTCTGCAGTTAATTACTGTCACAAGCACTCCTGAATCTGTTGATCGGTTGTGCAAAGTTGTCTCTTTAGAGTTTTTCCAGCGAATAATCCAAGGGAAAAGAGGGTAATCAAGAACCGTTAGACGAAAACGTTGCAGGATATTTACCGTTGTATGCTTCACGTGTATTTTGCCTCACGCATGTCATTCAAAAACAACACTGCGAGTTAAAGCCAAACTTTCGGATATTATCCAGTAATGATCGAGTTTAAACTCTTACATCATGGACACAAATTTTACTGTGTATGTCTGGAAAAGTTGGGTTGAATGTAAGCAATTATGATGTTTCCCCTTTTTAAGTCTTCAGTGCTGGAAGAAATTTCTCGGGCACAATTTTAGAGTAACTTTCAGACTTCGGTATTCCTCTTAGTGGAATAGCTTGTATCATTTTTCCCTTCATATGAAGATCCGACAATTTTTTTATTTAACACCCTTATTTACGGACTGAGGCACCACTGACGGTGAACACTGATGATATATGCGATGAAATGGTCAACTGAGAAAGGATTTTTTTTTTTTTTAAGGAAGGAAGTGTTCCAGGCCTGAATTTACGGTAACTCCCAAGCATTTGTCATTTATGAGGACTGAGGAAAACCTGGAAGAAACCTCAGTCAGGGAAAATGGTCCTTGTGGGAATCGAACCGCTGGTCTCCCGCTCACGAGAATGCGCCTTAACATCCTCAGCCACCCGTGACGGTCTCCGACAAAAAGCAGAAGATTGTTGATGAAATGAGATATCTCATGCGGCATTTTTTCTATGGTTGAAATATATTTTCTCTGCTTGAACGTCGAAAACAAGTCACTTTTTTGGATTTTTCCCCCCACAATGGTTCGATAATAAATGTTTCTCAGTGTACTAGGTCTTCATATCTTCTTTATTTTCAAGAGGTTCCTTGCTGTTTTTCTTTCTTTCTTTGCCTTTTCCTTTTTTTGGGAGACGTGTTACTCGGTTCTATTATATATATTGCATTGCTTTAATTGCTTTTATCCAAAAGTCAACATAAAGACAGTCTAGCTGTGTAGCTATCAATCTGTTAGTCAACTTGTTCTCTTCACAACTTAAAGTACCCAACAAACATTTACATATCGGAATAAGACTCGAGACTGAGTATCTCAAAAGGAATGGTTAATAGCAACAGTTAAGGCACTTGAAAAAAATTTAAAAAATGGTGATTGGAATTTTTCAAATCCACGAGACAAAACTGTGCTTTTCAGAAACAGCTGTTTCCCAAAATTTAATTTCTGACCGTTTAAATGTTAACACAAATCCTATTGCAATGTTAAACTATTTTGGAAGCAAAAATTTTGAAATTTCGAACTGCTTCCTACATCCTTCACTATGTATGCATTGTGATTCTGTACAATATTATTTAGCACAGGCTTAAAACTGCACTGTTTGGCGGTTACTACTACTCGGTGCTTTTGATATGGAAGCAGTCTCTGTACAGTCATATAGAGCAAAATGTCAAATAGAAACACTCCATCATTAAAAAATGTTATCATTTCATAGCCATGAGTACTATTAGAAATAATGAATAAAACTTTCTTTTTTGAATATTATAAAATATTTATTTGCTGACGGAAACAATAAATTACAAGCAAAAAATAAATAAATAAATAAATAAATAAATAAATAAATAAAATAAAAGAGTGTACTTGCTACCACTCTTTTGCTTCTGTCGGTCCTGGTGGTGTAGTGGTTACCATACTTGCCTCCTAAACCCAAGATCGCGGGTTCGAACCCGGCCAGGACCGATGGATTTTTCAGGGCGTAAAAATCCTAAGTATGGCTTCCTTCGGAAGGGAAGTAAAGCCGTGGGTCCCGTGTCGTACATTTACGGCACGAAAAAGAACCTTAAGCCTGAAAGAGAGGCCTCTGAGCAAAATTTGTCGGCCGTTTCACGCCCCGGGTTGAATGGGACGCTGATGACCCGAGATGTTGAAGAGCGTCCGTAAATAAATCAATCCAAAAAAATCTTTTGCTTCTCATTTGTCACATTGTTGGATTGAAGCAAATTATATAAACGTTTGCATTTCAATTCAGTTTTAACACTGCAGTTATTTAGTGAGTTAATGGCAACACCACAGGAATTCCATAGGGCACAGAACTAGTTTACAAGTAAGCGTTCTTTCAGACGGAAGTTTCAATACCATGTTGCTAGTGACAAAACAATTATGAAGTAGTATAGCGAATACAGATGTGATCAAAGGAAAGGTCGTTCAGGGAAACAATCTGACAATGTGGGAACATGGAACTTGTGCGTGAGACGTTTGTACTAAGAAGGCTGTACTTTAGAGCTAGTCTGCAGTTAAACATCCCTAAATCCACTTTGTCCAGGATCCTAGTATTCATCTGAGAATCACCCTTTCAAACTTAATTAGTATATAAAGTTGGAACTTGATGACTTGTTTTCTGCGAACATTGTCATTGATTCCACCTAATAAATATTTTGAAGCGCACCTGCTGTGGGTAAAAATATTACCTTGGTGTCTCATGTCTACAGCAATGATAGAGGCGAATAGATGGAAAATTCTTAAACAAATAGATAAATCTTAGAGGATGTACTGACTAACTTTCGCATCCCTCGGCCTACTTGAAAATAATATTAATAAAACATTATCAGCATAACATTTCTTCCTCAGGGCATACAATGAAATTACCACTGAATATCTGATATTATTTCAAGGGCAGTCCTTTTTCCATATCGTGACAATTGGGGCTTTCATTCGAACCAAATGGTCATTTTCAATAATTTCTGAAACGTAAAACAGTTTCTTATTAGTGAAGTACAAGTGTGATTTTAACTGGGAAAAAAGGTAGAGAACAAAAATATTGTATTTACTTCTCTTTCTGCGTCGTCGTCATCGTCATTCTTGCTGTCCACGGCTGAAGGTCTCTCCCTTATCTTCAAAACTATATGAGGGCTGTTCAATGCAGAAGAAAAAGAATTTTTGACAACATAGCTTGACTCATCCTCATAATTTTGATGCAATGCACTTGTCCCTGCGTTTTTGCAACTTTTTAAAGACTTGCTGGCAACCACTCTTTGACAAAATCTCGCCTCCGCAGCCTTTGCCACGACCTCCGCTCTAGAAAAAGTTTCCCACAGAGGTGTTTCTTCAATTTGGGGAAAGGGAAATAGTCATACGAGTAAATATGAGCTATAGTGAGGGTTAGGGGCACATTTCACGTGGATTTTCGAAAGATATTCAGCAACAACATTGGAATGTGTGCATTTTCGTGTAACACCATTCAGCTTGTTGTACGGAAAAAAATGTGGTCTTTTGCTTGTGATATTACTTTGCAGATTTTCATACGAGTAAATATGAGCTATAGTGAGGGTTAGGGGCACATTTCACGTGGATTTTCGAGAAATATTCAGCAACAACATTGGAATGTGTGCATTTTCGTGTAGCACCATTCAGCTTGTTGTACGGAAAAAAAATGTGGTCTTTTGCTTGTGATATTACTTTGCAGATTTTCCACGGACATCTCTGTAGTAGTGCAGTTGCGGGAACGGTATGCTGATAAATCATTCCTTGAATAACGAAAAATGAGATGAGCATGACTTTCCCAAAGCAAGCAAACACTTTTTCTTTTTTGGTGCTGGTGATGAGATTTTCCCACAGAGCTTTTGTTGTTTGCTTTCAGGATCGAAATTGTGTAAAATCATGTAGCAAGATTTCACCAGTTATTACCTTTAAAACACCTCATCTTCCTGTAACAACGCCTTCAAAGCACACGAACGTACTTTTGTTCGAGAATCAGCAGTTTTTGGAACCCGCCGGGCACAAACACGCCTCAAGTGCATCTTTTCAGTTACTAACTTGTGGGTGGAACCCAGTGAAAATTTCAGAATTATTGGAAGTATTCTTAATGTTATCTATCACAGTAACAGCAACGGAGTTAACGTTTTCTTCCGTTAGATCACAAACTGGAGTCCGAGTCCACCTTCCTATGAAAATTTAAACCCTCTTCGAGCTGTGCTATAGACTTCAGCTCCATAGACTTCAGCTGACGATTTGTTGAGACGAAAGCATAAATTCAGACAGCGTATTGTTCGTCGCGTGTAACCTTCATTTTGCTGTAGGTGGAACTGAACATGTCTCAACTTGTACATTTCTTACTGGCAGAAACCGGAAGTGACCACAATTCAACTAGTACTGTATGTACCCTATGCAGTAAGCTAAACAAATTATGTAAAATTAAAAGTTAATGGGAGAACTTATGCCTGTAAAAAATAAGAACAATTTTTATAAAAAGCCCCATAGTTTTTTTAAGCTACATAGCGTAACATTTCATGGGCATGTGTTATTTATTAATCTATATTTATTATATGTATTTTAGAAATGGGATTTTTAAAATATTCTAAAATTTATATTTTAGTGACTCCTAGAAAGTATATTACAAAATTACAGTTCTAGCAGTACAAAATGGAACTTGGACAAATGTTTTGTACCACTAAAAACATTTTAATCAAACTTCGTTTGGCACTCAATTACACTACCCAAGAAGTGAGCGCTGTAATAAGTGCGTATTTCTCGGGTAATAGCGTAATCTATTTAGCTGAAAACTGTGCTGTAAACACGCGCTATGAGAAGTAATTCAAACAAAATATAAGATCCGAAAATATGGCTATAAATGTTTGCATCGCTCCCCCGAAGAAAATGGTGAAAGGATTAGCACACAGTCTACTGGAGGAATACAATGACATGAGAAATGGAGCTTTAATACCAAAACAAAGGATCCTCTCTCAGCATGTGCCTGGGAGGAGAGTTTGCATTTCGCGGCAGAATCACGGTTTCATACAGGCTCGAGAGATTTCTCCAAGCTTTGTAGATATTCCTTTAAGTGGTATTATTATTTAACATGCCCAGTGAAATATCTGACCCTTATCTGGATTTGAGTCCTTTGTACAGCTTAATCGAACAACCAGTTTGCACACAAAACATTTGCTTTAAAAAAAAAAAGAGTTTTTCACAAGTTCAATGCTATTATTTATTCTATTAAAATATAAAATCAAGATGCATGCAAATAATATATCTAAAATTACGTATTATTATATAATATGTATATATTAAATACAGGAAACGCTGTAATTTTTAAAATCGGAAATAACATTATTTAAAATATTTGTCCCCGAATTAATTATAGTTTATTTATCATTAATGCTATAGAAATATGGTGGTTTTCCTTTATTAAAATAGTTTATTGCAGTTTTTCTAAAGAAAACAATCAAAACTAGTACTCTGATATTTTGAAAAGTAAAATATTTCCTTTCATTTAATTAATATAGGATGAAACAAAAGCCCGATCCAATTTACAGAATATCTTTATCATTGATGGCGTTAGTTATGTTACTAATGTGTAACGAATTATACATAATTCATCGTTTTTACCATAGTAAGTCTGAAAGCTTCAAGAATTATGCTGGGTCTAATTTTTCTGCTGTTTGATAGTTGAGGAATGTCAGAAATATTTATTTTGTACATCTTAAACGTAACAAATCTTAAAAAAGAAGTCTAAAAATATAAATCAGATCAGCGTCATTACTAATGCTACAAGGTTTTTCCTCTAGGAAAAAAGAAGATTTTCCACTTAATGAAAAATCGCCCGAAACTACAGTTTTAAGTCATTTTTTACATGTTTCAATGTTCCTGTTACAAAATAAATTATGTTTTAACTTTATATTTCTCATATGACTTTGCTTTCTTTAACAAACTAGTGGGTTCATTTTGTACTCTACACAAGTGGGTAGGGTGAAAATACCAATCCACAATCTCTTCATTTTCATATAGTTGAATAGTGTTTAACGCTCGTTGTAATGTGTTTTATTATCACGGGGATCGTTACAAACAACTTGAGCAGTATAATCTTTATCTTCTACGTGATGCAGGAACTTGAATATGATATGCTTGTTTCGATTTGATATACAGCACTCTCCAAACAGGTTACTTGATGAGTAAATGTATGCGTATGGACCGTGTTCAAACATTATTCTCCTAAGTTTGTCGTATAACCGAACGTTACTTATCTGAGTCCCTTCCTGTTCTCTTGAACTTCTTGATCAAAGGGCAGACATTTGCTCAAGTAGGAGCTGGTTTTCGCAATTTACGTTAAGAATCTTATATCATATCTTAAGCTTTCACGGCACAACAGCCCGGGAGTTTTTAATTGCAACATCATGTTCAAAATTTGTTGTGGTTCTGAACCACTAATCCATGCGATCGGGAGGGGGGGGACAAGTGCAATTGTCTCTCTCTCCCTCCCTCCGTCTCTCTAGAGATAAGCGTACATTTGTTAATTAGCTTAAAATACAAAAAAGAAAATAACCAGATCACCAATATTGTTGGAACTTTTGGACCACCCTGTATAGCTATCCAATTTTCGAACAATCTACCGGAATGAAGACAGATTACTTTCCACATCGTAACTCGATTAGTGTTCCAAATCTTTTGCAGGCGTTTGGCAAATTTTCAATTCCAACTGTTAACATCGTTTAATTCTGCTGTACTAGAATAGTCTACTATAATTGTTATTATGTTGCGTGTATGTTAGAGATCACGAATTCAAATCCCATTATTAGAAATGCTGTCTTATCCACATGTATCTAATATACTGTGATTCCCGCTTCTTTACAGTAAGCGTAAAAAATCCCCATGATAAAGGGAGGAGGGGAAGGAAAGTCGCTCTTCTACTCAACATGCCGTGATGTAATTCATCTGTGTCGTGATAATACATTGTCATTAAAACAGCGGGTTATTTCGCTATATCTCCTACAAAACCAGAAAAAATATTTAAGGGCCACAGCTTGTTGATTTGTTCATACAGAGGATATAATAGTACATAATACATTTGGTGTATTTATATATCCATTTTTTTCTAAATATTTCGCAAGTTTCTCTATCCAGATATCCTAATATGTACTTAAATGCAGTAACTTTATTTATCTAGCAAACGTTGGGCCTTTGCCGAATTTTCTTGCGATGGGAAGCACTTGCGGAAGCTTATCTAACAAGTTATTGAACTTTGCATGTTATTTGAGTTAGTTTCTAATTTTATTCCTTATTATATTTGGACATTTGTTATTATTGCTAACTAATTGTATTGGTAATGGTTTGTTTGTTAAAATTTACAAGCATTCTAACCATGTGAACATAATGGTCACAGTCAAAGGGAAGCTCGCTTTTCTCTATCATTTGGCTACGAAGATTTGAGTTTGTGCAGTACCCCTTCTTGATGAAAAACATCCTGCAATGTTTTCCGCTATTGCTATTCCTATAACTGATAATTTTAACGTATACTATTTCTCAACAGTAATCACTGAAGAACAGAACTTTAAAAATCTGGCAATAGCAAACAAAGTCGTTAAACCTTATATAAACAGACAAAAGCAAAAATAGATAAAAATAAATCAAACCAAACAGCACCATCACTTTTAATTCTCAGAGCTTTTACTGTAGCAAAAAATTCATCACTCAATCTATTCATAGTATTTAGTGCTGAAAACTAAAGTAAAGCATAAAGATTTTGAAAAAAAAAAATTATTTTAATTGGCCATATTAAAAACATACATTAAAAAGAAATGTTCGTATATGCGAACCAAATATTTTAAAATTTTGTGGCAATTATTTGTGAAACAAGTGTTAAAAATAATAATTTATTTTGTCAGAAGTTGCCTAAACGAGACTGGAGACTTATTTTTAAACAACTCTTAATTTTATTTAACATTTCTCATTAGGAAAAACGTGGAAGAAACCTTACTTAATATCTGAATACTTTCATTGTTATTAAATGTATTTCGATCGGGTAGAGCTACAAATTGTAATTTGGTGTTTATTATTATTATTATTATAATATTATTATTAATAATAATAATATATTATTATTATTATTATTACCAATTTTACATAGATATTACACCAAATAACTGTTTAAAATGCAGTTTTTTCGCGTAGAATGACACTTTGGAATTCAATAATGGGATTAGATACAAACGATCTTCTTCCAACCTGACATTGTTCCAATACTGCCAACATGGCTACATGCAAATAAATAGAAACAAATGTATATATAACTAATTACACCATGGACGTGATTGGCAACCGGCGGGATGCCGGTATGCTGATCACATGCCTGCAATACTGTCCTCTATCATTGAAGTCCTTAGACGAAGGTAGAGGATGCAGAGGTCGCCGCGGTAAGCCGGGTGCTACACTCCGAACTGTAGTGCCAAACGAGAAGAAGAAGAATTATACCATGGACTGAAACCCTTGTGAGAAATATAAAGATTAAAATAATTTAATTACATGATAAAATTACTACTTTAATTTATATCATCTTAAATAGATTAATAATCCTCATTCCGAATTAAATTAAAGTTGGTAACACTGAAGTTTTATGATTTTGAGTATTATAAAATGCAGTTAGTAGTTTGAACGACTTGTGTTAAAAGAATTACTTTGGTATGCACTGTCTTAAAAGAATTTTTAAGCATTTAAAATCATATATGTATGCAACTACTTGAGCTTGGGCTCAGCAATGTTTATAAGTTTCAAGCTAATTTTAAGAAAATATATAAATTAATATATTTCATAAATTCTAATTGAAATTAGATAGTTCAATGTTAAATTTCTATAATTTTAATACAAATACATTTCATTTGGAATTTATTTGTGAAAAATTAACCTATACGTTGTTCTCAGAAGTGAGACAGTTTATTGTGAAGTGTATGGAGATAAGTAATATCCACATAGTAACAAATATTTAATTAACCACAATTTATGCAGGGATTGACTGTGGATTAACTTAAGCTGTGTTATTCATACGTTTTTAATTTTTGCATGAAACCATCATGATTGAGATATTATTATGTGTAATGGGTTTAAATTTATTGTATTATGGATAATAACCAGTAAAATATTATATATTTTTCTTTTTTCAATTTTCAAACTTTTTGCCAGTTTTTATTTCTTATATTTTTCCTTGTTTTCTTAGCACTTGAGCATTTTTCATTAGCACGATTTCCCACTTAAGATGGCACTGTCGTACTCATGGACAGTGGGTAGCAAGATCTGTCAATAGATATGCTCAAGTTTAATGAACAAGAGCTGGACAAAAGCCTAAAACCGTTACACACCTAATTTCTATACTATTTCATCACTGCAATTATAAAAATTCTATGTGATAAGTCTGTCTGTACTAGGATCTTTTGTCGCTCATGATGTAAACGTGCAACAACAATGGACCACACAAGACCATATCTATTCTTGCAAAAGTAATTATTAGTTTTCAACCATACAGTTATATAAATCAAAGTTATATTTATAATGACGAACAACTAACTACTCCTTATGCTGTTAATTGAAATTCTCACACTGCAACAAATAATAATACCTGTTAACGATTTTTAAGATTTTGAATGCTCAAATCTGCCAAATCATGCAGGTTCACGTGTCAGTTATACCAACTCACAGAAAATGGCACTAGATAAAGGCTAAAAATAGTCCGAAATTCCTATTATACACGTTAAACAGTTCATTGGTTAATTTCATGCTGAATTAAATAATGCTCCTTGTTACACAGTTCAAGCTTAAAACCATTAGGTTCACAAGTGCGTTAAATTAATAACTTCTCATGGAATCTTTATGAGTAATTTTAGAATAAAATGCAATAAAATTTATTGTTATAGTGCGGCTGTATAAAAATATAGTTCTCTTAATAGAATGCATTAAAACTAGAAACGCCATTATGTAACACCCAATGCTATAACCTTTTTATAACACTCTAGTGTGCCAACTTTGCTTTAATGTGGAATATGATGTTTCTTGATATATTCAAGCTATTAAAATTATATATATTATAATGTATTACATCTTTTGTTAATACTCATATTTCCCATAGTCGGTTTCGTTAACGCCTAAAGTGTAATTAGCTATTTTACACAAATTTATTTCTACAATTTATTGATAAATAATTATTTTGGCAATCCTGGAACCATGTTAGGCTGGAAGAAAATCAATAGCAGCTTATCTCATTAGTGTGCTTGCTCATGTGCATACTATGGGTTCTATCAGCGCGAGAAAAATTACATTTTATATGGCAATTTAGCAAAGATTAAAAAAAAAAAAATAAACTTAATGTTATTCCGCCAAATTACACTTAAAACTACTAATTATACATTTCTTTCAAAAAAATTAACTTTATTAGTGGAATTAATTTAAATTATAATATTAGTTTATTTATAAATATTAAATACTGTCTAAATATTTAATTTATTTTAATGTTCACAATGAAATTATTCAAGATAGAAAACCGAACATATGGAAATATAACATACCATTATCTTAAAATTTATCATTATTCTTATCTTTACACCAACTTCGAAACTTTCCGTAGGTTTTTCTCCTACAACTTCTTGAGTACCAAGTATTAAGAGGTATATACATTTAGCAAGAGCTTTTTAAAATCGTTATTATTATTATTATTATTATTATTATTATTATTATTATTATTATTATTGTTGTTGTTGTTGTTACTATTATTATTATTATTATTATTATTTTGTTCAGCCGTCATTACAATAGTGACATTTAAACTTTCGTACTGGTTCCTATGTAATTGTTTGGAATATCCATTCGACACCAATACAATTAAACATTATTGAAATTGCTTTGTATAGCAAAAAAAAAAAATATCAAAATTTTCTTGACAAGTAGGTGTATTTAAAAATTCGGATATAGAAAATACTACAGAAGCTACTTTGTTTACGCTGAAAGAAGTCCAAACTAGAAAATATATTTTACAACACTTACCAACTTTGATTCAATGAAATTTTATTTTTATAACTCTTTTAAGGTGATAAAAATTGCATATTTTGTAATGCATTACATATTTATTTGAGTTTTACATTTCTCAAGATGATTTCGAAATCAGGCGTTACTGTAATTAGTTTCTAAAAATTGTTTCCATAAGTAGCCATGTTGCCTGGTAGATACAAGATTGCGGGTTCAAAAACTGGCCAGGGTCGATGTATTTTAGGTCATAAAAATCGTATTTAGGTTTTTAACGGAAAGAAAATAAAGCCTTTAGTCCCATATTTTAGCTATGCGGTACGTAAAAGAATCTCAAAACTGAAAGAAGAGGCATTTGAGCAAAATTATCGGCCGTTTCACGCCCTGTGTTGAATGGGGCGCTAATGACCAAAAATGTTAGAGTCCGTGGATAAACTAAATAAATGAATAAAATTAAAACCATGTCAGGCTGAAAGAAAATCAATAACTGCTAATCCCATCGTTTGCATTATCAATTGCATGCTATAGTTTCTTTCAGCGCTGGAAAATTGCATTTTATAAAGCATTATAGTAGAGATACACATTAATAGCGGTCTCATGTGTACATTGCACTAAATGCTAACTAGGTACTTAAGGCGTTAAATATGTTTGACAGTGTTGTCCAGTGGTTCAACTTCTATCTTCATAGTGTGTTTCTGGAAATCTCTTCTCCTCATGACGGTTCGTGAAGGTAGAGTTCCCCAGGGTGTGTTTTGCATCCCTTACTGTTTTCACTGTACATAAATGAAGTTTCTCCTGCCATTAGCCAAGCAAATACCACTCTACCCTGACAACTTACAACTTTACATACACTCTCGATGACGTTCATGTCGCAATAACGAACATTAACCACTCACTTAATATGGACCTGTAATTTGGGCCTCGGCTTTAATCCCTTAATTGTTAAGTACCATAGACATATTCAGTGTTCCTCCCATTAAAACAAACTGCAATTCTGCGAAAAATCTTGGAATCGTAGGCAGTAATCTGTGTTAGGAAAGTGAGTTCCCTAATCCCTACCTTTAAAAGACTAAATGTGTCCCTACCCAGAAGGTTAGAAAGATCTTGGTGCAATCCCTGGTGATGCTTCACTTTGACTACTACCAGACTTAAGCTCTAACCACACAAGATCTACAGTGTGTTCATAAAATGTTCATACGTTACACTGCGATGTGCATTTGTTCTGTCGTATAACATCTTCCCTACGAAGAAACATTATTGTCTCACAGTACTTTTCAAAATTATCCATACATGTCTTCCATCTTCTCTTTTTCAAAATGTATCTTCTTCCCATAACCTTAAGAAATGCTCTAAAACCCAGCACAAACTATTATTGCCATTGCACCGAACATCACTTTCTCCAATTCACTGTAATCGCTGCCAATTTCTCGAATATCAGAGAGTACAAAACTTAGGAGTATTTCATAAGAACTTATGTGTTGAAAATAATAAATTACTCAATATTTGCATTCCTTATGTTACAATATAGACATTTATTTGTTTTATCGTGCTGTTGAATGTTTCATTTCATTATTTCATTATTGTTATTCATTATTATTATTATTATTATTATTATTATTATCACAAATTTTCCTATCTCGTTCATAATATTGTTAGTGATTTTCATTTTTATGTTTACTACTATATTTATTTCCACTTTCATAATTTACATAGATTCGCATGTGTATGCATTGTCTTTAATACGATTTTTCCTATTATTATTGTTCTTTTTCTTAATTTAATGTTTTGCATTATTGATTTTCACTGCTAATGTTTAGGTATTGGAGCGGCATTGTGAGTGGGATGGGTTGGGGGAGATTGATTTAATATAATGACTCCACTTTGGTGTCATCGATCTATAAAGGTGAGATGTAATGTTATTGACGTTTCTCGCTGGTGATGATCTTGTTGTGATGCCTCGGCTTCCGAAGTTTGATGTTCACCTACAGCTCTCGTTCCATCGGAAAGAAATAGGTTTCCCATGGTGCTTTAACTGTTTAATTGACATTAGATCAAAGGGAAGAAATGGGATTCATTGCATTGAATGAGTACACGTTGAGACATAGGCTTAGTTCATAATTTATTATATAAAACACATCAATATTATAGAACGCTGTGCTGTTCGTCGTAAGAGTTGGAAATTTGAGTATAAACATCGCTTAGTTTACCAGGCCTGAGCATGTTGATCAAATAGCTGAGCAACATGTTGACCATTTGAAACCTTTAGCACTCCCTATCGACTTAGAAGTCACGATTATAACACGTACCCATCCCGACGTCTTTGAAAATTTAAATAGGAATTTACACTACTTATAAACATCGATATAAACACTTTAGAAAACAATCTAATGGTTTCGAAAAGAGAATTCAGAATTCAGAATAATAATTGTCTATCGGCGTCGAATACAAGACTTATAATGACGCAGTACTTGTAGGAACGAAAGTTAAAGTTGACGCACTGAACGAACTTGATAGTTGACAAAGCGATGAAAAAAGCGACACTGGCTCTGAAGGCTGGAAAACTCCATCTGAAGATCTGAATTAAAAAAATTAAGACGCTATGTGCCCCGCGAAAAATTTCTTTAGCAAAGATTCTAGAATCTCGGTTCAAATCCAGCTTTCTGACTGGCTACTACAAACTTGTGATCACTGGTCTAATTCGATATTATTTCATACGGAAAGAACGCTTTCTCCCATTCGACAATTTTTTAATTTGCTCGTTTTAAAAATCTCACCCCACGCTTGGCTCTTTAACCTAACTTTCTCACCAGCCTTTAGATATAATAAACTTCTCTTGCCTTTAAACTCAATAAATTTCAAAGTGTTTAAAATAGGGACCTTGTTATTACAAAGGACAACCCCCCTTTCACAGTGTGTCTTTTGTTAAATGTTTTCCTAAAGGACGAATGAACGACAAGCGCTTCCTGTGTTAAGATTTCTGTCTGAATGGCATATATACAGAAATGTACAGCGATACATGGTTCATAAAATTATTTATTACATGAAGAAATATATGTACACAATGAATCAAAATAATACAAAATAATAATGGCTGTAATATTAATAATTATATTAAAATAATCATCGTATACCTTGTGGTATTAAATGGAAGTTTATGAGATTATTTAACATGATAATGATAATAGGAATTCAAAGGACATGAATACTGTCTCAGTATTGGCACAATATCATTTACTCTCTTTCATACTTTGCGTAAATTTATATATTTTACGAGATTTTCCTTGTTACTGTTTATTATAATTGTGATGTTGTCAATGAAATTTAGTGTAATTATTATTAGATTGGTAAAGCGGAAGAGAAGGCCTAATGGTCTTAGCTGTGTGAGTATAAATAAATAAACCGTAATCTTCCTATGATATCTCATTTTGGTCATATAATATTTAACATCCTTAATATATCTCCTTAAATATATTGTAATTATTTCTATATTTCTGAAAGGCATTAAAATGTCAAGAATGTGTAAATTTAATATTTGTCTATTGCCATTAACACTAGTATTAAGCAGAAGTAGTTAAAAAAAAACGGAATAAAAGTAGGTACTTCTAGATGAGCCAGGTTGTGAAATCATTTCATATCCAACGTAATGCTATTTTTACATGAAAATATATAAGTAACATTTTGTATATGTGCTACCGTTAAAGTTAAAAGCGGCATTCTATGGACATTACCATTATTTAGCGGAAGAAGCACTTCGTTTCATTGTTTATTTCGAGTCCAAATCACCAGATCTGAGAGAGAGCCATACATATGTGTTTATTTAACCAGAGCAAGCACCAAGCTCTTGCAGTCTCCTATCTGAGAATGATTTATGCAGAACTAACTCATCGACCCCGAGTTCGACTAGCGAGTTAATTGCAACTTTAGGAAATTTGAGAGCCAATCGCGTCCTCCGGAAGCTCCTCAGTGAAGATTTACTTCCCCAGGGGTGCACAAGCTTCTGCTAGTTGCTCCTTATGCTGTTATACTACCATTGAGTGAATTTTCCTGTTCTTAAAAGCTCGCTCCATCTCAACGAGTGTAATGGAGTGCTTCTTATATTGAAAAAAATATCAGAAATATTTTTTTTCTTGGACAATTTGCTGTGATAAGTAGTAAATATTTTAGTTTGGAAATATAATTTAAAATTAATCCCTTACTTGGAGGGGGGGAAAAAGATTTTTGTGAACTTCCAGCAGATTAAATACGGGTATCTTTCAAAAGAAGAATCATGCCTTTTTCAGGAGACTTAATGATAATATACTAAACGCAAAAGTTAATGGCGAATGAAATCAGCCAGTCCGTGTGCATAGTGCATTGCCAAACTAAGTGGTTGTGTGCAGAAGGACCTCTATAATGAACAGACTAGGGTTTCAAAATAGAATATGAATGTCAGTAGTTGCCATATTAAGTGTAGAATATCTAGTAGATAGGCAGAGTGTGACGTCTATGTGTTTATTTTTATTACATTGGAGGTAAAATCAATATTTAAGACAACTTCAATTTTCTATGTATATTATTATAAAAGTGGAATACAAATTGTATAAAACAATACAAATACATACTTAATAATAAAGTATTTTAAATAAAGAGAGTTGTGAAAATTATCTTCCACCATACAATAACACATATAATTATAGTGTAACCCTTACATTTTACTTTCATGAGGTCATTTACATGTCAATGTTATAAAAATTAGTATACTCGTAAATTAATCCCATAATTTCTTCATCTAGTACGAGAGATTCGCACTATTCCGAAATATCGCGTATTTTGTACGCTACTTTCCGTCTTTCTTTTTATCAATGTGAATATTTGTAGTTTTAGCTCATACCTGAAATAATATTTTCCTGATATTTTTTTAAATAGAAGCAGGTATAGAATGAAGTATGCATACATTATATTTTCCAATAGCTTGGACATTTTATATAACGGGTGTGAAAATATCTAAATATGGAAAAAATTGAATGAAGGGATAGCGTATATATACATATATATAATATAAAATAAAAATAAAAATAAAGTAACACTATTAACAATGTAACAAATTAACAGTTATTATAATAGTACAAAAGGATAAAACACTAAGAAAGTCACACACGGTATTTCATACCAGCAGCCCAATAGCAAATGTACTCCTTGTACTTCTCCTACTAGTAATATTGCGGTTGTTAATTTATCTTCTATTTCACTTTCTGATGCTGATACATTGCTTTTGCAAAAAGGATTATCTTTTGCCCCAACTCCCAAATTTAATCGCCTTAAATTTGTTTCCTATGGCGTTACTATTGGCATGCTAAATCTTCTCAGCCTACTTAAAAATGTTACTCCTCGTCTTCTCAAGTTTCGTCCTCCCTCCAAACTTGAACCTCCTTCTTTACCTTCTATCCATCCTTTAGAAATGTTTATTAACCGATTTTTAACTTCGATTAGTGATTCCAAATTTCTAGATAAGGTCACCCCGAAAGATAATCTAACTTTGCGTGAGAAATCAGCACTTAAAATGCTATCTAATAATCCTGATGTTATTATTCTTCCAGCTGATAAAGGGTCCTCAGTAGTACTACAGGACATATCTTCTTACAATGCTGAAGTTTACCGACAGCTTGAAGATGTCACTTATTATGAACTATTGTCTTCCGATCCTACAGTCAAGTTTAATGAAGAAATAGCTTCTTTTATTGCATCTTCTGGTACTGTTGAAGGACTTAGTTCCCACTCTACTTACTCCTCATGTCCCTCGTACTCCCACCATATATTTTCTCCCTAAAATTCATAAAAATAACTGTCCAGGCCGCCCGATAGTAGCCCAGCTACGATTCCCCCACGAACGTATTTCTGCTCTAGTAGATTGTTGGTTACAGCCATTTGTTACGTCTAGGCCATCCTATATCAAAGATTCCTTCCATTTTTTGAATTTACTAAATAAAGTTGACCCTTTGGCACATTCTAATATACTTCTGGCCACTATCGATGTGACGTCACTCTATACTAACATTCCTCATTCTGAAGGATTAGCTGCTGTTAGATATTTCTTGGACTCTCGAGCACCTCCTCATACCCCATCTACAGATTTCATTTGTCATCTTGCTTATCTAGTCCTCACTCGCAATGCGTTTAAGTTTTGATAATAAATATTATCTACAAATTAAAGGTACTGCGACGGACACCAGAATGGCTCCGTCTTATGCCAATATTTTTATGGCTCGCTTAGAGGAGGAATTTCTTAAGTCAGAACCTTTGGCACCATTATTATGGCTGAGATATATTGATGATATATACGTGCTTTGGACTTATGGTACAGAATCTCTCGATCAGTTACTTACTAATCTTAACTCCAAATTTTCAGTTAAGTTCACTTCTTCTGTCTCTCCCAATGCTGCTATGTTCCTAGATATTGATATTTCATTATGCAATGGCTCTTCTTACGCCTAAGCACATTAAGCCTACCAATTTACAATAGTATCTTCATTTTGATAGCTGTCATCCCTTGCATATCAAAAGATCTATTCCTTTTTCTCTTTCATTTCGTGGTCATCGTCTTTGTAACAACTTTTCATCTCTTGACAAGTATATTAAAAACCTAGCTCAAAAGTTCCAACACCAAAATTATCCTTCCTCTCTTTTAAAATCGCGCACAAAACAAGCGCACAAAACTTTCCAATGCAAACCTAAAATTTCTAATAACTTCATTAACTTTGTTACTACTTAAGTGCCTGGAATTGAAAGCATCAGACCTATTTTGAAAGAATATTATGATACTTTGTTAATGCACTCATCTTAAAATGATTTTTCTAAATTTGTACCCCGCTTTACTTTTAGAGCACCCCCTAACCTTAAAAGTATATTTCGCCGAAGTCTATCTCCTCCGAATTGACCACGTCCCTTTGCTGGCTCATATCCTTGCCAACGCCGTAAATGTAAAACCTGTGCGCTAATTATGCCTTGTCATTCATTCCACAGCCGTAATTTATCCCGAGAATTTAACATTTCTTCATTTGCTACTTATTCTTCCAATAACGTCGTATATAAGTTATCTTGTAAGCTTTGCAAAGCATTTTATATTGGTTTAACTTCTACTGTTGTTTCGCTACGTATGAACAATCATAGACGCTCTGTTAAAACCAAGTCTCCCTTGCTGGTTGCCCAACATGCCTTATCTCACTGTAAGGATTTTGATGATGCTTTTAATTTAACGCTTATTGATGCGTTACCTACCCAATACTCTGAAAGTTTACTCAGAGATAGAGAAATGGCAGCTATATTTTTACATAAAGCGCGTATACCATCTGGTTTAAATCTTACGTATTAATTTTTTTTTCCCCACACTCTCGTTTCCAGTTTCATCTGTTTCCATGCATAACGTTACCTTCGATACTCAATATTTACTTTTATCACCGTCACTTGTCTTCTTGGACTCCACGAGCCCGAAATATAGCGATCTCAAGTGTGACTTTTTCTTAGTATTTTATCATTTTCTACTATTATAATTACTGTTAATTTGTTACATTGTTAATAGTGTTACTTAGTTTTATTTTTATTTTATATATGAATTTGCCTGTAATTCAGTTGGGAATTTCAGCTAGATTACTTTAACTTTAAAAATACATTTTTCACATGAAAATTATTGATTTGAAACTTTAAAGTACATAAAACACAATGTTTGACCGTGCATATTTACAGAGATTTCTATGCACAAGGTAAATTTTTGCCTTTATGAGGGTAAACACAAGATCGCGGGTTCAATCTCAGTCAGGATCGATGGATATTTTTTGGGCATAAAAATCCAGTGAATGGCTTCCTTGGTAAAGGAAGTCCTATGTAGTAGATTCACGGCATGTAAAAGAACCTCAAGCATGAAAGAGGAGGCCTCTGAGAAAAATTTAACGGTCTTTTCGCCCCTTGAATTGAATGGGATGCTGATGACCTGAGAGGTTAAAGAGCGTGCGTAAATAAAACAAACCAACAACAAACGTGGGAAACCAATCTTCTATAGGGTTCACTAGCATTCACTCTTATTTTTAAGAATATTTATACATACATTATTGTAAAAATAGTACTAATAAATTAATACAAGTTATGAAATTCACTATAGAATAAAATCGCTTCCGATTCATGCAGACACATTAACTATTAAAGTCATTATTATTCGTGCATTATGTTGATTTATTATTTCAACGAGGTAATGTGAAAATAAAACCCAAGCGAGAGATTCGAAATGGTGCGGTTGCTTAGCAAAAATATGACGTCTAAAGTTTTAACAATCAAAAAGCAGCCCTATTTTATTTTGATTGTTTTTTTTTTTTTTTTTATTTTCTTTATTTATAAACGCTCTTTAACATCTCAGGTCATCAGCGTCCCATCCAATTCAGGGCGTGAAACGGCCGACAAATTTTGCTCAGAGGTCTCTTCTTTCAGGCTTGAGGTTCTTTTTCGTGCTGTAAATTTACGACACGGGACCCACGACTTTGCTTTCTTTCCGAAGGAAGCCATACTTAGGATTTTTACGCCCGAAAAAATTCATCGGTCCTAGCAAGAGTCTAACCTACGACCTTGGGTTTAGAAGGAAAGTATGGTTACCACTACACCACCAGGACCGACTATTTTGACTGTGAGTGTATCCAAGAAGAAATCAGAAATGCGTAGGTTCACAATATCACTACAAATAATGCGTCGAAATTCGACTCGGGTACCTCCTGTTAGTCAATTCGGAGAAATAAAAGTCACTGCTATTTCTCTATTTCTATCAGTTTCCGATTTATATTTTAATACATTGAAATTTACTGAGATATGTTGAAAGAATCACAATCTAATTATTATTTTTTATTATTATGGCTAGATAGAGAGTCAGAATTGTAAACATAAATTTAAAAATAGGTATTGATGACTTACACTTAAACTATTATTTTAAATTACTGTTAAACTTTTTAGATCAAGGTATATGTGATGTTAATGGTGCATTTTTTTTTTTACAAAATATATTTTTACAAATCTAACTCATCCATATCTTGGATGCGATTTCCCAAAACACTAGAAAATATATGACACTACACAAACCAATATTTAATTATTAAGAGACAACAATATATATCATTAAATATATAAACAAATGAAAGAAGCAATATAAATAGACTTTTAAATGCCTAAGTAAAATAAACAAAGAAGAAAGCAATACAAAAGTAAATAACTATATATGCATATATCACTGTATTGTTAAACAATTACAAGCAAAAATCATATGTTAAACATCGACATTTACGCGTAGTTTGCATTGGCATGATTTATCGCTCTAGAATTCTAAAAGATGACAATAGTATGTGCTGCCGATGCATGGGAATATTGCTAATGTTCTCTTTTCACTCACAATCAGCATGAAATAAGCGAGGGAACGAGAGAAGTCTTTCATAAAGGAAAGTTGCTATATTGCGTTTTCTGTGCCGTATTCGATGTTGTATTCGTCGATAGTGCCTCTTTCTTTCAATAACACAGGCATGTTTAAAAGAGTTTGTGAAAGCCATTCCTACTTCCCAGAATATAGCTCATGAAAGTACGAGTAAATATAATGTACTGCACAAAGGATGAAAAATGAGGGTCTAAGATGCCTTAGAAAGTGATGGCTGGCTGCTGGCGGATCAATATAGCAAGATACCGCGATTTTCAGATCTATAGCGGAAGTGCGATAGTCATCACCATTAACCGACCAGATAGTTATGTTTACATAAAGTGAGAGCTTGCTATTTGAACTTCTTACATGATTTAGTTAAATATCACAGCCATTATTTCTCTGTGTTATGTAAATATCTGTTTGTAAGTAACTCAGTTACACTGAAAAGAACAAATGGAGTGAGGGAGGGAAAAATCTGATAACCTCTTAGTTATATGCATTAGGAAATAAGAGATATTTTTGTATAGATTATAAAAAATGGGTGCAACAATTGTCACTTTCTGGTTCTGGAAACGAAAACGGAATATTTTCGTTCGAATCCTGCCAAGACCATTCTCCCTGACTGAGGTTTTTTTTCCTCTTTTTTTTTTTTTCCTTCAGGTTTCCCTCTTCCTCATAAATAGCAAATACAGGGGAGGTACCCTAAACTTAGGCCTGGAAAGTTTCCTTCCTTAAAAAAATCTTTCCCCATTTATCATTTCATCTCATGCATCATCAGTGTCCACCGCCTGTGGTGCCTCAATAGTCAAAACGGACCTTAAACACTATTAAAAAAACAGATAATGTTTATACAGGTTGTTCAATAGTTATACTGAATGATAATTTTATGTGTATTATTCATTGAAAAAGGGCACTATATATACAAACAAAAAGACATTCTCTTTAGCAGTTTCGTCGTGATTTTTTTATTTGTTTATTACATAGATGCTCTTTAACATCTCAGGTCATCAGCGTCCCATTCAACTCAGGACGTGAAACAGCCGACAAATTTTGCTCAGAGGCCTCTTCTTTCAGCCTCGAGGTTCATTTTCGTGCCGCAAATGTACGACACGGGACCCACGGCTTTACTTCCCTTCCGAAGGAAGCCATACTTAGAATTTTTACG
The DNA here is from genome assembly GCA_030762175.1 of Metallyticus violacea. Classification (NCBI taxonomy): domain Eukaryota; kingdom Metazoa; phylum Arthropoda; class Insecta; order Mantodea; family Metallyticidae; genus Metallyticus; species Metallyticus violacea. Next base: position 43,272,998 of record CM060838.1, read on the forward strand.
CGCGAAAAATTTCATTGATCCTTGCCGGGATCGAACCCGCGATCTTGGGTTTAAGAGGCAAGTATGACAACCACTACACCACCAGGACCGACAAATGTTTTATAAGACCACAACAAATCTGAAAATTTTCTCAATGTTTTAGAAGTTTTCGAATGTGAAGGTGCACAAATATTCCCTCTTTTATGTTGTGCTACTGATAGTTTGGAGAATACAGCTCTAAAATAACTGAAACATTTTTCATCTTTGTTTATTTCTTTATGAAAATCTTCACCAATCATAATGGAGGTAACAGTACATTTATGGGTCCGCTAAAGGAACATGCTTCACATTGGCCTCTCCCGATTTAATTTGGTATCTTTCAGGCCATTTCGTTACTTCATAATGTTTTTCTGTTGCGCGTATAGTCTAGTGACACATGAAGTAAAAATATTTGGTAAACCTATCTTGTAATCCCAGAATCGATTCTACAAGATTCAAGTCAGCAAATGTTTTCAAAGTATTGCAAATTACAGAATCTAATATAAGTACAATACTTCCCTTTGCTTCAGCGGCAGAATGTGCTACTGGGATTGAGAGCTTTTAATTGCTATTGTGTAGTAATACAACTTTGAAATAATGTAATAAAAACCGTTCTTCAGATTCATGTACATTTTCAAACAATTTCACTAGTTCAGCAATGTTCACTCATTCGCATACAGAATTATTCATTTAAAATATGTACAATAACATTCATGCCACTTTCTGAAAACACTTTGTTGGTCCCTGCTACAAACAATTTTCACTGATGCAATCTCGAAACTAAGCGTTGTCAATTTTAATTTTAATGAATTTAAATCCCACAATTTCTTATGAAGTAAGATTGGCTTTCGTTTAATTATCTTTTATGAAATAAATTATGAAATTATCTTTTATGAATAAATGTTTATGTAAATGCATTTGTTGTGGCATAATAGGGCTACATAATGGCACTTAACCTTCTATGTCAGCTTTAGTATTTGAAGAACAAATGAATTACTGAAAATTCGTGCTTAATATAAAATTTTCAAACCCATTGTTGAAATCTATACGTGAAAAGTGTAATGAGTTAATACATTTTCATAGCTTTTAGAGAAATCTTCTTTACCTGCGACTCTAGTGACATAGCATTGCAGACAGTCACATCAGTAATGCCATATTTATTTAAGCACTGATTTCATCAAACATTCATTCGTCTTTATAAACGCTAAATATTCTATAAATAAATAAAAACATTTATGAATGCATTTTCTCCACCGTACAGTGGTTATTTAGAGCTCTGCCTTTGGAAGGTAATAGAATAGAATCCTGGTTACAGATGTGAGAATAGAGATTCTAATCCTTTTCGTCTCTTCTAATGCTATTACAATTTCACGGCGCTGATTAGTACTCTAGGGAAAATTGTTTCCTTATAAAGACATCTACCGTCTCCCGTCTTTTCATTTGAACAGGTTACCGCTGTGTCGAGGTGAACCTCTAGAAGGCAGATTACGGTGAATCGTGATAGGCCCATTGCCAAGCGCTGTAGCAATCAATTGAGACACGGGGGGTAGGGAGGCAGCGATGATTTATTGATGGGGAAGTTCGCACCCTGAAGCTTTCCAACCCCAATCTTATGCCATATCCATTAACGGCTTAAAACTAAGTCCCGTTTGGTTTCAAATTGGCTTGCCTGGCGATTTCTGAGCGAAGTGCTGCATATAGGCCATTAACGGTACGGTGTAAAACTTTGATTACTACGGTTTCCCTAATTACATTACGCGTTATTAATTTCATTAGAGTTCAAGAGAAGAATTTAATATAACTTAAAATACAGGAGCTACTGTCAACTGCATTAACTAAGGCAGTCTTATTTCACGCAATGGCAGGAGAATCTCCAGGGATGGCAATGTTACCTTAAATACTTTTAAATAAATTTAAAAAGTATTCCGATTTTGTGAAACCTAACGCCTACCTATTCGGATTTTCTTGAATAAAAAATAAATAATTGTTAAAAATTCTAGGATTTTACAAGAAAGTTATTAGTTTCTCGTTACCATTATTCGCCCTCTGTCAACCACTGATTCAATTCTTGATTTGATCGATTCTGGTGGTGTAGTGGTAACCATACTTACCTTCTAAACTAAAGATCGCGTGTTCAAACCCGTCTAGGATCGATGAGCGTAAAATTCCTGAGTATGACTTCCTTTAGAAGGGAAGTAAAGCCGTGGGTCCCGTGTCGTACATTTACGGCACGAAAAAGAACCTGAAGCCTGAAAGAAGAGGCCTCTGAGCAAAATTTGTCGGCCGTTTCACGCCCTGAATTGAATAAGACGCTGATGACCTGAGATGTTAAAGAGCGTCCGTTAATAAACAAATCAACAACAATTCTTGTAGTTCACGTAGATTCTTGGGGAAAGTGTGAAATGAATGCATCTTTTTCATGTATCTGAAATTTAAAAATACTCGTTAAGGTAATATTTATTTCTTTATTCAAATTATAGAATATAAACTCTAACAAAAATATCCATAACATCGATAACTCGACTATGTAAAGACAAATAGTATATTGAACATAATGATGTATAAATATTTTAAATATATTAAAGAAAATGTTTCTACACTTTGTCCGGAAACTGAAAACCTAGTAAAAACAATATAATAATATCTCAAACTAATGAACATGTTTCAAGCTGTTTGCTCTTTCAGAAACAGAAACTCAAAAAGGTCTGTTAAGTGCACTGTCAGTGAGCTGTACGCATGCGTAAAATTTTGCTACTTTGATGTTCCCGCATTGTCATTTTATTCATATTCTGACACTGACATTGTGCATGCCGTCGCTATGAGTTAGTTTCTTTTCAATTTGATGTCGTTTTCTTCATAATATACTTTTCATGGAAAACAAACGAATAAACCTCAATATGGTATTATTTTGAGCAAAATATAATTCTGCTGCAGTGTAACACACCTGAAACATGAACGAGTTTTCCTTACGGGCGCGCTCGCACACACACACAAACAGCGCAAATATTCCATGTAGTCACACAATTAATTTAAAACAAGGATTTAAAATAATGCAATAAACACTGAAAACAGAACATACACCATTCGATTTCTCTTCAATCAATTTGAGCTTTTGTTGTCCGGTTTTATCTACTAGTAGGGTTCTTCAAAGTTTCTCTACATTTTCGAACTTTGCGCTTTAGAGATAAGGCGGAGTGTTATATGTCCAACGATAGAGAGAAATACTTCCAAGTTTGCGTCCAGACGCACAAAGCTTTGCTTCGCCAGTTTCTTAGCAAACCCACGTTCCTCTGACCCCATATTGGAACTCCGTACAGAATTATTGCAAACGGAGTATTTAGTACAGAGTTAGTGCCTGCATAGAATGTGTGAGATAGTTCACTGAAACAACTTGTAGATTTGTTTCAACTGTTGAATATGGTCCTGGTCACCATACTGTGCTGGAGATACTGATGAAATTATAAAAATGTAAAGGTTTGATATACAGAGGGGTGGAAGGGGTGTAGATGTTATCAGCTAATGAGATGTTTCTGCATTCTGAGTCTTCTAAAATGATTGTCGGGGTTTTGTGAATTTCTTACGGTAATGAATTGAGCAAACGTGTATTATTGTTGCACGGATGAATAGAGAAACTCTCAAAAAGTTATTTCCTGCGCGCCATTCAGAGTTCAGGTTATTGCCATCCGCGCTATAGATACTGAGGGCTTGCATGGTGGCTGATCGTTCAGTTACAACTCACTTTTGCACACATCCACGCAATATTGGCAACATTCACAGACTGTTTAAATAAATGCAATTATTTTATTTTATTGCATTCCTCTGAGTTATTAAAACCAAATATTGCGCTCTTATTTCGTTCATTGAATGGTTACGTAAAAACTTGAACGTTTTATTTACTTTTTCTTCAACCAAAAACAAATACACTGGATTGTTTTACTTTAAGTGCGTATAAGCAAACGTTTAAGTGCAAAATATGTTTTTCTTTCATTGAAACGTTTGTTTCATTTTTAAACGTTGAAATTTTCGCTGCGATTACCGTCTTACGAAGAAAATGCCAATATCACACATAAATAATTTCTCGGCAATGTAATTTGTGCAACGTAATCACTGTCGCTTTCCGACATTGTGGGCAATAGGCAGAAGTCAATTTCCCTTCCACCGCGAAGGCTAACACTTTTCTGTACATCTGTATGATAATGTAGCGTCACTCCAGTAGCTAAAAGAGGAAGGCAGGCGCGGTAATCAAACGTTTCTTTGTTCCAACACGTTTTTCAACAAATCAATGAAAGATCGAAGAAAAATTTTCCTGGCCTTTTTCTATTGTTCTCATGGTGATTTCCTTCCGGTTATATCCCCTTTCCGCAATAGTGTAATAAGTTAGTAAGAACACAATGCTCAAATGCAATAAAAATACTAAAAACAGGTATACAGAAAACAGAATATTTTGGATAACTATATATTCTTCTTCGCAAGTTTGTGGTTTATTCATTAGCTATCAGTTTTTTTTAATTATAGTATAAATACTTTTTTTTATAATTTTTTTTCCATTTAACCAACAGCATGCTCCATTACATGCAATATTGCATTCTTTACCAGCAAATTTAATAATAATTTGTATGAAAATTTTACATTTTCTTTTAATAGTGAAGTACCTTCCATAACAAACATTTTATAATACATTTCCTCTTACGCGATTTCTCAATATTATGCTCCACTGAGTTGTCATATAATTAATCAATTATTACTATTATATATTTTTGTTCTATTCTACTATTATAATTATGAAAATTCTGTTTTTAATACATTTCAAAATCTGCTTAAGATGTTGATGAACAAGTTGATCCACCACTGATTCTAATGCCTCATATTTGTTGGTTTCTTTATTCCTGAATTTTCACAATGGTATATTAGGTCATTCACTTTTTCTCCTCCTTTACAGGTACATATCAAATACGTTATATCCAAATTTATTGCGATATGATCTGAGTTTTCCGTATCCAGTTAAAAGTACTGTGTGAGATTTGGAAATACATACAGGAAAGGCGATGTCTACCTTTTATTGTCGGAAAGAAAGTTTTAGTTACTGCTCCTTTTTTGTAATTACCCACTGCTGTTCCTATATATTAAGTCAATTTTTCTTCTTTGTGTGAGCTACCCGGATTTGAACTGACCATTCAGGAAGTCCCATGTTGTGAATGTGTGCTCTCTTTGTCCAGAGAGACAAAGGTGACTGACCTCGCTTGCAAGATTTAATACCGGAGGGCAAACAGGGAGGAAGAAGAAAAACTTCGGCGGTGATTAGCGTTGTAATAAAACAGCAGTTGTACGTTAATTGAGCAGAGTATTAAAGAAATAATTTTATCCATGGCATTTACCAATTAATAAGTAGCTTGGCGCGCATAAATATGATTAATATTCTTCGCGGAATGAATTATTACTTCTCGCGTAGTAGCAACATCCGAAGGAAGCCTCATCTTTAAGATAGGAATCCCCACATCAGCAAACAGCTGCTAATCAAGCATGATAGTACTTCATTACGTAATCTAAACAGTTTAGTTAACTTTCAAGAAGCGCGATTGAGCATAGCACTTTTAAGATAACAAGAGTTCGTTAATTATGACAGTTCAAATCTGTTATTGTGCTGCAACATTTGAAGGGCAATTTTGTTCCATTTTTTTGATCCCAGTATGTTTAGCATTCGTAAAAAGCGAAAGATATTTTGTGACTTTTCCTAAAGTTTGTATGTCTAATTGTATAAAGCATTATATCATTCTAAAAACTGCATAAATATATATTTTTAAATCCTTTTACTTTTAAGGACGGGAAGTTATTTTCACCCGGAGAAGACAAGCAAGGGCCTTATGCTTTATTTCATGTTGAAAGGTATGTTTTGACACTCTCAACGGCGACTTCCTGTCTTGTATGTGTACTAAAAAAAACACACTAGGATGAGCCCCCATTGTTTATGAAATTGTGAAAAAAACAGAAGTTTAATGTTGATGCGTTAATGTTAAAGTCTTTCTTCACTTTACCAAGCTGTTGACATCTCTGATGACGAGAAGAACACTCCAGAGAGTGAGATTTTCTATAACTCAATCGGTTCACGCAAATGACCGATTCATTTTTTCACAATAGTCTGCACTTTGAAATAGCTACTAAGGAACACCCCCACTGAAGCATAAATATTATATATGCGCGCCTTAGTATATATATATATATATATATATATATATATATATATATATATATATATATATAATAAGCCTAGTCAACATATTTTGTGCGTTTTAATTTGTAATGTAGATATTATGTATATGTATGTATCATGAGATATAACTTCAATATGTTAATTGTATGTTGTCAAAAGAGAAAGTTCTCTGGTGTAACTGTCTACGGTAGCAGAGACGGAAAAGAGGTAAAGCCAAGGAGGCAGTGGATCACTGTACAAAGGAAAAGGGACAAGTGCTATGTCGCTTACTAAAGACCTACCGTTGGCGAGAGGTAATGAAGTCCAGGCTTTCGAAATGAACTCGCCAGCCGTTTGTACAGTTAACTTTAAACCAACCAATGTAAATAAATGATTTAAACTTTCAAAAGTAGCGGGTGGTATTCGTTTAGTTAATTTGAATCGAATATGTAAAGAGGCGTTTGCTCTGCTGGGGCATCAGATAGCAGAGAATCAGTGTAGAAGTTCAATTCAGAGAGGAGTAGTTTCAGACGATCAGTTCAGATAATCAGACAAAATGACGGGTAGAGCATGAAACTTGCTGTGGTACGCGAAGTCATACACGCAGAATAAGCTCTATCAATCGACACGGGCACTACTTCGGACGCAGTTCTCAGTTCGTTGCGTTGGAAATCCCGGCAGCTAAATTTATACTTGACGCAGTTAAGTTCTTCCGTACGCATAACACCAGAGGGCGCGAAGGAACTTACGAATAATAAATTACCATTCAGATCTACTTATCGCAAAGTTGAATCCTCTCCTAGTTCTGTTGAGCACGAGTCACAAAATAGCTAAACAAAACCCTAAGATAGTATTATCATGAAACGTGGCAATTAACGATACGCTGCTACAACAGCAACTAAATCGCTTCATAATTGAAAACCAACCCGTCGCCCACCAAATAAATTACTTCAACATAGCTACAATAAACCGATTATAAACAAACATATCAAAGTAAAATAAGTTGTACAAATTTAATCCCGGAACTGCATGCCTCACACGCAGATTTTTGTTGTTTATCAGTCACGTCAAACATCCCTATGACAAATGAAGACAATTCAATCTGCATGTCTTTACGGAGAAAAGTTGGCTAGTGTATTGAAAAACGTTTATAGTTTGTACAAGGAGTGTCATAGACTTTCTTGTGGAAAATATACAAAAGAAACTAAACTGTGGTGTGTCATGCATTTCTGATCAAAATATCTAAGGCAGTGTCTATAATATATTTATCAGAATTTTGTTAGTTCACAATTATTATTTTCTGCTTACTTTCAACAGAATTACTTTTTATTAATTTAGACATTGAATTTGCAAACAAAGGAAAAACTTGAGGTAAAACTGCATTGTGTAAGCGAAGTGAGCCGCCCGCCATTCCAAGTAGTTCTTATATTGTACAGTGTTTGCTAAAGAGTCAACACAACACAACTTAAATTAGTTCTTCACTATTTACTCTCCCTGTTATTTTGTCCTTAACAGCAGGAAAGTTTGTGCATTAACTACAAACTACCTTGATTTTTTTTTTTTCGCAATTTAATAAATTTAAAGTGAGTTTATTACGAAAAATAGAGGTTGAAAATATATAGGAAAAGTATGAAAAAAGAATAAATAGTCGAACATTTGAATTGTGTTTAGTTGGACAACATAACCGCCTCTTAAACTGCTTTCAAAAAATTAAATAAAAACCTTATAGGAGTAACAAACGTTGAATTGCTTACAATAGTCGTGAAAATTATTTTCTGTTACGTTGCTTTTTATTCAATCTCCACACAGTTCTCCTGGTGGTGTAGTAGTAACCATACTTGCTTTCTAAACCCAAGATCGCAGGTTCAAACCCAGGGTTGATGGATTTTTTGGGCGTAAAAATCCTAAGTATGGCTTCCTTCGGAAGGGAAGTAAAGCCGTAGATCCCGTTTCGTACATTTACGGCACGAAAAAGAACCTCAAGCTGAAAGGAGAGACCTCTGAGCAAAATTTGTCGGCCGTTTCACACCCGAAATTGAATGGGACGCTGATGACCTAAGATGTTAAAGAGCGTCCGTTAGAAAACCAAATCAACAATCCACACTGTTCTTTGTTCTCTTCTGAAACAAGCCGTTCTAAACATTATAGCTGAACTGTTCCCTAATGCTTCTACATACTTATTCTAGAAGCGGTTAGGTCATTGGGATTGTTTCCGCAAAACGAAACCTTGACTTCGCAGATAATCTAATCTTCCATTTGTCCCAACTTCCAAACAGACTTAAGTGAAATAAGACATCCCAGTAAATATAGTTGTGAAAGCTGTATTCAGTTCTAATACATTATGCAAATGGCTAGAATGATTCAGTAAATCAATCTGCTGCTTTGCATCCAGCAGGAGTTCGATTTCGACCAATGCTGTAATGTTCACATTGCCGGTGTTATATCGTACATCAAAGCACCATTTCAATGCGAAATGCAACATGTAAGTTATAAGAGGAGACACTTCTCCAGAAACATACCGTTTGCTCTTTTATACATTCCTAGGTAACCACAAAGGATATAATGTTTTATATATACCAACTGCTTCAACACTGTAATGGAGTAAGTTGCACTTTTATGTATTTCTAAAATATATAATCCAAACCTTAACAAAATTAATCCAAAAAACAAACATATATCCAAAATGAAATCATCTAAAAAAATCAATATTCATTATAAATATAAATAAAACAAAAAACAATATATTTTGAATTAAAATCATAATTTATCCTAATTTAACAATTAAAATTATTGGACATTAACAATATTAAAGTCATGATTATAATATGTGTGATATTTATTCAACCAAATATTAGTATTTCTTCAGAAATTGCCCATTATCTTACCACACCAGCTCCTTAAGTGCCATATACATTCTCCAGTGTATGCATGGTGCTTATCCAATAGCACTATTAATGCTAGATCAGAGGAATATGTAGTATTTTCGGAATATTGTGATTTTGTTTGCATGGGTACTAAGCCATTGTGACATCACCAGCAACGAGCAGGCTGATGAGGCAGTTAAATCCGCAAATTGACATTCCCCAGAGACTAACGTTGAGTCTGTGCGTTATACATTAAACCTTTCTTATGGAAGTGTGTTCTTCAAGATTGGTACCACACCAATCCTGTCGAGCAAGTCTATAGAAATAAAACACATTCCTTTAATATGAGTTATTTTATCCTGTAAGAGTAAAATTGAAGAAGTAATTATTAGCTCCATTGTAGATTGAACATTATAGCCAAGTTCACTTTCTTCGAGACGAGAAGGCTCTCATGTGATCATTGCCGTGTCCCACTCGTGAAACATGTGTTGCTACATTATACTTGCTTATATTATTTCTGATGCAGGTATCAGACACCTAGTACCTTATGCAATGATTCTGCACCACTTAATAGAATCATAAAGTTTGTTATGTCAGTTCTTAACATTCCCTATTTAAACTTTCCTATTTTCTTGATTTGATCCTCTTTTAAAGTTTCTACGGTTCGTGATTTATAATTATATATCTTGCTCTGTGGCACCAAATTCTTGCTTTAAAATTTATAGGCGTTAACGACTCATGATATTGGCTTAAATCTTATAAATATATACATTCAGTGATGTGGATAAGTACATAAGTAGAAGGCTGTACTAAATGCCTTAAATAATGTTAGGGCGCGGATCATGTGACTTCTGAACTACGAACAACATAACAAGCTGTCCTCTCCTAATAGATGCATTGTCGTTATTTTGGGAGAAATGTTAACAAGTACACGGGCTGCTAGGTGACTTATTTCGGTTAAGTGGGTATATCTCAAGGCTGATATAAATGAGATGATAATTCTGATACTTATGGTTTATTGTGATTGAAAATTTCACTGATAGCCAAACGTAACCTAGGAATTATTTATAAGAAATGGGGCTGTAAAAGCCAACATAAACTATTGGAAAGTATACATTGGAGTTGGTATTATTTTTAGTACTGTTTAATGCCCATTTTTACTACTGAGGCACCACAAGCGGTGAGCGCTGGTAATACATGAAATGAAAAATTAAAGAGCAATTTTTATTTTTAAAGGAAGGAAACGTTTCAGGCTTAAGTTTAGGGTACCTCCCCGGCATTTTCCATTAAGAGACTGAGGAAAACCTCAGTCAGGAAGGACGGTCTTGGCGGGAATTGAATCACAGACCTCCCGTTCACGAGTTAACGACCTCGGCCACCCATGGCTGTTGGGGTTGGTATGAAAAACGTTCCTAGATCGTTTCACAAATAAATGGGTTATAGGAGAGGATTGTTCAGTTGTGACAGCATCATGCAATGTATTCCATTACATCTGCTCGTGTCATTTACAAAGGTTGCGGTGTGAAGTGTTGACCATATTTGTACTAGTTTCTAGGAAAACAATAAAATCTATTGAAAAGTGACTACTCTGAGCTTAAATTTTTTTGTTGTGTTCCACTATACCCATAGATAAATCAAAGTTTATGCTAATAGTATCACATACAGAATAGATTTTAAGACATTCTTCTCTCGAAAGGACTCTGTTATAATATTCAAGGTAACTTTCCCTTCGTAAAGGAACAAAAAAAAAAAAAAAAAAAAAAAGCCTTACTTTTCACAGACTCATATTTACCTCCATGTTGCAAGTATTATCTAACACACCATATTGTACATCATCCGTATTATGATGCCGTATGTTTCTTATTTTGCCCCGATTGTAATTATAGCAATATAAACCGGGTCACCGACTATAATCTATTACATCGTTCGGAAATGAATGGTGGTCACAGTGATTAATATAGGGAAATTGTTAAAATAAATACATTAAATTTTGCTCGAGAACTTACTTAGAAACTCAGGCCTGTATCTATAACTGTTTTTAATCGCTGGAATAAAATAGGAAAAGTGATAAAATAACATTAAATAGATCCCACATGTATTAAATGAGCACCAAAGCGTCGCAGGTTTGAAATATGTTCTTCACTGCTTTTGCGTAGCTTAACTTACTGGTTTTAATTATATTAAACTCTTGCTTTGAATTGGTTAGATGATTTAATTGTGTTCAGTGTTTCATTTATTTTTGTTTCTATTAAATTTTTTGAAAAGGGAATTCTGTACGACAACCTCAAACGGCCGACACAATTACTGACTTTGAATAAAGCACCGAGACATTTTATAAAACCTAAAATTACACCGATAGAAGGTTGTGATGGCTGCATGATGGTTTAATACACTGTCGGGGAGAAGTTTCATGGACGAAGTGACTTAAGTGCATTAGAAGTTATAAGATAAGCAGCCAATTCTAGATTAAAGAAAAAGACCCTATTTTCTTCATGATAATGCCTAGAGCTATGAAAATTTACCTCATCTAACATTTTTACCCTACCTTTCACAAATGTTCTCTTATTTAAAAATCTGAATGTTTCCTGAAGAATGTAGCTTTCAATAACAATAAAAGTTGAGACTATCTTTACAAATTTTAACGATTTTTATCAAAATAGCATAAACAAAATACAACTGGCAAAAATGTATAAATGCTGATGGAGGTCTTTTTATTAAAACATTTAATCTTGCATTTATTGGCACTTGGTGAAATTTAAATCACAAATCTGCATTAATTTCCGAATATTTCAATCTCGGTATGGCGTAATTAATGATTATAGTGTGTATATTGGTTTTCCACTGCACTGATAGAAGACGGTACCTGTAAATAATTTGGAATCTGTTTGCTGATATTAAAAAAAAAAGCTTGTAGATTTTGTCTCTAGTAGTTCAGCACAGTTTTCAAGTTGGATTCTGAATTACACCTTAAGGAACATAATAATGATTTTTTTCTCTCTCAATTTCATAACTTGTTACGCCTGGACGTGTGTAATACCATGTCTCTAGAATTTGGCACAGAAAATTTTATTCCCGGTTTCCGGTGAAGATTGGAAAGTTGGCCTGACAAATGTCTCAGAAAATACAACTACAGTCGGATTCTGTTCCGAATAGTCATCGCTTTCCTCACTGCTTGATAAATCCGATACATGACCTGCATCTGAATCACTTGTAAGTTCTGCAAGCATTGTGTCCTATTCAGCTCTAAACTTTCTTTTCCTATAAGCCACGTGGAGACTTCACTTACACTACTACAGCTGTATCACCGTGCTCACGTACAGAGCCCTGGCTAAGCATGGGCAAGAAACAAATGGTAGTTAACTTATAATCACTTATGGAAGTATTGAAACCTCAGCAGAGTTTGTCTTAGCATGGGGAGCAATAGTGTTTGTGATATTTTGTTGCGTTGAAGTACGCTACCTGAAACAATTACATATCATGTTAAATTAAAAAGGGAGTAATAAACAAGCAGACCTCGCTGCGTTTCATGTTTAAAGCAAAAAAGAAAGTAAAGTTCAAATGGACTGTCAAGGACCATATTCTATACTGTTAATTTTTACAACAACAACAGCAGCAGCAGCAACAACAACAACAACAACAATAACAATAATAATAATAATAATAATAATAATAATAAAGCCCCAATGTCCCTATAAAGACCAAAGGCCTCCTAAAAGAAGGTAGTTCTTATTCGCTATTGCGATGAGTTAATTCGCATTATGGTTATGTATAGTAGTATTATGCTGTATGCTACACTTTGTTACATTTTTATTTATCAGGTGTGAAGTTGACATTCGATTGTTCTTCGTGTATTCCTGCTTGTTGCTATTTTGGACCATTGTGGACATGCCTGTGCCGCGTAGAAATCTTCCCATCTCCGTCTTGGCCTCCCTCGGTGTCATTTGCCTAAGCGTGTTCCACTTGGTTGTCTTATACGTTGCAACGGTATTTTATAAGAATGGGGTTAATTAAATAAATGTGTAGAGTGGAGGGAAGGATTTGCAAAAAGGAAATTAATTTGTTTGGTTATATGCATTCTCAGGGGTAATGTTATTTCTTCCTCTCCCACGATGGTTTCCGTTGACTTATATTTTGCCACGACTGTTGAGACTGCTGCTGGATACTTTTATGACCCTGTGACCAAAGGGGAAAGAGTATATGAAGATTGATAAGATTTCTCGTTATGGAAGATGAAACACCATTTATTGTTCATAAACTATACTACATAATATATATTGCCGTTATTTTCTGGAGAATATGTACCACTTTCGCCCCAACTATGACGATTACTCTGACGTTTCTTAATTTGATACAGATTGATCCTGAAATCAACTAATCCTGAGACGCAATTGAATTCATCTAATAAAGTTCTTCCACTGAACGGAACTGAACTTACTGTGCCTATCTTCCATACTGATAATGCCCCACACTGAATACTCTTACAAAATAGTTCACTAACTGAGTGAACTGAGAAAGCCCGTCCACTGATAATGCCCCGCTGAATACTCTTGCAAAACTAACTTTGGGCCGCAAAATTCCAAGACTAAATAAATATAGCCTACGTGACTTTTTACATAAATATATCAACTGAAGCTGCTAGCTTCTTTCCTTGAAGAGGTTATCAGTCTGTCTTTTCATTCCTGTAGTTGCCATATGTTTTATTGTGCCTACCCTGTTTTACAATTCTCTAATAGAATAGAAATAAACACCTTACTCAAGGATTCCCCTTTAGAAATTTCTCCAGAAAACATCTGTTTGTTTGGGTCATCTTTACAAATATTGTTACAATAGGCAACAGAAATTCCAAGGTCAGATTTTATGGCTGGGATAACTTTCTGCACACTTGCGAGAAAACAACATTTACACATAATAGCTCAACACTTGTACAGGAAATACAATGACATTATACTCATGAATATAATAAGAAAGTTACATAAAATGACTTGCTATAATTACTGTAATTAAATTTGGGGGTGGCAGCGATGTCTGGTGTTGAGGTTATTTGAGTTAACGCTTCGTTGGAGATTTTATCCTTTATTGTTATTTATGATATCTTACTGCATCTGAATAATTCACCTTCTTCTCATTATTCCATATCAACAATTTTATTACATTCACATGGGAATGTTTATTGTTCCTATACAGTAGGATTTATGCTACAGAGTTGAATGAACAATTCTTGCTCGTTTTCCAAAACTCAGTTTACTTTCAACAGAGTGTTCATGTAGTGTACTTAACTTAAAAACAGGCCTATGTACATATCCCCGCACGCACATGTGAGTAACAGAAAATTTTCTATTTCAAAAAGAAAGAGATAAAAAGAAACAAATCAGAAGAACCATTGTGTTATCTAACCCTTTAGAACTTCTAACCATCCGGAATGCCGGAGGTGTACTGCGTGAACTAAGCCTGCACTCTGCACAGAAACACCTGTTACAGCTCAGCTGTAAACATGGATCTTTATAGGACTATGCCACCCACGCAGACACTACTTTATGCTGCGGTCTATTTGGCTTTGTTTGGTTTGTCCTCGGGTCAAGCTTAGCTTAGCGAAACCTCCCTCTCAACCAATATTGTACGTATCGCTGATCACACCTTCTGCTCAGGCACATCTGTTGCTATAGAGATTGGGCACCAATGCTATTTCACACAGCTACTGCGAATAAAATAAAACCAACGTTCTTTTAGGATATTTTGGCCTATCTATGGTGGTCACCTTGTAGAAGACTGTTACTTTATTATTACAAAATATCTTTGATAAGTGCACTGAAATGCAATTTATGTCCAATATTCGAAAAAAAGGCTCACTGCGTCAGAAACTTACACATTGGAATCTCACACTCAGTTTTACCTTCGAAATTTCAAGTATTTACATCATTATTAATTACACAGGTCAACAATGACAATTTTTTCTTAAGTTTTTATCCCATCTTTATGTATTTTTATGCGCAGAAAAGAAAATGATGCTCAAAATGACCTACAACGTATGCACATTTTTCACAAAATTAATATTTATAATATTATAAGACTGAGAATACTCCCTTTGGTCCTGGTCACTGAACCAAGATTATCCGGGTAAGGTTCAAAAATTTACATTTTGTGATGTTGCTGGTAACCATTAAGCAAATTACACGCACCTTTTGCTCATTCCTATAGTTATTCATTTCTAAGAAACTAGAATTTTTCAAAAAAATAGGCCCACAACATTTAGAATCTAACTATTTTGGCAAACTTTTATAATGAACGTACAGAGTTTTGCTTTAAAGCTTTTCTGTATCATGAATTCCGAAGAGGTAGAGGTCGAATCCTTATATTGAATAATTTAATGGATAAGAAAAGTGAATTCTTATACTTTTAAAACACAGTTTATGATCTTTGGAAAATGTTCTTGGTGTACTATGAGTTCAATTATTGTGAAATATTAAAAAGGGTAAGTAAGTTCATGAAATAACTCAAATATGCCCTTTGATACCTTCAACTATACCATTACCTTCTACATGATAAGCAGATAAGAGATTTTTGTAAACTGAAAGTGTTATTGTTCAACTCTTCCGTATACTTATGCAGCTTGTGTTCCATTAAAACATAGTACTTGTAATAAACTATTTAAGAACCTCAAGCCTGAAAGAAGAGGCCTCTGAGCAAAATTTACCAGCCTTTCAAAAATGAATTGAATGGACGCTGTAGGCCTGAGATGTTAAAGAGCGTCCATAAAAACGTATTTATTATATATTGAATATCCTGAACTAACAAGACCCTCTTTCTGAAAGGCACGGTGCTTGTAAATTGTAATTAATAAGAATGAAAACGGAAAAAAGGGAAACATTTGTGCACCTAAAGATGTAAACAGGTGCCAGAATACTGCAGAAATCAGATCTGGAAATTAATTTATGTGACAGTTCTAAAAAATGGTACACTCTAAACAATTTTTTTTTTTAAATATCTTGCCTTTAAAACTGGGGCATTAAAATATAACTGTTCAGCCGTTAGAAAGCTAACACAATAATGGAATTAATATTGCTGTAATATTTTTAAATTTTAAAAACTATTCAAAGAAGCAGTTGCGGTTTTACGATTAAGTCAAGAACTACAGAAGCATACGGTATACGGTAAATATTCAGAAAGAACACTTTTTGTAAGGATTACAATAACGCATGCCCATGCGTTTACAGGTAAGCCTACAATGCTATTAGCGGCAAGTAACGAGGTCATACATTATTTATACGACCCAGCTACTTCAGGGCATTCAGGTAAATTGCCAGAAAGCCATGGAATCAGGTACTCGAAGATGCCAAAACACTCTGTCGAAAGTGCAAAACAAAAAATAATTTAATAAGTAAGGAATTAACTTGTCACGTTCTTTTGCACAACGTACTTGCTGGTGAATAATCTCCATCCTCCATCGCCCCTGATCTGCTCAATCCTGGTCTTTGATATTCAGAGCGACGTTTCTTATCTTCCAAACAAGCCTGAGAGCTGGTTACTCTAATACTAGATGAATTTCAGATGCCGAATTCTTAAATTTTTCAGTTGAATGCTTTGATAAAGATAGCTGTTTTTTGAGGATTTATTATTTATACGTTCACTCTTTAAACAATGCAACATATTGAACCATACACTCCCAGAAAACACTTCCTACTTTCCGCTTAGCAAATTAATTGATATTCATTTGCACTACTTAACATGAAATGGGCTGGGAGGCAAGGACGAGGAGCAGGTAGGCAAATCCATGTCCCAGGTGAGACAGCTCAGGTACGTAAAGGTTGAAACCGGGGGGAGGGGAGGAGGAACTAAACTGAATTAAAAAAAAGAAGTATATATGTAGGTATAGTGTTTACTTATTCCACTGACATGGGAGGTTCTGTATTCTGTATGTGTATGAAGCTAATATTGAGATTATTATTATTATTATTATTATTATTATTATTATTATTATTATTATTATTTTAACTGCGTTAAGCAATTGAAATATGGCGTGTTTACTTATAATTTATTTACGTAATATACGTTTTGTGTATTATGAAAGACATGTACGGTCCAGTGGACCCATGCGAAATATTAGTAAGTATGTTAATTTGCATAAATACACCACTCATGAAATGGTGCTCGCTTAAGACAGATCATCACTGCTTTTTTTTTTTTTGATTGATTTATTTATGGACGTTCTTTAACATCTCAGGTCATCAGCGTCCCGTTCAGCTCAGGGCGTGAAACGGCCGACTAATTTTGCTCAGAGGCCTCTCTTTCAGGCTTGAGGTTCTTTATCGTGCCGTTAATGTACGACACGGGACCCACGGCTTTACTTCCCACCCGAAGGAAGCCATACTTAGCATTTTTATCCTCAACACTACTGTTAATGACTAGGCATCCACAGCAACATGAATTAAAAATGCAACTAGTCAAAGTTTCCCGCTGTTGCATTGAATATAATAGCCACATCTGCCGCTGAACCCATCTAGAAGATCTTCGTAGTCTCCTATTCACAATTGAGACTCGATGATGTTATCAGATGCGCCGATAATACAGCTGTACGCAATAACACCTGCTTATAGAATTTATGTAAAAGCGATGTGAATGAGTTAGTTCCCTTTATAGAAAAACTATGTAACAATCTGACTTTAAAGATTGGTCAAATGGAGTCTATCTTTATAATGCTACTGAAAAAGTTGGTACTATAGAATTCGCTATATATTTAATATCATACACTAGCAAAATTATGCTAAAGAGCCCATAGAAAAGAATGGAGTAGGCACCATCCATAGGCCAAGTTGGATTCAGGAGAAACAAAGGTACACGTCACCACACACCAACTTGAGGTGAATTACTCTTGCAGCATGCAATAATAATAATAATAATAATAATAATAATACGAATTTGAGTTTGATACAAATTATATAGATACAAGAGGTACATTTGAGTATACAATATAAGTTTACTTGCATTGCCTTTTTAAAGCATGTGATTGTTAGCTGAAATAACTGCAATCTAAAAGAAATATCTAATTTTATAGAATTTTTTTCCAATTTATTTACCTTTTTATGCCAACTTAAGCAGGCAGGCAGCACGCAAACTCCTAAAGAAAACATCCTTCTGCTTTGTTGACTGAACAAAAGCTTTTAATTGTAGTATTGAGATATGTTAACATACATCATGGAGAAAGTATATATGGATCGGGCAACCAAAGTAAAGATGGACCTAAGAGAAACAGACTGGATCAAGAGCATTAAAGGAATGAGAGAGCTTCAGTCTTTTTCAATATCTACAGAGAAGTATTGTAATCGAGCAGAACTGCAGCAAGTAAGAATAAAGATCACGAAATAAACTCCGGTATGCCGATAGCACTACTTTTCTGGCGAAATCCAAAGAAGAGTTACAAGAAATTGATATGAAAATAATAAAAAAAAGCTCAGAATTTGGACTTATAAAAAAATATGCAGAATACGAAGTTTATTTGCATAGATGAAGACGCTTTATTGCAGTGATTAACCAGACCCTGCACTCTGTGAACGAGAGCAACTTGCTTTTGTGCCGTGATCAACAAAGATGAATATGTAAAGCACAAAACAAAAGGGAAAATGACTAGGTCAATGGAATGCCAAAGATGTCCAAGCTGATGAAAGGTTCAGGTACATCTTGAGCACGAAAATAACTGTAATAAGACCATGGTATTTCCATCAGAGTTATATGGCAGTAAAAGTTGGCTTTCTCAAAGCATACAAGAAATGTGTATATGGGGGGAACATTGAGGGGAAAAAAAACTGTGGAAGAATTAGAACCTGTAATTTAATTGACAGTAATAGCCAGAAAGAAAAAATAATTATTTTGGGTACTTGATCAAAAGATACATTTCAATGGAGAAAGGTCTGATCCTGGGAAAGGAGGTAGAGAGAAGTTAATTTATTTAATGAGATCCATACACCGTATACAGACAGACGGGAGCAACTAAACTTCTGTGCAGGGATCTTTCAACACCTGAGAATCTAAGGTATAACTAGATATAAGGATTAACGTGCTGTGAATAAAAATGTGCTTTTATGTGAAATAATGAAGAGTTTATGTTCCTTTTAGATACCAAGTCTTAAAACTTAAAGTTTAAAGAATTAACTGATGACTGGAGCAAGGAATGTAGTTAACATTCCCAATGAAATCAAATATTGAGACAAAACTATTTGAAATTTGAAATTAATGGAAGTATATGGCTACCTTATAGTGGTAATGTACTCGAAATTTCATTTTCCATCGAGGCCACATTCCAAACATACCGTGTTCTGTTTTACAATGTTTTACATGTAGTGTTCGCTCTTAAGGCTCTGTTGCGGGAAACATTTCTTTTTCGCAGTGTTCGTAGTGGCAAAAGATTTAATTACTTAATGCGTTATGCTGGTTCCTGCAGAGACAATCGGAACGTCATCACGATAAGGCGTATCGGGCGAGGAAGTGTTTCAACTGGAAGCAAAACAGTAAAGTAGGTAGGTGGAAGCAGTGGGCTGTTGAATATATTTTGCTGATATATGTTTAGAAAACAAACGCTTTACTTTAATCATAAGTCCTTGACAAATAATATAAGGGATATTTTAAATGTAATAAGCTGGTATAAAAATTCATAATAAAGAAGTACGTCAAACCCCAAGATCCAAGGGAGCTGTGGGGAAAAAAGTGCTCTATTTTGAAATATATGACATCGCTGCCTAATGTTCTGCATGTTTAATTTATAAATTTAGAATGCACTAATTACAGATACGGAATATGTGTTTATTTGCTTAACCTTAGTGCAAAAAGAATGATATAGTTTTTTTTAATAATGTTTAATACCCATGTTTACTGCTGATACGTGAGATGAAATGATAAATTTAGAAAGGGTTTGTTTTAAGGAAGAAAACGTTCCATACTTAAGTTTAGGGTACCTTCTCGGCATTTGCCATTTATGAGGACTGAGGATAACCTGGAAAAAAAACCTGTCAGGGGGACGATTTTGTTTATTTATGGACGCTCTTTAACATCTCAGGTCATCAGCGTAAGGGAGGACGGCCCTGGCGGGAATCGGACCCCAGATCTCGCCAACCCGCGGAGGTAATGTCAAAGTATATACAGTACGGACAACTTGAGTGTTTCACCGGATCGCATTCTGAGTGCACATGTTACAAAATTGGGTTTACTAACTACATTTCCTTCAGGTGCCTCTACATAAATAAAGCGATGATTTAATTGAATACAAATGGAAAATATTTATAGTAATTATTCAATAAATTAAACAGCTATCAACGTGTATGGCATTGAAATCTTAATAATAAGTATTTCCGAATATAAATATGAAATTCGTATTTACTATTGACGCTAAATTTGTCATCTGTTTGGTGTGATTGGCAATTATGTTGCATTACCCGCTCCTGTTAAGTAAAGCCCGTGCATAATTTACTGGTCAAACATGTTACGACTATAATGTTGAACCGAGTTACTTTGTATAAATCTGACCAAATACTCTCAAGTTTATGGTTTTTTCACTACTAGAAACACTGAAAAGTGTTCCACCGAATAATAGCTAATACTGATACTAAAAATCTACCAAATCGGCTTATTTTGTTTGATTGATTTATTTACGGACACTCTTTAACACCTCAGGTCATCAGCGTCCCATTCTATTCAGGATGTGAAACGGCCGACAAATTTTGCTCAGAGGCCTCTTCTTTCAGGCTTGAGGTTCTTTTTCGTGCCATAAATGTACGACACGGGACCCACGGCTTTATTTCCTTCCGAAGGAAGCCATACTTAGGATTTTTACGCCCGAAAAAGTGCATCGATCCGGGCCGGATTTGAATCCGCGATCTTGAGTTTATAAGGCAAGTATGGTTACCACTACACCACCAGGACCGGCACCAAATCGGTGATCCTTGGTTAATAATAATAATAATAATAATGATGATGATAATAATAATAATAATAATAATAATAATAATAATAATAATAATAATAATAATAATAATAATAATAATAATAATTCAGACTATGTAGGCATAAGAGTGCTGCCAAGAAAATTTAAGCAGAAAAATTAATAACTCGAATGGAAATTTACTTCTGGATAAGAGTTTGTTTTATTTAGCAATTTTTCAGTGCACCACCCACATTTCTTCACGATATGCTTCTCTCCTTACCCTATTTTGATTATCGGATAATAAGTATCATATGGTAATATGCTGTAAAGCGCGGAAAACACAGTTCAGAGATCAGGCATTTGGTGCAATTATAAAACAACTATCTTCGCCATCTCCTTCGCGGTAAAATTCAGAAATGTTACCTTTACTCTCTCAGCTAAACTTAAAGTAGGGATTTAGAAGAAAAACTAACATTATTTACTTGCCTTAATTAACGTGATGTTCTGCATAATTACCTTATATTTCAATGACAAATACTAGACATTCATGTATATTTTGAAAAGAAGGAGTATATTTTCATTACAGAAATTCTGAATTGCCTATGCAAGCAAGTGCGAATTCAGAATTTGTCTACGGAGGAAGAGATATAATTCCAAAGTATTTACTAAATAATGTAATATATAATAATATTTATATTATTCTTTTTCAAGCCCTTGTTAATAACTGCCTACCGCAGCGACCGCTGCTTCTACCTACGTCTTGCGAAACCATTAGAAGAGTGCAATATTGCAGGAGGGATATGATTAGCACACACACCCCCTGTTAGCAATACTAGCCACTAGACCAAGGAGGCGGTCTAATAATAATAATAATAATAATAGTAATAATACGAATTTGAGTTTGATACAAATTATATAGATATAAGAGGTACATTTGAGCATACAATATAAATTTACTTGCATTGCCTTTTTAAAGCATGTGATTGTTAGCTGCAATAACTGCAATCTAAAAGAAATATCTAATTTTATAGAATTTTTTTTTCCCAATTTATTTACCTTTTTTATGCCTACTTAATAATGGATAGGGGGTTTTCCTCCTTCCGCTGAATTTGATTCTGTTTCCAAGAATTAAAAAAAAATAGTCGGGGCAATATTTTAGCTATCATAAAACTGACAACTTATCTGAGATCTTATGGTAGAGCAGAAAATGTTCGTAATGGAGTATACTTTTTAAAATTTTGGTTCTATGCTTTTCGTGTTTCATATTGCATCTGTATTTCTCACTTACATTATGTAGCTCATCTCTTGTAGTTTGTTGTTTGGACTGGACTTTATAAATTCAAAATTTAACAAATTTAGCATGTCAAAATCATCGCTGCATGTGTTGTAAATAAACATTAACAACATGAAAATAAAAATTACCAACTGAGGCGTGCGGTAATATTTGCTTCCACTCACACTGGAGCATTTGCGGCATAGTATACCGCAGTCAAATTTTAGTGGTATGCCGCACTACCGACAATATTTTCCACAAGAAAAATGATTCATGCTTCAGTGCTGCATACTTCATTTTGCACTTTGTTGCTTCAATTGCAGCGCTCTGCCCCAGCAGGTCAAGACACATGTTGATTTTGTTGTGTAGTACAAATAATGCAATTTTTTGTTCTACCTGCAAAGAAAGAGCTCTCGTGTAAAATATTAGTTAACCCAGCATTTTTCATTCGTTATTACGTGCTGTTATCTTTCTGTTGTCCTTACCCTCTTGTTTTTTTAACACCACCAGTTATCATTTCCAGAGTAAAATAAAAATATCACTATAAAAATATAGCATTCAAATTCATTAAGTAGTGTAAGCAATCTTTTTCAAGTAAAATTCCCTCCGTGATTTTGTTTCATGTCAAAGTACATTCGTCGGTCCTGGTGGTGTAGTGGTTACCATACTTGCCTCCTACACCCAAGATCGCGGGTTCGAACCCGGCCAGGACCGATGGATTTTTTCGGGGCGTAAAAATCCTAAATATGGCTTCCTTCGGAAGGGAAGTAAAACCGTGGGTCCCGTGTCGTACATTTACGGCACGAAAAAGAACCTCAAGCCTGAAAGAGAGACCTCTGAGCAAAATTTGTCGGCCGTTTCTGCCCTGAGTTGAATGGGACGCTGATGACCTGAGATGTTAAAGAGCGTCCTTAAATAAATCAATCAAAGTACATTATAAAATGGTTGTTATTGGAATTAATAGAATTATTTTACTATTTGGAGCATTTAACGTTCAATTAACAATACATGTAATATATATACATGTTACATCATTTTCACAAAGCACTATGTCGGTCCTAGTGGTGTAGTGGTAACCATACTTGCCTTCTAAACCCAAGATCGCGGGTCCAAACCCGGCCAGAATCGGGCGTAAAAATCTTAAGTATGGCTTCCTTCGGAAGGAAAGTAAAGCCGTGGGCCCCGTGTGTACATTTACAGCACGATAAAGAACCTCAAGGCTGAATAAAGAATAATCTGAGCAAAATTTGTCGGCCGTTTCACGCCCTGATTTGAATGGGACGCTGATGGCCTGAGATGTTGAAGAGCGTTCCTAAATAAATCAAATCAAACAAAGCACTACATATCATTGTTCCTATCACTAGAGCAGATAGGGGAGAACATGATATAAGCAAGAACTACCACAGCATTATTTTAGTGTGATAGCCGTAAAATCATGTATATAAATTCTTTGAATGCTTATTTATATCAATAAAATAATTTACTGCTATCATAACAAAAGTATTATGTCATTAGAGAAAGAAACGCTTAACAATCAATCATTAACGCTAAATATGACATGGGTAGAGGAGGTCCAGGATTCGAGTCCTTACTAACTATTGTTTTTCCCAGGTTTTTCTCTGTCTTCATCAATAGTAAGTGACGGAAAAATATCTTAAATTTAGATCTGGAACGATTAATCCTCAAATAAAATTCTTCTCCCAATTTTTCATTTCATCTCTTGGGTCATCAGTGTCCACCGCATGTGATGCCTCGTAAAAGAACTATTTTCTGTCTAATATCGAAATCTACTTTTCATACATTATACACCTATAAATAGTGAAAGGGAAAGATAATGTGCAAAAATAAACGATTGATACAACAAGACTACAAAATGTTACAAAAGTAGTAAAACCTAGGCAGGTAGACGACACCACGACAGAGTTTGGGCCTATGTGTGGTCGCCAAATTTTCCCGGTTAACAACGGGACAGCTTTTGATCGTTATCAACATTTTACTTACCTAGCGGTTAAGAAATTCTTACTTCGCCACTAATATTTTAGTTTGAATAGTAGCAGTATAGAACTTAATATTAGATAACATGGTGAACGGGAGAGTTATCTATGTTATAGTTGAGCCTTTCTTTGATCTGCCGATGGTTAACGAGGATGATATAAGGCAATCACTGTTTTGGTGTTTTCCTGTCCAGGCTCCTCAATTACTTTTTTATACTTTTAATTTAAATATTGAGAAAGTAATTGGGGTTTTGGGGCTGGTTGGGATTTTGACCGGTGACTGATTAAATTACTTTGGAATGTTGTAGAAATTACCCTGAATCGTCAGCTCATAGCGGCAGAGCAACTTTGCTTTAGGGATTATGGCTTACCGTAGTTCTCAACTCAGGTGTTCCGGATCATCAACTATTGCTCGCAGAGACTTCCTCTGAATCTTCCGCTGAAATTTTGGGAGCGACGGCTTGCCGGGACTGAAAAAAGGAACTTTATAAAGGAAATGTAACACATAACGCCACGTTACTTGCTAGTGGGGTTTATTGGTCAGACATGCGTACTTGTGCGTTCTCTTGCCTCAACTCCTACGACCGGGCGAAGCAAAATTCAGAGTGGACGCGGTTTCTGAACTATTTGAACACGATCACTATGATTAAAGCAAATATCTCTGGCCTGAATTAATTTTTCCTTCTCGTAGATGCTTAACATATAAGCTTATTATTGACCTTTGCGAAAATCACTGTAAATATCTCTGGCTTATCTCCTCTTTTCTTAACATATAAGCGTAATGTCGCGAACTTAAGTCGCTCTTTCTCTGACAACCGGATGTCGGCGCAGCAACTGCATTGGATCGAAGAATGAGAATTTCAAACTGCTTACTTCTGTGGAGGAGTCTGCTTCTTAAATACCTATAGCAAACCTAACGCTATCAGCAAAAATCCACGCTATATTTCGCGCCGTTTTTCTGTCAGCTTATCTCATAGACTGTCGTTGACATCATCTATCTGGCATTCTATTTGCTAGATATGTCTACTCAAGCTACAAGCTTTGCTATTCGCTCTCAATTTGACTTCAAATGGACTGCTTCTTTGAGGTCAGCGCCTCATAACGGTATCCTATGCGTGTTCATACGCTCACTCTGAGTAGTTTCCTCACCTGAGGGGTAACTAGCTCCTTCACTGACATACCAGAGGGTATTAATGTTCATTGTCTAACATCGCTAATACTATTACATACAATTTCATAAATTCAACTAGAATAAAGCATTATACACACTTTGATTAACTCTAAACACTATATAATCGTAGCTCTACATATAATAAATTGGTTATAAAGTTTCTTCAACGAAAAGACACAAAAACAGTAAAAATCACACAACTACTGATTATATGTTATGCGTGCTACTTAATTATCTTACAACTGATGTGGTAACAGGGACAGTTTCCATATTGTGAGTCAAATGTTGTATCGATCACTAAGTTTTTTTGCATTTTCTTTGAATTTCTATCGATATACAAAATTGATACTCTGATCATACGTTATGCATGTTACTTAATTATTTTACAACTGATGGGGTAACAGGGACTGTTTCAATATTGTGAGTCATATGTTGTGTTGATCACTAATTTTTTGCATTTTCTTGAATTTCTATCGATATGCAAAATTTGAAAGGGAGTTTCGATATGAGGGTTTTAAAGATTCTCTTGATAGCAGTGAAAATGGACGTTAAGTAATATACCAATTCACACGCTTACAAAGGCCTGCTTATGAAAGCTAATGCGCAAAATAATTGTAAATTCGTGTTTTCTCACATGCTGAACTAAGATAACTTTGAAAACTAGTTAGATTATAGATATGTCAGTAAATACCACAGTACATGATTCTTTTTTAAGAGCATTTAACACCGTTTAGTCATTACTCATGCATCTTATTTACCTAAACATATTTTTCAGTATCAGGGCTTTATACGTTAAACGTAAATATTGAGGTTTTGATACCTGCATCTTGTTAAATGCATGTACTAGAAATGTGATATAATTTTAATTTTATTTCGTTTGTTTCTTTGCTAAATCAACACTCGTGCTGCGTGCAACAGAAATGCATGTGTAGAGGAACAACAACATAGCAGTGGAGCCTGTATACTGTACATACATTTTTTATAACATGTCTAGCTGTACAAAACTTATTTTGACCTTACCGCAAAACTAGCTTAAGTACAGTAAATTTTCAGCATTTGCGCCAGTATGGAAATACGGTTTTTAGATAGTCATATTTTGAAGAAAAAAAAACCGTTATTCGCTTTTAACACAACTTTCGGTTTAAAGGAATAGTTAAAGTTGAAGAGTAGAAGGGATGTTTCCTGTTGATCAAAACATTACTACAGTTTAAAATATCAAAGTCTGGACCTAAGTAGTCCTACGACTGATAATGGTGTATAAATACTAAAATTAATGGGTACAATAGAGGATCTAACACATTTATATTGGTTATTAGGTGCAATAAATTTCGTACGTTTGAAACCTAGATTACTATATGATGAGTTAAAGTACTTTTTATTTCTTTTTTGTACAGTCTATTTAAACAGTCTAAACCAACTTTCATCCATGAATATGACGGTTACTGTGGGAAATTCAGTAAATGGTATTATAGCAGTAGAATGCAAGAAATAAAACAACACCTCTCTTTATTTTATCTGAGTTTGAGGGTATTTTCCTTGAAAAAGATTGCATACACTTTGCATGCTATATTATATAGTGATCTTTTTATTTTATTGTGGAAAAGCTAACCGTTGGTGTTCGAAAAATCGTTCTATTTTTTGAATGGCATATTATTCTGTATCCTAAAGGGATTTTTATGTTGCAATTCTTGCAGCTTGAAAATTTTAGCACGCTAAGATGTTTTCATCTTAGTATTCGCTTGCTCAGGTTTTTCATCCTATTTTCAAAGATCCGCTTTTTCATTCTTCCTTTTTTCAATTGGATGCTCTTTTGCAAGGTAAGTCGATGTAAAAGGCTAGCAGATTGAATATGCCAGTTTGTTCATATTTTATCTCTCAGTCGATAAATCCCTAAGCTTTGAAAGAGTGACGCCTGCAGTATCTTTGATTTATCGTGTTAAATCTGAAGACTTCTGGAAAATGTTAAAAGCAAATGGTGCATAGAATTCTTATATTGTTCATCATTGTTTAAGATAAGATGAAACTTTTTAGCAAAAATTCCTGCATTTAGCGTATTTTATAGTGTAGCCATGATCAAAAATGTGTTAATTTTGTAGATCTAGCTCTTTCCCCAAAATTAAACATCAAAAGAAATTCTTCATTTTTCTTTATTTGAACTTTTAATGGAAAAATCCCCTTGGTCTTCTCTCTGTGTCTAAAATATTTATTTAAAAAATGAACACATTTTTGATAAATCACGCTTTTCAATAGAGTTTCAGAAAAATTTACAGTGAAGTGACAATGATATGTTACATTAATTCTGTACAAAAGTATTACTCTTACCGAGTCTACAAATTCTTGAAATCTAGAACTCTTCCTAAAAAAAAAAGAGGCTGATAAGAAAATTTTGGGGATAGAATTTCATGAAACTGAGATAAATATTTTAGCACTCTAAGGCAAGGTATAAAATACACATGCCGTTTTAGACAAAATTTACAATTTGATTCTAGGTCAATCCCTAGACTAACACATGATTTGTACGAAAATTCACATGTGAAATAAATGTTCTGTAACAGTGCGGAAAACATGAAACCTTGGCCGTAGGCGCTCTAAGATTTGCAATGAGATAACCTTAGAGATCTTTAGTCTCAGATGGGGGAGATTCACGTCTATGACCAGGCAGGCATGGTGTCTCAAATGGTAAGAACGTCAGCACAGTAAACCAAAGCTTTGTTATGCGTGTTCCGGCTATACCTCGACTTTTTATTATCTGGCTCTGTTTTCAAATATTAGCCTTATACACGGTTAAGATTTTAAAAAGCACATTTCAAAAAGTTTGGTTAATTAAGGGTAAAACATTATGAAACGAGATTTAAAAATGGAGCAAATCGTTAAATAATAATAATAATAATAATAATAATAATAATAATAATAATAATGACAATAAAAATAATTATTCTTGGAAAATAAATAAAAGTTTCATAAACAGCTTGTTGTGGCTTACGTGCTATATCATAGCAAATAGTATTAAAATGGCTAGTCGTATGGGTTTTTCAGTAATAAATATGAAAATTTAAACCCAAACTAAAACACAATAACGTGCTTTGTATACTATATGTATCAGATCAGTTGTCCCCTGTTTAATACTTCTCATGTAGCAACATGTCAAACATAAGATTTAAAATATTTTAAATTTTCCCACAGGTCACTTTGTGGGTGAAAAAAGTATACATTTATATACGTTGAGCTCAAGGTGCTTGAATTACATAATAAAGGTTTATATTACTAAATAATGTGATAAAATGTGACGAGTGCGATGTAATTAATCTTAAGCTAACACAAATTTTCGTAGGAAATAAAGGGACTATTCAGGAATGACATCATAGGACAAATTTTAAAGAGAATATTAAACTAATCATGAAAACGTTATTTTCTGTTGATGTTCCACTTTTCCACATAAAATGTTAATGAATGCTTAAAGCTAAGTGAATAATATTAAATTTGAAAACATAGAAATTTTATTTATTAATAATAGTAAATAATATTAAATTATTATTATTATTATTATTATTATTATTGTTTTTGTTGTATACTTAAACTTAAAGGAAGTTAAATTATAAAATAAGCTAAGTATTAGGGTATAAATTGTACAGTATACAGTAAATTTGTTATATAATTAACAAGAATGGATTAAATTTACTTAATGTATTTACCATACAGAAGAAAGAAATTTAAGGTACATTATAATTGTACTGGATACCTCTATATGTTTTCTCCGGAAACCGGTGGAACAGTTTTTGTTCCAATTTAATAAGTAAATAGTGGTGTTGTTTCGTAATTTGTGTTTTTGTTTTAACAGCTGGTTACCAGTTGTAAGTCAGTACTGGCTTCCAGCATGTATGAGGATTTATAATTTAATTTAGTTTCATATCTTTGTTTCATTGTATATGCTAAAGTAGAATATTCTTATTGCACTTTTTCTTTCGTTCTCTTTCCATCTGTTTTAATTATAATTATTACTTTAATCGCCCTTTATTTGTAGTTAATTTTTAGAATTAAATAAATCTGAACAATAATAATGTTATAAATGTAACCATGTACTTTTTCAAATGAAGTTTTGGAATGTTCGTCCTGGTGTAGTATTACAGATTTTTGTTTTATTTATTTATTTTTATTTTATTTTATTTTATTTTATTTGTTATGCATTTGGAGTAAGTCATTTATGCATGAATACCTACAGCTAGATGCATTATACATACTCTCAGTGAAAGAAAGTTGGCTAGATGGGCCAAATAAGACCAAGATTTATCTAATCAAAATATGGGGGAAAGGATTTATATTTCGTCGTCGCTGAAACAACATCAATAAAAATAATAAGCTGGTGAATGTTCATGCTGTCCTGATGCGTGATCGTTAGCGAAGGGAGAAAACTGACATTTGGTTATTTGCTTTAATTGTTTATTTTGTTTTATAATTAGTTATTTTGTTCTGCATTATTAAACGCTCTAATCCAAAAAGCGTTTTCATAGTTATCCACTGAACTTTATGTGTTTATATCATCAGTTTAAATCTAGGCCAATGAAACACATACAGCTGCTGTAATCAGGCGATTGGCAGGAATGCATTTCCAGCTGCTGAGTGCATTACAGTATCCCTCTCTCTCTGTACTGAGGAGCCCATCTACATGCTCACTGAAGTCTGATGATTAGCTTATTGCATCCATTAAGGGTGGTTTTAACACCACAACTTGAGAGGAGGTTTGTTGGATCATTTGAAGAAAGCATAAATACTCGTTTTTCTACCCATCTCAGAAATAACGCTTTAGAGTTCTTGGGAGAGGGCATGTACAAATACAGATAAAAGTAGGAATATCCTAGACCTAGAGGGTGTAAAAGTTAGTGCACAGTAACAAATCTAAACCATTTTGGAATGGAGCTATAACTTTAACTTAAAATACAGTTAAGTTTATAATGAATTTGTAAAAAAAACATATATTTTAGAATTCGTTAAAGACGCTAAAATTTGTGTTTGGCTTATTTTATCATCTGATGCAAATATAGTGCTACATCTGAATTATTACGCTTATATGACAGATTTTCATATTATTTCAAACGCACGGCAGGAGATTAACCTTTAGAACAAACATTGGCCATGCCTGGTCCTTCCATATTTATTACAGGTGAACTGAAACGTTTCTCTAGAACTGTTTCATCTTTTCGAAAGAACTATACAAACAAAATGCCCACCAAGAAATAATGGAGTGAAAGAAATTATGGTTATTTTATCGTATGGTCAATTTACAAATTTTTAATCCTAACAAGAGAGACTACAGCTCGTTTAAAAGTCTCATTATACTCAAGGTAATGTGGATGAGATTGAAGGTGACACAAAATGCTAAAACAATAAATGGAAAATTTAAATGGAAATGTCAATATCAAAATGTTGTTTGGAAATTTTACGAGTACTGAAGTGAATAACATTTTCTGTATAGAATTGTAATTCTTTTGTGGATATTTGTATCGGCATTAGATACATTTTATTTAGTAACATTTTAATATATGCTATTAAATTTGAATGTAAAGATGTAATGTAATAAAATGATCATTCGCATTCTAGTATGAACATTAAGACTGTAAAAAAGCAAACATAATACACCATGCTTTTTTAAAAATTAAGGCGTACTTATAAACACTGAGAAATATACGGATATCTTTAAATATTAGCTGAATGATTAAATTAATTATTTTTTTTAAGTTTTTTGAGACAGTGCAACAAAATACTAAAAACTATCTTATACATGAATATGTGATTTGAGACGTGTTTCCTACATTTGTAAAATAAGTGGGAGGGGAATCACCTTCCAAGAAAAAAATAGCCAGAAGACTACAAAACTAACCGTTGTGCATTAGTTGGCCTATTCAGTGACTTCACAATTGCGTTTCTGTGATTTACAGAAAACATTTTGTACCCAGATTATAAAATAATTCTGCAATTTTATGAGTGTGATCTTGTATGGTTTCATTGTTGCTTTTTAATGGTTTTGTAATGCCTTTATCATAATATTAAAGAGAGTCAGATATTACTATACTGGTGACCCATGAAACACTGCTCGACCATTGAGAGCCAGTTTCAAGCATGTATACAGCCAAGGCCACGGCGAACCAAGTAATGGAGGATATTGCCGAAAAGGAAAAGAAAAGGAATTGTGTTATCGCAACTCACAGGTGGTGACTATTCCATGAAAAGCGATTTGTGCCTTGAGAAAAGCTCACACCCAAGCCTTGCCAGATGTATTTTATGCAATCGCATCAGGGGAGGTGTATGTGTATACTGGTTCCATCAAGAAAACGAGTGAGAATTCCACAATAAATTTGTCTTATGTTATGTACAAGCTTTGGTTGGGAAATGAATTGCAACGGGATCAATTGAGAGCGAAAAATATAAAAATAATCCCGAGAACCGTCCCCTTTTTCATCTACGGATATTTAAGCATGAATGCTCAGAAGCCCTACTACGTCGACACTTAAATTGAACGCAATGGTCACAACATCCTCTTTTGTTTACGAGGAGGAGGTTGGTATTTTGTGGGCCAACCTGTAGTATCATAAAATTCCCAGCGTGTAGTAGTCATTACTGCGCAATATTGTGTGGTTAAAGTTGTTAACTATGCCAGAATTTACTGGTAGAATTGTAAATGTACATTAAATGCGCTTTATTATTTTTCTAATGTCTGGAACTCTTGTACTGATTAATGGGAGAACAGCTATGCATATCTTTGGGAAAGATAGATATGGATTATTGACTTTTATCATATTGAAGGTATAATGAATGATATGACTAATATTGTCATGTATTTCTGCATTGTTTTGTGCTATTTGTCACAGATTTGAAGTTTTTACTTGAAAAGAGTGAACACAGAAATAGCATTGTTTATTTTTAGTGCATACATTGAGATCTGTAAAAGAATAGCTCTTTTAACTATATCAGAGCATTTTTCTATGCACAGCTGCATATAGAAATTTCTTCTTAGTATTTATAACCTTATCTTTCCAATTAAGCGAGCTGTTTTTCTCTTATCATGAGCATATTACCTAATAACATTGCAACGCAGACTATAGGAAACTATTATAATAATCCTGTAAAAATTGTTTATACTACCAACATGCAGTCAATTAATCCAGTAATTATATGCAATTAAGGTATCATTACTGCACTGTATCAGAAAGGTTTTTATAAGGGAAACTAATTCCGGATTAATTTTGCAAATAAATTAAATATTTAACCAGCTCTACAGAAATTATACTTTTTAGAACAAGTTTATTTTTGCACCAATCAATTTCCTGAAGACTAAGACACAAAATGTATATTTATCTTATTTTTGAAAAAATGTGCACTCGTTTCCTTTTTTTAAATCGGCGACTCATATACATATTTTGAATAATTTGTAATTAATGGGTTTATACGTTGTTATTTCTACAGTTCATTGTAATGCAAGCAAAAGTATTGAATAAATGATATTGGTTATATTCCCATGCATCATTGTAATACGTAATGTTTTATTTATTTTGACCTGATATCCGTAAGCATGCTGTATAACAATGCATAACGCAGTATGTGGATCGGCCCGATGTAGCGAAACAACGGCTCCCCTGGGAGTCACGCAGCACACAATTACAGCTTATTCGTTATATTGATTTATGATTCTGAGGACTTAACCATCAGTGCTGAACTTTGATAGTTTGGCTCAGCTCTGGAAGCTATGTACACATTAAGAGTTTGCAAAGTGTGTAGAGAAAACAAAGCGGCTCTCGTAACGGCACACTTGAATTAATTCTTAAAGCTTAACTCAGCTTTGTTTGTTGCAGGTTGCCTAGGAACGAATACGTTGCTCTTCCGCAAATGAGGTAAGTAGAAACTTAAGTTGAAGGATAATGTAGTTGAGAAGTTAATGTGAAAGTACGTGCATATTAATCATAAAGTCAGAAACAGCAGAAGATGACCTTGCCGCAAGAGGCTTATTTATTTATGTTAGAGGGATGAATTAAAAAAATATTCTTTGGGCCGGGACTTCAGATATTCCCTATAGTATTTTTATACTCTTGTGTAGTAAACAAAGAACTACATTTTTCTTATTTTTCATTTAGGGGAACTGTTTTTCTTTTATCGAGTACATTTGTCCTGAATGTTAATTTTCACAAAGGAGGGTATTGATTTTCTATAAATTCTTAAACACCCTTACAAAAATAATGTATTAAAATAGATGAAAAAAGATAATCGATAGAAAATATATAAATTTTATCTGATTTGTGTGGCAATCTCCCAAATCTTAAAACATCCCTTGGCCCAACATGCCATTTCCTAGCTAAAAGTGAATACGTTATGTGTATAGGTTCAACTCATGATAAACAAATGGAAAGAAACTTGTCCAATAAACTGGGTTAATCATAGCTGAGAGCTCTATAAATTGTATCACTCGAACATAACTTAAGTCAATTCTCTTCCTATGAGAATATTCATTTAAATGAAACGAGTGCTTTGAAATTTAATCTCACTTTGTTCCTTCTCACACCAAAATGTAAAAAAAAAATGTTGTTCAGAAACATTTTTATATATTTGTAAAGTATATGAATGCAGCAAGCGTTCAGAACTCTTACAGTCTTGCTTTCTAAGACATTTCAAACCACGGGTAAAATTAGTTTTAAAACTGTGCACATTTTAGCTATAAAACACCTCTTAATGTACAGATAATGTATTTTTTGCTAAAGAGTATGGGGTCATGACTAACACATAAAAAGGAGAGAAAGAAACAGAAACGAAAGAAGTTGAATAATATGATAATTTACAAAATTTTGGCTAAATTACAATTTGGGGAATTATTTTTCTATAAAAGTTGAAGGCTGGAATTCTCATAAACAATTCTCCCTTAGCAAATCAGGCTCAAGGTGATGTCTATAATCGATTTCAGCATTATAAGGAATCGACTAAACATTATAAGGAATGTTTACGTAAGCATTTCTTTCTTAATATTGTTATGACGGTCACAAAATACATTTTAGCATAATCAAGTCAAATTAATATTTAAAACTTTACTAGTTCATCACATTCAAATTTAAAATGAGGGCTTAATTAATATATTATGGAAAAAAGATGCGTGCTAATGTCTATGATGCAATGGTTTCATTTATCAATGGAGTTATAAGCAGGTTGCTAGTTTTTAAGGGACTGCATCATAAAGTTAGTTATAATAATACTAGTTCTGCTATTACTACAAATGCTTCTATCTCAGTCACTCAAATGAAAACAAGTACTCAAACCGAGCTACAATAACAATATTCAAGCAGGATAAAATAAATTATGCACCAAGCAGCATTCATATTGTAATAATAGGCAAAACCTCATTGTTGCAATAATATACCCTGATTGATTGATAATGCCAACAAACTGTTTTATAAAATACAACAATAAAGTGGCTTAAAATACTAATATTGCTTGTGAGAATAATAAAGCTTTGTGTTGGGTCTTGTTGTCAAAGGTACGTACGTAGTAGCTATTTCAAAATACATTATAAATAGTTTATAACTGCTAATTGCTTTTGCAATTATAATCAAAGTAAGTAAGGGGCATATATCTTATTATATTTGAAAGGTAATTCAGAAACCAAAATATATGCCCGGAAACGTAGACCAGAACAGATCAGCAGGATTAACTGAAACTTTCAAAAGTATTTTTTCTGAAAATTATATATATGCATTTTTACCGACAAAATACAATAGCTACATTAAAATGTATACTTATAGTAATAACATACGCGATTAAAATTAGTGCAGACTCTCACAATTTTATAGTTAAAATTGTGAATATTAGGAGCATAAATGGTAAAAAAGTGGATAAATTTTAAAGGTCTAATAATGTTTCAATAATAGAAAAAATGCACCCCTTAAAAATCTTGTGGTGCAAAATACACAACAAATATATTAGAGACGACGATATAAACTGATTGTTCAAAAAAAGGTATACGATATCGTACATGTTTTGAAAACATTCTGAATGACATTTTCCTATATAGTATTATTTATTAAATAAAGTACTTAGCATAGCTGCATGTGTTAAACACAATACTAGAATGATTAATACCAGTCAGAAACTTTTCAAACGTTTACTTCTCGAGTAATGGACACAATGATATCACCAAGATATATTCAAAATACTGCGTATACTGGCCTTATACTCCACAGTGCTCGTAAGAATCAAATAATATTAGTGGACTTCCCAAGTTGGTAAATCTTTTCTCAGTATTTTCTAAATTAGCGCGTCCAAAATCACTTTCTATCATTCATGGTTTTCACCAAGTGTAAATGTTTGCTTTTTAAAAGGCAACAGAAGATAAATAACGAAAACCTTCATATATTTATTTATCAAGATAGGTGCACGCCTATTTCATATTCTTCATTAGTATAACACACACTTTTCGTAAGTATCCAATGTCTGATGATGACAAACGAGGATGGTGTAGCAAGAAGGCAGATCCAGTTATGTGTAAGGCGACATCCACTTGTGACAGAGGACGGGCAGTTGTCCAAAGCAAGTTACGTAAGGAAGGTTGTGACCACATTGTGTACTACTGTCTCTTTGTAATGCCAGCCATAGACTCTCAAAATAGGCCTTGATCTGCTCGACATTCTTGTCGTTCAATGCACCCTTGGAGGCACAAAGGTAGGAATTCCCTGGTACTCATTTATTTACTTTCAATACATCAGGCAATCAGTCGTAGAAGTTTTGCTTGGGATTTTAACAGAGCGTTTTTATATAATGTGTCGTCAGTGTTTTCTTTTCAGTTCATTAATATGCTTGATTTGCTATTTTTTTTAATTGTTTCATGTCCTATAGTATACGTTCCCAATACTTCTAGTAAATAACCCTGTTTAAATTAATAGAGGAAACTTATAGTATGTGAACTAGTATATTACTTTAAACCCCTAAACAGTTATCTAAATATAAATAGTTAAAAATGTACACTAAACATAATTCTCGAAATCCTCAATGTTGTGAAGTAGTCAGATATATGTTTCGTCTATTCAAAACCTTCCTGTATCGTGATTAATAAGATGGTGTATATTAATGAATAAAAGGAACTATATTTTACACCCAGAAAATACTTTATTCTGTTGAAAGATATTAATGGAAAATAACTAAATTCAAAGTAATATATATATATATATATATATATATATATATATATTCAATCTTGAAGAAGTTTAAATTCAGTTAATTCTCTGTAATAAAGTTACATTTTAATTCAAATGCTGTTTTCAAACCCATAGTGTTATTTTACATATATATTTGTGTCTTTTCTCATATTTTAAAGTAACTCTATTATTATAAATAAACACACACACACACACACAATTATTTCAAGTGTGTCTTTATCTAAGTGTTTTATCCTTATCTACTTTTGTTATTACCATTGATTTGTTACATTGTTAATAGTGTTATTTTATTTTTATTTTTCATTTATATATATATATATAAATTTATATTTATTAATTTTTTAGTCAACTCGTCCCAGATACTGCAATTTATTCATCTGGTCTAAAACTTTGCTATTTATATATTTTCTTGAATTAATAAGGTTGCTGTAAGTTTCAAGTAAGTTGATAAGTTGAGAGTGCATGAAAGCTTTCAGTGAACTCTCTCATTGGCTGCAGGCGGGTTATCATTGAAAAGTGACACACAACCATAAGTATAATCACAATACAGATTAATAGCATCGGTTCTTGTTAATGTGCTGTCACAAGCAGAACATATATAATTTTGTTTTTTGTTAAAGTATGGCTTTGTGACTCTATTCCTGTGTAGCTAATTTCGGTACCTTGTATTTTCTCCCGTTAGATCTTATCAACTTATCTGAATAATTATTATACTGATTAATATGTTATCTAACTAAAAAATATGGTATGTTTATTCGGATTATTGGCAATCACAAAATTTATTTGACCATTTGACCGTTATCTTTATATATGATCTATAATTACATCAAGATTACGCCCGCAAAGCGTAGTTGCCAGTCGCCAAGGTCATATAGTGCATGTGCAAGTAGCAGTTTGTCATTTGAGGAAGTCTTTGTCAGCATATGTTTGTGCGTTTGTTCCGTGCTTTTATGCAGGCTGTTTCACTTAGAAGGCGGATCCCACACACCTAAACAAGAAAAAAAGTCCATATAAACATATGTCCGGAAATCCTTAATTTTTGAGTTATTAATGAAATATTACCTCAAAGTTAAAAGGATTATTTCTATCACATCTTTAATAGGGTTATTACCAAATCACATAAACGCCTAACCTTGTGGTATTGCTGCATTTTGCGAATAATATTTTGTCATATATAAGTATGCAATACTAATTTGCCAAGTGCCCCAGCAAACTTGTTTCGATAACATCATTGGATTACTTAACAAAATTAATTTTATTTCCGTTACGAACTTAAATTGTGAGGTTGCACCTTGAAACACTTTAAAGTAAACTTTCAATAATAACTCAAAAACTAAGGATTTCCGGACATTTGTTTAAATGAACTTTTTTCTTGTTTTGGTGTTAGGAACCACTCACCAAAATTTGTAAAAGCATTTCTGTATTTAAATTGTGTGTCATGGGTCTTCAATATAATCTTGAACGAGTTTTTATGTACGATACACGTGTGGAAATAGATTTTGCAAAGAAGTGGCAAAGAGATTCGCAAGAAAATGTACTAACAATCGTGTTCAAGGTTGAGAAATCTTTCGCCGAATTTTTCTTAAAAGTGTTAAAAATGTTGCTTTATGTGTACATTTCTCACAAACTATTAATATTAGATTCCTGAGATTTTGAATAACTTTGCAAACATGTTACTTAACTTTGATGGTGAAATAATAAATAATTTAAAGCAATAGTATATTTTTTAAAAAAATGCACATAGTATCATTGTATGCAACTTTCAAATCGTATTTAATTTTTTTTAAAAACTCTCAGACATGCAAAAGTGAAAAGCTATTATCACGTATATAGAACATATATTTTTCACCTGCACAAAATCTCTCCCAAGTGTCCTCCAAGTTGGAGCTAAACAATGCTTATGGCAGTGCTGTAAAAGAGATTACTATATTGCTGCAATTAGAGAAAAGTTTGTTCTATTAAAGCACACATACAATAACTTATTTCTCTCCACACGCCATGTTTCTCTATCTATTTACTTAGGTTTAATCTTCTTGTTACAATCTCATCTGGAAAAGCGTTATGAATGAAAAACTTCCAGATATTAAACATATAAAAAGAATATTTTAAGAAGTGTGAAACTCCATGATACATGTTTTTAATTTAAATAATATGCGTTGAAGCGTACTTTCATTTTGAAAATAATACATAATAGTCTTCTTTCTAAAGGATAGTTTTATACACATTAAGAGTGTGTTAATAAATAAGAAGTAAATGGTACAATATATTTATAATGATTACATGTCCTTCATAAAATGTAAGTATGTTAATGCATAGCTATTAAAATACTGCTAAATTCTCATATATGTTTTCACGTCTATGTAATGCATTGAACATAGTTGTAATGTTTTGCCTTTTGTTTTTAAATAGCCGTTTTCTTTTGTAAATATACTGCTGTTTTAAAATACTCACCTAATTTTAATGACGTTTCAAAAGTTTTTAATGTCCTGTGTCCACAGCCATATATTCATAAGTTGATGAATAACTGAGTATGCAAATCATTACAAAGCCGTGGGAGCTTAGATTTCCAGGTGTTTATCTTTTAGAAAAGAACAAAATCCTTGCTATTCTGCTAACGGTTCAGTCGTTTGACGCAATTCTGCGGTGGGGGGGGGTATTATTATAAAGAACAGCACTTAAATTCGAGAACATTCATATTCTCCAACAGCAACACCAGTGAAAGATCTACTTGTAAAACACATTTTGTATTTACAAACTGAGCTGTCAATTCGTATATGCTTTCAGAGTTGCACAAGTAAATACCTATATGGATTTGTATGTTTTTATTATTGTAGCCCATACAAACTCAGTGACTTGGAAGGCAACAAGCAAATGGTGGCATGTTCTGCTTTTTCTAGCAATGAATTAACAAGGATAAAAACAGAAAAAAATAGAAAGGAAGGAAGCCATAAAACAATAGAACGAGAGTTATGAAGCCAGAATCTCTTTTCTCTCACCCGTTGTGAATCGTTTCCAAATATTTAAACGGAATAATTAATTCTAGGCGCCCGTCAGCTGCAATTTCAGAAATTATTACCACGTCGATGGGATTCGAAAACAAGAGAACATCGAGATAACAGGGTTGCCAAGAGCTTCCTTTGCTTTTTACTGTGATGGCGAATCAGTAAGAGGTTTGTTCCCTGTTGTTTTCATTTGAACGTTTCATCTGATCTCCACGAGATTGTGTGCTATGGCAAGATGCTGCAATTGTTCTACACTATTTGCGTTATTATCGGAATTTTAAGAGAATACTACCATTTTGAGAACAAACAACCAACATTGAAAGAACATGCTTCTTACCTAATTAAGACATTTGAAAATAGGGCTTTTGAAAGTAGTTTCAACAGTCACTTTCAGGTATTATAATCGGTAGGGTAAGAATGATTTCCAATATAATCTTATCGTAGTATTATACTTTCACCTTCAAATATAATCAACCTCTCGATACTGTTTCACTGTTCCTACCGATCAGGAAATGCCACGGTGGACACAAATACAAATTTGATCTTGGTTTATCTGAAAGACTTAAAAGTTACATTTCCAATGACAAAACATGAGCTGACATGGTCAATATATTATTCCGTTAGAACTAATTCCCAGAAAGCCAGTCAGTGTTCAGTTATACACTTTCTTTGACTAGCTCACAAAGCTTTCAGCTGAACTTTGGAAAGATTTTATTTCATATTGGTAAAGATTTAATATTTGAAAATTGCTGTATTTTTGCCGTTTTTGTGCTCATTGCTTCCATTTGCTCTTCCTCATTCTTATGCCGCCAAGCAAGCAAGATGCTATAGGTCAGCTCATTCACTATTGGCTGAGGTAGATTATATGTCCATGAAATCAGGGGAAAACCCATGCAGGGTGGTGACTTCACTTTACTTCATTTCTCTTCTTCGGACAACCAAGTTGGAGACCTGGTTCAGGTGGAATGCAGACGTTTTTGGTTCTTCAATTCTATTGTTAGGTCCGGGGCCTTCTTCGTAAATATCATCCAGTGACTCAGGTAGAATGCATTTTATTTTATTCTTTGTTAATGCGATATCTTTTCCTTAGTAATCTTTTGCCAGTGATTGGATTTGATATTATGTTACAAAGTGTTATATCTTTAAATATTTACAGTTTAAAATATTTAAATATATTCAGTTTTAAGATTTAAACATTTACAGTTTCAATATTTAAGGATTTTTTCAAAGACTTAGAGATTTACAGTTTACAATTTAAAGATTCAAATTTTCAAATGTGTTATTTTAATTGTTTTTTAATAGTTTCAATAATGTATTGGTGAATTACGTTTATGCCATAATCTATGCTAAAGATCTTTACTGTTTTGCTATTATCTGTTATTAAAATTCAAATCTGTTTTATATGTGTTATATTGCTAATATTATTTAATAGATTACATTAATTTTTTCACTGTTTGAATTTGTAAATTAATCGTTTTCTCCCCCGTACTGTAAAGTTATCGTTCCATAGCTATATATTGAGATTTTTCTTCCAGCACACTCAAGTTAAAACTTGTCTGACATCAATTGAAGGGTATCTAAACTAGGCTAGTAAAATAATTTTATTCACTACATGGTGCAATTTCATCATAGTTCAACTGAAATAACTTCACATACACTCCATGATGGCAAATACAAGTTTACTCCTAAACGCAACTCTATGTGGATGAATCTTCTTGTCCACAAACGGTGATATTATTGTATTATTTTACTAAAAACACTAGGCATATGTTACTGGTTTATTAGAAATGAACTAACCGGTCTTGTGTTGACCATGGCATTTCATGTGTTGTGTTTCAGCACATAATATTTTGGTGCTTCAGATGGATCAAGTTTTTGTAACCCTTGTCAAATTTCCTTATGAGTAGGGTTGATATTTCGAGAAAAGCACTATAACTATAGACCTTTATGAGAGTTTAATTAGATTACTTTTATTTAATAAGTTGAATAATATATTAGAAAAACAACAAAATAATTTCAATACTATAATTGAGTAGAAAACTAAAATTATTTGCTTTTTACTTTGAAATATAAGGTATATAAATTCATACTTATTTTTAAAAATGTCATTATAAAAATATATTGGCGAATTTTTTTATCTTTAATAAAAAATCGGTTTTAAGAGTCGAAAAAATCAGTCCATATCTATGATTTTGAGAGAGGGGAAGAGGAAGAAAACAGTGAATACTTAACGGTTAAATCAGTTATTCCTATATGTTCTTCGCTGTAGTTCATTGAAGGAAACTGAAATTTAGGTAATAAAGTTAAAAGGCAAGGCTTGCTATTAATGATTCCTATACTGTCTATTGATTGTTGTTATTGTTATTATTATTGTTATTGTTTTAATGTTATTGCCATTTTTGTTGTTGCTAAATGCATAATATTCGCAATTTTAAGTGTAGTACACACGTGTAACATTTTCTTTGTGTTGATGATGTTTTCTTGTTAAGTAATAGATACTCATTATGTCAACTCTTTCAATTCTAAGCATGCTCAATTATGGAAATAGGTAAGATTAAGGCTGCAAGTTTTGTTTTTTTCTTCAGATGAATCTCTATTCTCTTTCTCTATCTCTATTTATTACTTTTTCGGCACATATCAAATTTACGCGACCATTTTTAAGAACTGCTCTTGTGTTAATTAAATTACCATCTGTATTTTTTCCCCTGTTGGTGCTTAGAATTAGTGAGGTTGGGTAATTTTGGCAAAAGCTTTATACAGGAGAGATTTAGTCTTTTTAAGGTCTTTGTGTATTGAATACTAAATTTTGCAGTTCAAAATCAACATTAGCTGCTATATTTATGGTTACAGTTTATTGGGCTCCACAAGCCTTCAAATATAGTTCTGTTCTTTTAGTTCTGAGCACCTCTACGACGATATTGCATATGGGAAACACTTTTAGGCTGGGATCGTAAAAAGTATCTTCTCCCACCTTTCCATTCCACGGATCCTTTTCCGTCTGCACTAAAGTTTTCTGTCTCTGTATAAAATTGTTCCCATTTTTTAAACATAAGAATGAAAGCTTTGGTCACACAGCCGACAGCAACACCTAGTACCTTGATATTCTCTTTGTATTGAGGGAACAGAAACCCGATTTATTTTTGGCGATAACCGCTACTGTCCTGTCGTTACGGTGTGCGGTTACCCTTGGCCTGCCTCTCTGACTGTCTGTTCCAGCTACGTTATTACTGGCTTCCAATTGACTCAAACTTTCTTAATACACGTACAGCACTTGGTGTGGATATATCTGCTATTTAGCTTCCATTCTATCTCTTATCATTCTTTTAAAATTGCTATTTTTCACAATATGGTTGATTGAAGTTAATTAAATGTGAGAATAAAAAACGAGAAAATGTTTTGAAACTAAAGATTTTGGGCACAGGAGCCATATAGGTGACTGATTTCGATGTACCAATACTTTGGGGCTTAAAGGTTCGTAATTTTAAGGAGATATTTTGACTTCTAAAAAACTCAGAGAAGTATTGTAAAAATAAATTGTTGATAGCTTTGTTATATTTCAAATGTTCTTCATCTACATATTTAATATCACTAGAAAGGTACGAGGGTAGGTCCATAAGTTTCCGGCCTAACCATTTTCTAGGCATGATAAAGACGAAAACTATATTTCACGTTTCTATAAATTTATTCTTTATTGCAATACACTTCTCACATCTTTGAATTAAATTTTCAATCCTCCCAAAAAATAGTCAGAAATGTTCTCTGCAAAATAGGCATGAACAACATCCATCACTTCTCTGCCACACTTAAATTTTCTTCCTCGAAGGTCCTTCTTGAGTTTTGAGAAGAGGAAATAGTCACTGGGAACTAATCTAGGCGTAGGGTGATGGTCGATCTCCTTGAAG
This sequence comes from Metallyticus violacea, assembly GCA_030762175.1. Classification (NCBI taxonomy): domain Eukaryota; kingdom Metazoa; phylum Arthropoda; class Insecta; order Mantodea; family Metallyticidae; genus Metallyticus; species Metallyticus violacea. The sequence goes on from CM060838.1 coordinate 43,316,503, forward strand.
GCACACTTCTTCACAACTTCCTTTGCAGCAAGAGTTGTGTGCACAGGCGCTTTGTCGTGAAGAAGGCGCACACCACCACTCAGCTTGTCTCGCCTTTTCTCTTTACTGCACGTAGTCGGTGCAATAGGCCAGTATAGTACTCTCCATTTACTGTGGTGTTCCTCTCCTTGAAGTCAATGAAGAGTATTCCTTCATAGACCCCAAATATTGTGGCCATGATCTTTTTGTTGATAGAGTGATCTTGGCCTTTAGAGGCGGTGCTTCGCCAGGTTTACGCCACTCCATTGATTCTCTTTTGGACAAGGAATCATAGTAGAGGGCCATTGTTTTATCTCCCGTAACAATGATTTGCAAAACTTCTATCTTGTTGCCACGGCAGAGCTTCAAAAATGCCCGACAACAGATGACTCTTTGCTGCTTTTGGACTGAGGAAAGAAGTCTAGGCACCCATCTTGCACTAATCTAATTCATGTTTAAATGTTCATGCATACTTTGAAGGAATGTTGTTTTAGAAAGGCCCAACCTTGCTGCTATTTCTGTAATTTTGAGCCGCCGGTCTTCCATGATTTTGCCTTGCACAAAAGCGATATTTTCATTTTCAGGAGTGAGCACCTCCAAGGACTGGTCTGCACGCTCTTGTCTTCAATGCTTTCCCTATCCATTCGAAAAAGTTTGACCTATTCTATTACGGTAGAATACGAGGAGTATTTTTCCCCATATACACCGTGCAATCATAGTTTAATTTCATTTGATTTAAGTCCTTCTTTTGTGAAGAACTTAATAACAGTTCGAAAGTCCATTTTGAACATGTCACAATCTTTATGCAACTATATATGAACAATTGAACGCAGCAGAGCGGGAGTTACAGCAGAAATTATTTACTGGATAGATAATGTATGACACCAGAAGGGATTTTGTGAAGGCGACAACCGTTATCGGCGAATCCGGAAACTTCTAGTATCTCTCGCAGCTGGATAGTTTCGTAGCTTTAATAGGGCAGTTCACAGATTACCAGATGAGCAGTTCTCGCCTTAAATCCCAATTGCGCAGTCGCATTCTTTCTCAGTCAATTACTCAGTTTGCAGCTATCAGATTTGCTTCCGTCTCCAATGCAATCCGCAGGTTAACAAAATAAGCTTCGTGGTTCAGACAGATGTATGTCGAGGAGCATCACAGAGAGCATCGACCAAATAAAACCATTCAGAAGTCTATGAATACTCGCTGATTAATTAGTGACCACTCCTCTTTAATCCTCCCCCCGTACAAGAGTAAACAGCAGAATCGGGCCACATCGTCTATCGTCTCTTACCATCTCATATTTTTGGTTCTGCAACATGGGGCCTCAACATCGACGATTCCCCATCATAAAACATCATCGATACTTACAACTTCAAATATTTGGCGCCCAACGTGATGCCACCAACAAAACTGCTTCACACCCAAAAAGCAATATAAGGTATACACACATTTCGAGCGCCTGGAATCTGTTCTTATTTACTTTGGTCCAACAATATAAATTTAAGGGCCCAAAATGCTCTCCAGCTACATGAGATCCTTAAAAATATTTTTTACCACTTTATTTTGGGAGGAAATCTGTTGTCTTAGGTACTCGTGTGTATTATTCGCTCACATATGTGAGGACTGTTCCATCTATTTGTATCATAAGTAGTAGGTATACCCACTAATGGATTTATATAGTTCTTAACTAAATTAAATAATCCTTCTTGTAATTTTGAATTTACAGAAATTAGTGTCAAAGGCATTTATTCTGCTATTATGAATTCAAATAATAGTGTATGTATGGATGTGTATTGAAATAACTGTAGAATTTTATATTATATGCCCCTATGTGTGTGTGTGAGTGTGTGTGTGTGAATCTTTGACTTATGTTTATAGTTGTTTCTTAATATCGATTGTTTTCTTGAGGTCATTAAATTTGCTAAATTTATAGGATTTTTCAGAAGAGAAAAAAAAAAGCCTTACGATAAATATAGACAAATCAGCATAACTCCCATATTTGCTAAGGTTTTTGAAATACCTTTGTGTGCAGATTGTTACTTATTTTGACACCAGTTATTTGTTTAACAAAGGACAATTTGGTTTTAGAAATGATATAAGTGCCATAAATACAGTTATTTCCTCAATGCTACGAAAATATCAACGATAGTAATTTTCAGGTAAGTACATTTTTTTATCTTTCTAAAGCTTTTGATACTCTTTCGCACCAAATACGTTTACAAAAATTTAGTTTAACGACTTTCAAAGTAAAAGTCTTGATTTTTTAAGGTCCTATTTCAATAACAGATACCAGGCAACCTATTTCAAAGGAAGTTTATCCAAGCTTAAATTTCCACATTAGGGCTTGTATTTTTTATTATTTATATAATTATCTTCCTTTATCTCTTTGTGAGCCAAATCTGAACTTCTATTTATATGCAGACAATTTAAATATTATCTTATATTATAAAGTTTATAATGCAGTATGAAGTCCTCTATTGTTAACTATGCCAACAAATTAAATATAAACAATGGCAAAACTATGGACATTCAATTTATATTTAATATTGGCAATTGAGCTTCTACGAAATTTTAGGCATTTATATTGATTCAAACCGTAGTTGGTTGACTTGTATTAATTATATTTCAAAAAAAATCACCCGTGAACTTTCTATGATAAGAAATTTAAGTTATAGTCTTACAAAGGAAATATTAATGAAGCTTTCTTTTGCTCATATCATAATTAGCATAAAAATTATGGTATTCTCTTATGGTGTAATCACCCTTTAGATATTAACATGTTTTATTTTACAAAAAAACGGCAGAAGACTGATTTGCGGAGTTAATTCCAAATATCATTGTAAGCTACTATTTATTGGCTTAAGTATTTCGACGTTACCGTCGATGCATACGCTTATCTGTTATATGTCAATGATAATGTAAACGGTTTTACAGTTTCCTCAAATATTAATAATTATGTGATGTAATAGTTTAATCTGTGTACTAATAAATTGAAGTACTCTAAAATCCTACTCTAAAATAGTTTTTAGCTCTTTCTGTCAAACTGTTAAATAATCTTCCATAAAAATTCAGAGAATTCTCTTATTTAACATTTAAGAGGAAATTCATATTTTGGTGGCTAATCCATTACATACTGTAAATTATTTTTAATGTAAAATGGTTGTTCCTTTATATTGTCTTTCCATTAACGTTGCTATACTGTAATATTTTCTGACTATAAAGAACGACTAAGCTCTTAAATGATTTTTATTGAAGGAAGGATCGCCAGGGATAAACGTATGGAAATTGTTTTCTTAATAACTTAAAAACATTAAATTAAATACATTTGCTTATAATACAAACCTTGCAAAAACTGTTATTTCAGCTCCCATTGTTTCCCCATAAAGAGCATGACGCAAGATGACTTACCCCTGTGCAATTCCCAAGCGGAGCAGCTGATTTTATTTGCTTTCCCTGCCCGCATTCTGTTATTAAAACAATAATTGCTGCAGCTATAGGAGCGTTCTCCATCGATTGTTTAGAGCCGCGCTGACTTTTGTGTTATTTGTTGTGAAACCACTGCGGCAGGCATTTCCCTTCTTCTGGACGCTGCAGGAACATAGGGGTTTTAACCAGAAACAAATTTAAAAGCAGATATTCAAAATGAATGGGAAGTGGTAGTGTTTATATAATGTAAACAAATAATTTAAACGTAAGTATTTACATTATAACTAAGCAGATAATATTGTACGCCTTTTTTCTCTGCTAGCCGCAATAAACTGATCACAAACTAAAAAGAACGGAATAAAACTTTAACTGATAGCCAAGCAAACTACTAACGTTTAATTAACGTTAAATTTACGTAATGCATTATTTCCTAGTGAGTAAACTGTACCTCTATAAGTCATATGAGGTACTCAAAATATTTTCAGGTCAGATTTATTTCGCATTTGATGTTTTAGCGACCAAGCCTTCAACTACAATTCAGAAATTGTTAACACAAATAATTAAGATTTTTAAGGTACGATCTCGTGAAGGTAAGTTCTCAGGTTCAATTCCTGCTAGGGTCGTCTTTGCTTATTAAATATTTTCAAGATGTTCCTCAGACCCCATCGATGAAAAATACTGGGAAGTACCCTCAACTTAAGCCTAGAATAATTCTTTCTCAAATAACATTCATTTCATCTTATGTATCGTTAGGTAGTATCACCTCAGATGTAAAAACACCATTAAAAACTTAAAATTTAGTAAAAAAGTTGTAATATGCATTAAACATGTCATTTTTCATGCATTTTGAAATTTATATTTTTTCGCTGCATGCATCCATCGCAATGCTTAAAAATTTTTCCTCCGAAAATCTTTAAACTCCACAGAAGCTGTTTTACAAACTATCTAGTTCATTTTCTTCATTTCCCCTATAAAACCTATCAAGAGATCCAATAGTAAAAATTAAGAAATAAGCAAAATTCCACCTTTTTTTCTGCAAAAGTACTTTTAAACACAACTGCAAGATCAGAAACGAAATTAAATTTTCAAAACTTACACAACTGTGGTTAGAAAACACTTGTGTATCTTTCATAAAAATACTTTTTTCCCCGGGAGTCATTATTGTAAGCTGAGTTTCTTACAAGCACAGAGCCATATGGTCCAACTACTATTAAGTACTAGCATAGTCTAATCGCTTTCCATTTCAGTACTGAGCTTATTTTAGGCCACACCGCCTCATGATATCGTGAGAAAGCCTGGCCAGTGTCACACCTCGAACGACTCCCTTGCGGGAGGGCCGCAGATGTCAGACTTGGTGATCTTGTAGTAATGACAGTAGTACCACAGGTGCTCAAAGTCCGAATCTGATGGGATCGAGAATCCATTTATATGGCCTCAGGTGGTGTGCCATTTGGGACCGGTTACTGGAATAAAGTTATTTTTCCTTTGAAGGGAGAAAATGTTAGGAAACTTTGAATTAATGCGTTGAGAGTTCGTTCATCGTTGGGGCCACACTGTAGAAATCCAAAAAAATAACAGTGCTGTTAAAGTCTCTACCTATTGCAGTGGTGCAAAATGGCAAAATACATTCTATTTAGTGACGCTAAATGTATTTGTATAATTTATATACTTTTTGAACACTAATAAAATAATAAATTATAAATAATAATAAATAAAATAACATTTTTATTTCTTACAGCTAAAATTTCACTTCTGCTGAACGCTGATGACCTGAGATGTTAAAGAGCGTCCATAAATAAATAAACTTCTGCTGAGGTTTGTGATGTAGGAATCTCTTTAGAAGTGGAAGATTTCCATTGCTACTGGGCAAATTCTGTAGATAAATTTAATTTTAAGTTGACAGAATTTGAGCGTAATCCTAGATTTGCATTTATATCTATTCACTTAATGAAACCACATTTTATACATCAAGACAACTTAATTTAGTTACTGTATCGTAATAAACATATCTATTGTGAATCTGTTAAATGCATTACAGATAAAAGAAGAAGAATATTTGGCAGCGTCTGTATTTGTTTCTCTAATTGTTCCTCCGTTGTTTTGCACTTAACAAATACAGAGCCTTCTTTTGGACGCGTGACTGACTTAACGGAGATTTGCTTGCCACCGGGAAGCACGCTGTTTGCCGGAGGAGTTGGATATTAATAGCCCCTTATATTCAAGGGCATATAGTTCTCCAGCACACCAAACATCAATTTTTTGGTCATTCAATGATGTTTCGTTTACAAGATCGGGATTTTCTGCACTCAAGTATCTATTGTTTTGTGTCGTTATGGCCATGTAAATAAGGTCGGGCAAAAAAACAAACTAAACGTGGGATAATAGAGTCAACATTAACATTATGCAACACCCATTTACAGACATCAAATTATCGTGTGGTCCAAGCTGAGGTTTGCGAAATTCCTGTTTCCTGTGCAAACTTTCTTAAAAATTTTTTGGACTTTGTTCTAACTTTTCTCCGATGCCATCCTCTATAAGAACACGGCGTTTTACTTTCGGTTTCAAATCAAGAATAAATCCCATTTACCTAAATCTATTCATAAGATTAAGGACCGTTTCTCTGTGAGGCACATGAACAGCAGAGAATCTCTATAAATCGCCGTCTCACTTCTCTACATGAGCTTGTTGTCACGTTGGAATCATACTTGAAGATTATGTGGGCTAAAATATGCGAAATGTTTGACATTATACCAGCATTAACACACTATAACACTGAAACATGTATTCTCAAAAAATCAATTCCTATACAGCGCAAAGACTTCGCGTCAACACACGCAGAGGGTGTAACAGAACCGGTTAGAAACAGGGCAGCAAATCCCTTTAAACTGGCTACGCGTCCAAATGAAAGTTCTGGATGTATGATAATTAACCTTTATCCCTACCATCACACAAATGAGCGTTAATGACGAAGTTTAGTTGGATATGAAGATTGCATTTTATTAATTAAATACTTATTGTTTAATCATTAATCTGAGGATTCGATGTTATTCCTTATATGTTTGTACCTCTCTTCCAACCAGTCTTAATAAGCCGAATGGTTTCTTCAAGTTTGGTTTGAATGGTTGTTTTCTTCAATCCAGTCGGACGCACAAAGGCAATAAAAACTAATTGTAAATATAGTTGATGGCGTTTCTGTAATTTATTGCATTAGATTATGGCTATGTTTGCAATGTTTGGTTTAATTGTTTGTCTTCGCTGCGTTATTTATATCCCATTTTCTGCTGCTGTATTATTAATAAATATGACTGTTTAGTTTACATCTATAGTTAACTTAAGAAATTGCCTTCTCTGATGGTGGTGAACGCTATATCTACTAGGATGCAAAGTATTTCATAAAACGCCAGTAACCAACTATCATATGCCGTGGTTGCTTCAGTACATTTATGGTGAATGCGTTTGAAACGTTCTGTGCAAAACAGGGATATACTTGTTAACATGGGCTCTCAAGCACCTTCTAGAAGTTTTCCCAAAGGTGCTTACCGTCAAAGTACCAGACATCCAATTAGCCATCCTGTAGCACATACAAATGACTACATGCCTGCCAATTTACCAAGACTTCTGCGCGTCCTCTCTGCTCGCCTTTGAATTCGTTTTGTGAAACAAGCTTTGGGAGTTTCTGCATTGAATGTAAAATTGGATCTACTTTCAAATGTTAAAACTGCGGTCATAATCAGAAGCTCTAGAAAATTTTTTTCAATGAGAATATTACTAATCACTGTTATCAAAAAACTAAATTCACCTACTTAATCTTCAACTAAAATAGATTTAAAGGAAATATCATCATTTAAAGGAAATATCATCATTTACATTTAAGGTCTATTCCCAGTAGATTATTTCTCAAGATGAGTTGAAATATCTGCTGCTGGTTAATCCTCAAATATTTTTTTTAATGCGCTTTTTTGCCTGTGTGGTTTATCGCCTTTAACCCGGAACGCTCTAGCACACATTTCTGGTCAAGGAAAGATAAAATATCCTCCGCGAATGGTATAAAAAACAGTGAACTAGGACGTTCGACACCTGATTAAAGAAAAGTATGCTTGCCTCGTGTTTCTACCTGAAGAATAGCTATTTTCTATTTGCTGGAAAGATTATATAAACGTGTTTTTCTCTATATAAGCAATGAGCGTTTTAATTCATTGTGTACATAATATATATGTAAAATAACAAGCGGTAGAGATGTAGAAATGTATAAAAATTAAATATTAACACAAATATCTCTATATTTGGAACCGCTTGTGTTCTTCAAATGCAGAAAAGTTAAGGTAGTAAAAGTAAATATTGAGTCTCGAAGGTAACTAAAGTTTGGAAACAGATAAAACAAACAATAAGGGGAAAAGGACTAGAAGGGGAAACTATATTCTTTTTTGAAAAAAAAATACAAACAATGATAGCAAAGCAGAAAGGGGAATATTAATAGGTTAGATTTAAACCTGATGGTGTATATATAACTATCTCTGAGATATCTTTCAGGGACATGAGTTGGTAACGAATCAATTAAGTATTATATTAAATGCTTTATCAAAATCATTTTAGTGAGATAGAGCATGCTGGGAAACTGCCAATGAAGATTTGCTTTTAATGAAATGTCTATAACTGTTCATACGGAGCGAAACAAGAGTTTAAGTTGAACCAACATAAAATGGTATTCAGCGCTTACGAGATAACATATGTACTAAATTCTTAGAAGTATAATTAGCAACATTTCTGGATAAATTGAGTTTACCATTATTTCAATGTAAATGAAAATCCTACCTAAAGAGTGGTTTGAACAATAATTATTCACTTTATAGACACATCTTCCGATACAGCTTACATGTTGTCTCACCTAATAACGAGAAAATGAAATTGGATAATAAGCGAACAGTTTTTGCATTTAGAACCTTGGCAAGGATATATTTGCCTGCGACCGGACGAGGTATTTGAATGAAAATATATGAAAGCATTATACATTTTGGTAAAAATATCCGAACATCTCCGAGAACAATGGAGATGGTATACAGGGCAGTTGTTAGCTCAACTATGATGTACAAGGCCGAAATTTGAGGTAGGGGAAAACATCGAGGAACTGAATCAGGCTCAAACGTAATTTCTGAAATGGATGCTACAAGTAGGGAAAGGCACAGCAAATTACGGGGGTCTTAATGAGTTTGGGTTTCTAAATCGAAAATATAAATTTAGAAATAAAAACCTTTAAGTATTGGTTAACAATAATGCGGAGGGATACCAAGCTGAGCAGTTTGTCTGAGAGAGCAAATAATGGAAGGATGGGTTATTTGTTGAACATCAAAAATAAGGAAAGGCTCACAATAAATTGTAATCGAGTATATTTGGTTAAGGGGATCGAGCATTGCGCTTAATTGTGAACAGAAGTTGGCGCGATATAGAGAGACAAAATATTGAGACTCAATGCACAGAAAAGGTATCGCTTAACCTGCAGGGAGAGAAGAAAGAACTGGTCTCGCATGACTCAGATTGGGGGCTTGGAAAGGAAGTTAAACAATTAATGCTTTTGGTGACACAATTTGCCCACTGTGCGGAGGAGAAACATTCTGGTAGAATACAAAAGGACAGAACCTTTAAGAAATGAGCATTTACCACCACAATTTCTTTATTCCAACTGAAGTTTGAAAGCTTGCCTGGAAGCGTTGGTGCATGAGAGATACACATACAAATCAGGAACACTTCCAGCGAAAACACGACAAAGAAAGTTAATGGCTTTAGAGAAGAGAGGGGAGTTGGGGAGGGGGAGGAGGATGAGTAAAGGAAAGGGGCACTGAGGGGTAAATGTTCTGCGCACGTTTGTATGAATATATATATAAAATAATTTATAGAAAATGTGTAATATATATATATATATATATATATATATATATATATTTGTCTAGCTTCTTGCCATTGAAGAACTCGTAGTAGTTCGAAATATAGCAATTTCAAGTGTGACTCTTTCTCTGTATTTTATCTTTATCTACTTTTATTATTAGTGTTAATTTGTTACATTGTTAATAGTGTTTCTTTATTTTTATTTTTCATTAATATATATATATATATATATATATATATATATATATATATTCACGCGTGTTTTTACGTGTATATGTATGTATAGATAATCATAGAAATTAATATTACCGTTCTTGAATATAATATATATTATATATTTTGTTTGTTAAAAGGACGATATTAGCATGTACGACCGTTAAGCCGTTATGCGACTGTTATACTTTATAAACTTGCCTTAATAAATGTTCATTACTGTTTCTAAGGTTACAGAATGTTCTAAAAGTTAGATGGGGCACACATTTAAATAAATCACTTAAAGATGAATGCATTAATAAAGTATCGTGACATTCTTTCTTGCGTTATTGTTATTTTAGCTACACTGTTCCAATAGTTACTTTATTTTTCCTATTTCATTACACATATACGGGTGTCCCATTTATTTTCCTCACCAAACCTAACCTTATTCTGATGGTCCACTGAAAAATTGTTCAAACAAACTTTTTAACCTCATATGTTATTTTGGATGAACAAGATAAATAGGACATCTTGTATATCTGATAAGTGGGTGGATAGTGTAGTTTAGGTTGTTAGATTAGATTAGGTTAAGTTAGGTTAGGATAGATTAGGGTGGATAGGTAGGTCAGTCGGTTGTAATTTAGCAATGTAAGTTGATAATATATACTTCTAAAGAAAATAATTATTATTTAGCTATTTGAAACTCCGAACTGACTTAGGACATATTCGTGTTCTTAGTAAAAGAAAAGGCACGACCTTCAATTGCATTAGTATTTTAATTTTTGCGTCTTCGTTTTCTTTCCCTCTTGTTTCCAATGCAATCAGCAAATAAACTGAACATTTATATAAGCATTTTATTGTGTGCAAAGCAAACTTATTATCGTTGTTGTTGTTATTATTATTATTATTATTATTATTATTATTATTATAGGTTTATTTAAATAACATCATACTTATTGTATCGACATTCTAACACTATGTCTAGATGAAACATAATGCTCAAATTAAGTTAGGCTATTCAATAATTGTGATTATTAAGTATATGCTTCTGTGATCTTAGATACACAGTATATGCCTAAGAGATTTCTTGATGTGTGATATTACTAAGGGAAATTTGTGATTTTTTTTTAAGTACAGCTTGAATATGCGCTCCACTTAAAGTAGTCTGAACAAAATTCATCTTTTTGTCGACGCGATAAACTCACATTTAGAGTTTAGATGTGTGCTTTGGTGACACACTGGCTAGATCAATATCTTTGATGGCAAATTGCTAATGGTCATTGATATATTTCTCAGAATGAAGTAAAGAATACGTTTCTTGGAGGCGTAAATGTTTTATGCTTTAGGATCATCCCAGCATCTTTTATTGCTACCACTAGGTCCCCGTCTCCATGTTTGACCTTTTCCCTTCACATTTCGACTTCTTTATAGCAACCATGTTAAAAATAAATATTCCAAACGCAATTGCATTACATATAAATCCTTGGTTGCTTACATAGATATTTTCCAGCTATATAAATATCTCTAGTGCAAATCTCTGGCTAGCATCTTGTCAGAAAACATTTCACCATAAAGAGCCACTTTTCTTAAAGCTACTTAGGTGCCAGTGAAATGCCGTTGGGTGAATTCGTGCTCTATTTGACAGCTTTTGCTCGTTCATATCTCTGCACATTTTTTTTTCTAAACATCGCATTAGCGGATCTTTTCTCTTCGCTGGAGCCCAGATTTGGCCCCTGCGGCCTCTAACTTTCCTCCTGTTGCTGGAAAAAAAAACACTCTAAAGATGCTTTAAAAATGAATGAAGCACTAAATTAGGCAACACAATCTCATGATAGTAATTTGAAGTGAACTAGCGCACCGTTGTATTAGAGGAGCCCATTTATTTTTATATTAAACAACTTAAAGCTTCTAAATACCTTGTAAATATCTTTCTGTTGTAACGAGAAGCTCTGTAGAGAGAAAAAGTTGTAGAGTGATATTTTAAACTCTAAACAAATATGTTGATAAATCCGATCATACAAGAGCCTGATAACCGACTTGACGGGAACTGCAACCAGCCGGGCTACACTAAGCAGCGCTATAGTCTGTGGTGGAAACACCAGAGTACTGATTTTAATGTATTCTGATTTACCTAAAATGTTATACATCCATGTCACATAGGAAATGCTATAAATGCTTGTCTGCCTTCATTTTTAAACATTTCAATCATCAGCTTATGAAACTACTCTTCAACCTTCTTAATTTGAAAAATAAAATTTATCTCTTGGCAGGCGTTATTCTTTAGGTCTCTAAAATGTGTGGATACTACTAGTTTATGAATTACATTAGATTTAGAACTCGATTACGTAAAATCTCTTTTCAAAAGCCATACGAATCCAAAACAAACTCTTGTTTTAGAATAGAATAATTCAGTATTAATTATTTGTCATTAAGTGTTCTTAGCTGACTTTTTTCTAGGATTAGACACGTTCAGAGGATATTGTCTGAGCGACTTCGGTAAAACCTGTCCGGCTGCTCCTACATGTACAGCCTGCCTGGCGATGGATTATCGGCCGATGCAGTCCCCAGCCGCCGCATCGGCCATCAGATAATTTTATGACCTTATGTTTACAATAGAACTAAATGTATTGAATTGTTTTTTACGTTTGAGAGTATACAGCAGCTGGTCGGATTCTTTAATCCAGTTCATGATTGCCAGCGCCGATCTCGTCGGCCGACTTAAAATTCTATGATATATTTATTTTTGTGACAGCCTATGGCGAGAGAATGGTAGCGTTTAAAAAGATAGAAATATGACCTTAATTAGCGATAATTATGAGGGATTTCCGGCTTTCACAAGAATGGTATTATATTTAAAAGTAAACCTGTCAGTTCTTGTCTCATAGTGTGTTGTTCTGAGGATTGAAAATGGTAAGTTGCCCCGTGATGTTTTTACGCAGGCATAGGTGATGATAAGATAATCACACACACACACACACACACACACACACACACACACATATATATATATATATATTAAAGAATGCGTTGTTAGTGATGATCATTTGATAAACGATAGTGAGAGTGATGATTTTAATTCTGTGTGTTTAACGTTTGTGTTTTTATTTATATTACGAAATATCAATACTGGACAGAGTATTAATATTATTGTTGAACGTTAATGTATACACATTTAAGTAAATTCCTGTGTATCAAGGGTGATTTCAGACCTTATGCAGTATAAAATATAATATTTCATCTAATGATAAATCTGTTTTTGTCTGTAAGTGTTCCTTGCTTGCATAAACGTTTACTTTTTTAAAATTTATAGTCGGAACAGATCAATTAGCATGACTTGTATTATGCCATTTTATTCATAAATGAATATTCTATCTTATAAACATTTAAGTTTACTGTACATCTTAATTTTAAAGTCGATAATTAAGCCCCAAACACGGAAAACATTTTTTTAAAAACATTTATTATCGGTAGAAACAATGAGGGTATATTAAAGTTATTATATATTTTATTGTTATTATCAGTTTTATGCAATATGTACTTCTTGGAAAGTTGTGACGCTATTTGCTATTCTTGAATTTACAGAAGCGAATATTCAAAGCGATGTATTTTCCTTAAAAAAGACGCGGCATTTTACGGCTGTTCAAGTAAGGCAGGTTTCTGGCCGCTTTCATCTGATCGCAGAAGGCTTACCAGATCGGCACGCGGCAGCAAAAGGGTTAAAAAGAACTTGCCTCCGGCTTAAAACGTGTTTGGCAAGCAATGTGACAGAGGATGACGAAACTGAACATTGTGACAATACTAAGACGGAATGGGCACCCTACTGTAGAATACCTGCACATATTTTAAATGCCCTTGAGAAAACTCTCTCCTCTTACGGGGATTCGCACAAACGACCTCTCCGTTACGAAGTATGATATATTAGGTTACATATTTGCGGCACTTAAACGCATATATAATTATGAATACATTTAAATAAAGTTAATCCAACCGTATTGACCTCAAAAAATAAGCCCAGACTGTGGTGTAATAAGACGTTATTGCTGCTGCAGAGAAGGGAAATAAGATGGGGCAGGGTTGGTAACTCAGACGTTGATAAAGCGGTCTCAGGGAGCGTGAAGGATTGCGTGCCTGAGAGTGGCAGTAAAACGTCTCACAGAGGAATAACCCTCTAAATTCGCAACCACTTGGCCTGCTTCGCCTCGCTTGAGGAAGCGGTTCGATTCCATAACAGCTGGTACCTTCACTTGGCAATACAATTTCTTGAAAGTTGAAAGGGTTTTCTTTATGTTCGAACTGTACAGCTATACGTTTTGTGGCGTAGATGCTTTGACATTAATGAGAGCGTTTCTTTTCTCAGAGTGGCCGAATAGAGAAAGGCCTTACGGAGCTAACAAATGAAACATGGAAGGTCAAGTTTAATTTAATTATTATCTCAAATACTAAAAATACCCAAAGTTTAGAAGACAGTCATGCATGAGTATGTTATACTGTAAACGTTGATTAAAGCAAACATTTGCTAAACTGAATGTTGTCCGGTAATCGTAAATGTAGACTTAAAATGCATAATAGTTTATTAGAAAAATCTGTCGTTGTATACAGTAATAATGAATTGCAACTTCAAGACATACAATTATATTAACAGTAATAATGAATTGCAACTTCAAGACATACAATTATATTAAGAATAAATAAATCAATAAAATATGTTGGTGTTGGATTCATCTTAAAAAGTGTTTTTAAGTGCACATTACTAAAACTAAACGGACGAATAAAATAAACCAATTATATTTACATATAACAAAGCATTTTGTTTATACAAGTATTAAGGGATTAAATTTGTAACAGAATGACTTAGTCTTTAGCTTTAGAGTTCCGCACATGGGTGGCAGAGGGCAGTAGCGCGGTCCTTTTGCAACCTGCCCACCGATAAATCAGTTACATTACGCTTATTGATGAAGGTGAAGATTGGAAAACCGAAGTACTGGAGAAAATGTGCCCAGGCGCCGCTGGGTCCGCTATAAATCCTACTTAAGGCCTCTGCAATCGAACCCTGTCCGCCTGGGTGTGTGGCGAGCAGTCTGTCAGTTCGGGTACTGTGTCGCCTAAAACCTTTGTCTTTGTAAATTCTAAATGTGTGCTTGAGTATGACCGAGGAGGCTCGGTTAATACTTTATCTCATTTTATAAGTCTGAACACGTATATACATACTAACTCTTGAACTTTTATAGGCTAGAAATGATTTTAGTGAGCATTACGAGCACAAAAATTAGTTGTAATTAATAAATGTACGTATGTTATTATATATACGTATGGTCTTAATAAGGTATGTTTCTTAATCAAATCTTAATAAACATCAAATGAGCATGTTGAACATAAAGCAAAATCCAACAAAATATTAAACTCTCACATTGTTGTTTTGTATTTTAATAGCGTTTAGGTTTTATATTGCAATATAATTTGTCCGGAGCGATTTCCATAAGGTCCAAAAATACGAATTCAAATTTATGCCAAGATCAGATCATTATTCTTAGAAACTCACTTATATCCTTTTGAGATACAAGAAATGAAACTGCCTACCAAAATCGCAAAAATTGCATTAATATGTGTAATATTATAGGCTGTCAACAATCACTGACTTAGCTATAATTATCAAAAGAGTATTTAAAGAAATACTTTACTGAAACTGAAAAATAATATTACTGTAGTGAAAGATAAAAGTAATAAATATTAAACTTTTTAAAATTAATCTATCATAGCCCAAATAAATAATTAAGCCAATTTATATAGTATTTTAAAGGTGTAAGGTATGAGTTTCTTTGTAAGCTTCCAACTTTTGGCATACGTTTGCCTCACCAATTCCCTTGAGTTGAACATCATCAAGTGCACTATGACGTTTGCTATTAATTTCCAAACGATCTAACAATATAAAAGAAATATCTATCGTGAAATTTGGTCAAACTGAATAAAATAAAATATCATTGAAACTTTTTATGTATCACTGCGATTTTTGTTCAACTTTATCCTTAGGCAGCATCTTCTTCAATTGGGTTTTTTGCAATAATAATCGGTCATTTTAGAATGTTGCTAAAAAGGATACCGTGTACATGATGGCCTTCGGTAAAACCAAATACACCTTTTTGTATAATTCAAAATAAGGTTACTATGATCTCACAAGACATAAAGACACTGTTTATCCTAAATAAAAAGTTGTAACCACCTCCATGATCTGTAGTAGCGTTTGCGACTGGTAATCCTTAGGGCCTGGGTTCGAATCTCGATAAGTTTTTTGAGCTTTTTCTTATCCTGTGAAGGTAAATATCAGGTAGCTTTAAGGCGCTAAGGATTCCTAGCTCATTTGTGCATCATTCATTTCATTTTATTCCATTCCATTCTTAGCTACAGACTTACCACACCTAATACACCTATAGTATTCATGTCCAGTTTACAGATGTCGCTACTAGACCAATGCAGTCAAAGCGACGCACACACAAATTAGCTGCCAGTAACTATTTTCAAATGTTTTATACTCATCGCGTATAATTGGAAAATATATGGAATGTCATGAATTAAAAACCACTGCCTAGTTGCATGGATACCCAAAGATGGCTTTTAAACCAATTAAGGTTATTTATGTTAGTGAAACATTTTGTATATACTAGTACCTTACAATTAAACTAATCCATGCTTTTTTGTTCTTTCTTGTTTTGTCAACAGCTTCTTTGGAAACTTTTAAGAATGTCGAAGTTCAAATTCTAGCTAAATAATAAAACGAACTATTTTAGCATTGCATTAGTTTAAAGCTAAGTGTACAAAATAAGATAAATTGCAGGGGTAAGTTTTAAATTGTGACATCCTTGTGCAAATTGAATTACACATCGAGAAACTGAATTTTATTATGCTTTATTTTGTTCACCGTAACAAAAGTATATTTTTAGTGCCCATTGTTGATATTGTAACTTGGAACTTGTTTAATTGCACATTTCCTATGCCTTACCGTAATCAACAAAACGAAACGTAAAGGAGTTCCTTGTCAATGCTCTAAAATCGTGTAATCCATGTCGGGTTCTGGAAATTGCCACAAACATTTTTAATACAACGTAATATGGCAGCGTGCCTTTAGCAAGTGCTAAAGCGGAGCGCCTGGGATTCAAAAAGTCGAGGGGAGAATACAAACGAGTGCCGGTTAAGTGAATAAACTTAAGTAGATGCAAATCCTTAGTAAAACAAGTGAATAGCTAATGAACGGCTTAGTTGCCAATGAGAACTGAGCATTTCTTTGGGGGCGTTCGAAACTGCAAAAGGCAGCATGGAATCGTATGATTATCTCGAGTCATTTATGAATGTGCAAATTCATTATAGTTATGGATCAGCATTGGAAACAGGTTTGTAGTTTTATGAGTTAAGCGAAGAATTTGGGCGATGGATTTGTCACAATATTGTGCAAGAAACTCTATACAAATATAATACCGCAGAGTGTAAAAAAATCCTCGTAAAAGCTATATGTCGATGTTTAGTGATTATTTACATGTGTGTATACACTGGGGTCGGCCGAACATTTGGATTCCGACCTTATCGTTTAGTGAACTCCCCGTACATTATGAGCTCATCAACATTGATTTGTAAAATTAGCATTCATATGCAGAAGTTCTGCTTTCGAAATTCTTAGAAGTTTTGCTTTTATATTTTTGTTCGCTTCAATTATAGTGTGAAATTATATCTGTAGACACTTTTTGAAGAATTTCCCATAGATAAAAGTCGCACATGGTAGTATCTGGGAACGTGAGAGCATATTCCTCTAAAATTATTTTGTCCCCAAATAGCTCTCTTACAGTCATAGAATAGGCTCTGGCAGAAATATCTATATTCTCTCTCATTATTGCGTAATTCTTCAAAAAATTTATTCCAGCATCTGCGTGAAATATCTCTCTGAACAAGATATTGAGCTTATTACTATCCTTGTAGTTACAGCATGCAATGTAATCAAACCATTGGCGAATATTAACGCTCAGCAATATTTTTCAAAATCCAATTACAAAAATTCACCTGACTTACGTCGTCAACGTAATTTCTATTGTAGTCATTTAGTAGAGCTATTGCCTGGGATTTCCGAAATGACTATTTTTGTGATAAATGAAGAACGCCTTAATGTTTCTTTAATGCTATAACTTTTTGTTCCGTTAGAACACGTCGTTTTCGGTTACGAATTCTGTCGTTTATCCATCCTTTTTCTCTAAATCTAAGAAAACGTTTTCTTACACTATCCACTTATGTACACTGCTCCATAAGATTTTGATTTCGCGTAAATGCCGTGCTAAATGGTTTCTGTTCTATTGTTAAATTGTGGAGTGGCGTATCAATACACACACAATAATAAATGCATTTCCAAAGGGCAATTGTTAATGCACCCTGGGATTATGAGTGTGTAACGCCGGAAATTGATCGGTCGGCAGTTGCATTTTGCGTGAATTGCCGGCAGATGACTGACTAGAACGTAGATCTTTGAATCATTTTAACAATCGTCAAAAAATTACAACCTCCAAAACTTGTGAATAAGAACATAAATATCAAATATCAGGTCGAAAATGATTACAATTATTTGTTTTTTTACTTAAATTATTGCGTATAATTATGTTAACCAGCATGGCCTAATTTATACAATGCTCGCATTAAAGAATAAAATACTGGAGCAAATAAGGAATATAAATTATTTAGGAATGATTTACAAGAAATTAAGGAACATTTGACTGGAAAATAAAATCTCTCTATTTTCAAAATATATAGTACTACAGGACTTCCAGAATATGTCCTTAGGCAGATGCTCCTCAGCAGCGATAATCAGCTTTTGTTGTATGACAGCCTAGTGAAATTTCGTATGAGTTCGTGAAATAGTTATATCATTTATTTTGTGTCAATTTAATATAAAGAAAATGAAGATAAAACAAAACTCTCGTTCTAATATATTTTCTTTGCGAGCATCAGAAGAAAAAAATGAAATTGAAAAGCTTGATAAACTCACTCCGGGCACTAATTTGAGTCAATGTGTGATTTCAAAACATAGGAAGTATAACACAGACTTCATCCTGCAGTTTCCTCACTTTAATAAAAGCGTCATCGACTATTATTTTGCTGTCATGAAAAACAGGAAAACGACATTTTTTGTTTAAATAGGTGTATTATTACGATATCTTTATTAAATTCTCTTTCTCTCTTGTGTATGTTTAGCAGCGTACTTCTGAGTGTTAGTTCTTGTTATTAAGATTCTATAAAAGTTTAATCTATATTTGGCAGTAAGAGTAGTAAAGTTGTTACCTCAAATTTCTACCGCTACGAACCGCCGCTGGCACTCATACAAAATGATAGACTAAAATAATTAACAGCGCAAAAATTGTAAGTATATCCTCAACTCCATTAACGTAGTGATTCGAATCTTTGATTAGTCAGTATCTCACATTTCTTACAATCGAGAATCTACGAAGTTCATGCAAAGGAAGGAAGTAAACAATCTAATAATGCACTGAAAAGTTTTAAATAAATTGGGGAAAAGCAAATAAAAATAAGCAAAAAGATAAACTTTTTTGAAAGTTTGTGAACGATTTAATAAATTTGTAAACAACACAGATTTAAATAGTTTATACATTAAAATAATGTGAAATCCCCATTTATCACCACTAATTCTATAGGTCTGAAAACATAATCAAGAAAAATATAACAAAAATGTTTTAATGCTTTCTTTAGATAACAGCATAACATAAATATTTAAATGGGTATTAAATGGAACTGAATTATGAACAACTACTGGCTTTATTAGAATTAATTAAAATTAATTTTTCATAATAGAGGCAACCAAAATAGAAAATATTCAATCTAGTTTCATTTTATGTTATAATAATGTATACTCACTCAATATTAAATATGTTTTTTTTTTGGTCTGGAGGTGAAACATCATATGTAATAGGTAAAATTGTTTTGGATGTTTCTTTTTTATAGAATATTGTTCTTACGATCGGTTTTTTTCTTTTTGTAAATAAATTAAAAAGGTTGAGATAAAAAGCGTTATTAAATAAACAACTACTATCTCAAAAATGTGTAAATAATGTAAAATATGCGTAGACCTTTAGCGCCTGCATAGAATTACAGCACTACTTACTAGTCTTTAATATTATCCCCTTGTTTTTTTTTTTTTTTTTTTTTTCCCAAAATTTTCAAATGCTACTATACACATAAACCGACTTCTCTCTAAAGAGGACCAGGAAAATATATAGATTCTTATATGAATTTACAAAATAAAAGAATGTATCTTCCCTCATTACTCGTAATAACAGCTGCACACCATAGCAAAAGGCCGAAATAGCGTTTCAATAATAAAGTATGTCGGTTTTCTATACCTTTCATCACTGGATGTCATGTGAATATAGATTCCTGTAGAGCATAATACAATCTGGTATCCTTTTCAAGAAGTTGTTTATTGACTTAGTTTATTCTTAGTTAAATTGCATTTTTTTTCATTATTAAATAATTTGAGTCATCTACAACATTGTATAGTTTGCGACAGCAAGATAGTATACAGGATGAAAGGTATTTGAATGGAAAATTAGCAGGTAAAAAGCATAATAATGCGAACAAGAAAACTGTAACCTTTTTTTTTTTTTATCTATCTCTCACGATTTGCAAGAAAACAATTATTATATCTGGAAAATATATGGCAGAGTTGCTTAATATTGTGTAGTGACTTTTCTCTTTCAGCCCTAACTTAGTCCCCACTTACCAGTATGGGATTATATTTCACGGTGCTCGGTAGATAAGGTTTCAAGTGGAGGGGAAAGAGGGTAGCGTCATATTAACTGCGTAAGCAGAAATTTGCTGTACATGCGTTGCACCGTACCTGGACATACGCATAGAAAGCAATGTAGTATATTTCATTCTTTTAGGTCCCCTTCCCTCTCCTCTTTTCGGAGTATCAATTAATAATATCATTCTTTATCATCCAGTAAAATGAGCAAATTTTAATAAGAAAACGATAATAAAAGGAAGTATAGCGAACAAGTAACACTTTTACGAATGGAAACTTGCTATAGGAAATTTAATATAAATTAAATGTTCAATGTGTCTTCCATGGGCCTCAGAACATTCTCATTTTATGCCACTTACTGGACAGCTTACCTGTAGGTGCCTGTAGGTCCAGTAAACTCTGCTATTCATATTGCTGCACTTAAAGACTCCTAACGAAATTTTGGTTGGAAAGTGTTATGGGACTTCTACATACAGTTCAATGGCTACGGAATGCGTGTTTAAGTGAGGGTGGACCGTGGTGCTATAATGTGAAGGTACACCGTCATTTAGAAACCACATTTTCTATCTTCTTCCAAGAGACACATTTTCTAGCATACAGACGAAGTATCTCTAACAAAATTTCTGTAATTTAATCTGTTTAGCCACTGAGATAGTACAATTAAATTATTTTCCGCAATCTCTGCCCAGACATTGAGATAAAAACACACTTGAAAAAAAATTACGGGTAGCATGCGATATATCAATAACTCACGTATATCGGTACGAAAATTAGTAATACAAGTCTAGTCATGTGTCAGCAAAGTGATCTATAAATTCTTTTTTTTAATAGTGTTTAACACCCGTTTTAACCACTGAGGCATCATAAGCGATGAACATTGGTGATACATGAGGTGAAATAATATATTGGGAATGGATGTTTTTAAGGAAGGAAACGAGGCCTAAGTTTAGGGTACATCCCCGGAATTTGTCATTTATGAGGACTGAGGAAAAGCTGGGAAAATCTCAATCAGGGATGATGGTTCTGGCGGGATTCGAACCCCAGACCTCCCTCTCACAAACCGTGCATTAACGACCTCCACCACCGTGGCGGTCCCATAAATTCTGCTTCATAACTACTGGCAAAATATTACTTCAGGTTCAAACTATCGTTCTGTAAGACATTTCACCTATTGGAGATGTTAGGGAACATGGAACATTCTGGAGTTTTAAGCATGGTCTATGAGATGCACCTAAGTTCCTTGTGCTAGAATCACGTAATAAATCAAGCTCTGTATTATTTGTTTGATGAGTGAGTTGTTAGTCACTTTCCTGAATATCAGCAAGTGACTGGGCCACAGCGACAAAAGCTAACAATTTGGGCTTATCTTGTTTACCTCTAAGATATACATAATCTTCTGCCATTGGATTTCTAGTACTTCTCTATAAATAAGCAACCTGTCGAAATGTATTATCTAAAAATGTCGAAAATCGCCCCTCAACCTCTAAAATCCGTATACGCATGCTAGAAACACGGTATTACAGTAAAAAGTATGAACTGAACGCATTAACATGTTACAGAGCTAAATTGTGTTTTTATGAGAAATAAAGTTCCTCAAATGATAAGGCTCCCCAAAAGGACGCCACCGCCTTACCTTCACCAACCGCATCACAAGCATCCCACATCCTTGTCCTTTGCAGAGGTTAAGTCACCAGATAGATACATTAGTAACACCATTTAGGTTCACAAGAGTTCATTTCTTCCTCTTCCTCATTTACTTACTTTTTGCAGACTATATTGTGGTTATCTCTTAAAGAGTAGTCGGAATGATGCATAACCTCAATACCTTTCTTTTATTGTTATGGAAGTCAATGAAATGATTTGCATCTTACATAAGAATAAGAGTGACTTCATACAATCACATACCGGGAGTGTGCTGTTGAACTACTCTCTTAAAGAATGTTCCAAATTAGAAATTATACTATCCTAAAATGGGACACAAACACATTCACGCATGTAGACCCAATATCGCCGTACATTTTGTAGCAGTTCCTCCGATCCACCCCACTGAAATATAATTATTAATGTATATTTATGTAAGCACAATCATCATATTTTGGCATTGTAATGAATAATATAAATATTAGTATATAAGTATGACATAAGCTTTAACTTCAACGTAAGCATTGTACAAAAGAGAAATTCCCTGGTCATTTTCGGTTACAGTAGCTTGGAAAGCCAACAAGAGAGCCATAAAACTACACAATAGGAAGAAACTCGAGGGTCGCATGTGAAGTCCCCCCCCCCCCTTATAAATGACTGTCGTCGCAAGGTTAATAAACTGAAGGACTTTTAAACCTGTTTGGAGCTTTCACCACGACAGCCGTTATACTGATAGCCTTTAAACTAGCCAATGACTATAAAATGTTTTAAACTTTCAAAAATAGCGAATAGTACGAGTAGCAGGTGAATTTAAACCAGCCTATAGAAAATATATGTCTGAACTTTTACAGATAGTCGCGAAACCTGCGCGTGCCTTTGTGACCTCATAGCAAACGTTAAGCAAACGATTAATTGATTTTAATTTAATATATAAGGCAGCGTTTGCACACTGCGGTACTCAGTTTGAAGTTTTAAACGGCATGAGATCTACGCTACGAGACACACGCAGTCTAAGTTCCAGATGTTTTGAGACGCAACTCATTTCTCAAACGCAGATAACAAGTACCACTTCGGATGCGGGCACGTAGTTTTATGCATTAGTTAGACAGTTTTTAAGTTCATACTCAGCTGAGAAGCAGTTATCAATTACGCAGTTCCGATGCATCAGTTAAGCAGTTTTTAGTTTCCAGCACCGCGGCACTCATCTATAAAATTCACACGCAGCAACTAAGTTTGTATCGGCATAGCTAA
This sequence comes from Metallyticus violacea, assembly GCA_030762175.1. Classification (NCBI taxonomy): domain Eukaryota; kingdom Metazoa; phylum Arthropoda; class Insecta; order Mantodea; family Metallyticidae; genus Metallyticus; species Metallyticus violacea. The sequence continues at coordinate 43,339,703 of CM060838.1, forward strand.
CTCTATCGTACGCAAAACACCAGAGGACGCGAAAGATTTGCACATAATAAAGTACCAGTGTAGATTATAACGCTCGCGTGCTGATTTACACTATTGAACTCTTCTCTCAGTCCTGTGGAGTACGAGTCAACAAAATAACAGAATTCGCCCTGAGAAATTGTTGACATTGAGTTTCAACAACAATACCGAAGTGACCAATAATCAATCTACCAAACGACTACAAAACTGACATAACAACATGGGGCTACGCCAAGACGACAACAATTGGCTTCGCACATAGCCGGAGTCTACTAAACAACTTCATAATTTGGCGCCCAGCGTGAGGCCACAAGCAAACCGTCTTATTATTAGGATCCAATTGTTGGAACCCACAAAACCGCTTCAATATTTCCAAGTTATACTCCATGTACTTTTATGAAATTCATGCTATGTTGGTTGCATCTTACAGGAACTCTAGTGATGGGTAAAATTACGTTATGCACGATTCTTTCCTTCAATTTTCTCTGTAATATTCTCACTGCCGGATAAGTTAGGTAACTAATATTAAATCGATACACAGTTATTAACACGTGTTCATTTGTTCCCTACTTAAGTACTTACATTAAATATTTCTTTTAACTCAGTGATTCTGATCTAATACATTTACTGCCAGTTCACAAGGGTAAAGTATTTATGCAATGACAGCCAGTGAAACAAAAAGAACAAATTTAAAATAAAATATTAATATGAAGAATCTGTGACAGACTCTCAGTACACAAATATTGACGGTTGTTAAATCAGCTGCTACTTTTCCCAGCATTTACAGAGTAATATGGGTTGCTTATTCCGAAAAATTATACAGGGATTCTGGGACTCCGTGTATATACACATATATTATACAGAAGCACTCACTGCAGGAGCATTTTCACATAATGATAAAAAATTAAAAAAACTTGCTTTACTTCTAAAACCACTAGCGAAAATTGGACACAATGAGGAAGCGAAAAAAGCCAGCAATTATAATCACATCACCAGTGAAACGGAAAAAATTGGAGGAAAAAATATCATTGCTACAGTTTTTCCCTTCAGAATTCTCCTGTTGGCATTAGTAGTGATTCCGTTGTGGCAAAATACCCTAAAGATAGCAAACCTGTCAAACTCATTACTGGAACTTAAAACACTAGCCGTACGGAAGCTCTAAACATTAAGTTGCACTTGCCGCAACTACCAACTTACATCCGGAAGCTCTCGATGGTCGCCTCGAGGAAGGGATTTGATCCTAAGAGGCTAATTGAATATTCAAGTACTTTTGGTTCAGACTTCTGGTTAATCGTAATATGTTTGATGTTTCACAAATCTCAAATTGTTCATATCAACTCCCACTACAGATACTTCCCATCAAATGATAACCAGATCTGTAAATTCTATTCGTAAAACCATGTGTGGCAGACCGCATGGAGGGAAAGCTGCATGTAAGGAATACAGGCATGGCGGACAAAATAAGCCAGTAAAGGCTTCCACATTTTTAATAAAAGTATGACAGAGTATAAATGGCTACACATGTTCAGTAAAAATACAAATATTTCATAACACAAAAGTGGTAACGAGATTACATGTACTATCTATAGGAACAACATTTAAGCTCCTACGAAGAACTAATTTTAATAATGTTAAATTTTAATGTGCAGAAACTCTTAATAATATCTAATATATGAATGTAATGAGCATGTTGCGCAATACATTTATAATTAATTCCCGATATTTTATTTCATCAAATATCTGAATAGTATACCTAATGTAACAGGAAAATATATTTGGATCCCCACTTAAAACTTGGTATATTGATTTAGAGCAATGAAATAGAATTTATTTTTTTAGTTTAATTTCGTGCTTGTAAAAGATTAGTTTCGTTTACAAAAACATTTGTAGTCCTAGAATTAGAAGGCGTAGCTTTATATATTAAAATATGACGTTTTAGGTGCCAAAATAGACTTTTAACTGCTCTTCTAGGCTGCATAAAATAAAAACTAAAAACTAAAATGAAGCATGAAAAAACCGATAATTTGTAATAAGACAAAAGTCGAGTGCAAATGATATAAGCATTCGTAAGGTATCAGATATACATAAAACTATGCATGACACATTTTAGCAATCATTCATAAATTAGCCATTGGCATTATAGTATAATTAGAACCATTTTTATAAATATTCAACCAAAAGGTTGTGGTGTTTAAAATCAAGAGCGAAATTATACATTCTACATTCACTGATGTTAGTGAATAGGGAATATATTACAGTTGACTCTGTATTTCATCTTTAATTCCAAATTAATATCTCATTATTATACTAATTATTTAATAAAAAGCCTGCAATCTCCAGTTCTTCTCTAAAATTTCATTCAGTTTTGTTTGCGCTTTTCGCCCAACTTTTCCAGGCAGCAGATTTTAATTTATTATCTTTATAGTTGTACTTTGAAGCTCTAGGGGTTTTCTGAGTGCGTAATAACTTTGTAGTGGGACTTTTAAGTACCAAATCTTAGAGAGATTATTTAGAAGCTACTTCGCTGAAATAAGGCATACATCTCCTTCCTCTAGATTTTCTACTACTTATTTTACCTCATGATGATCGGCAGGGTACTCAACAAACTTCAAAGTTTCTCACTAGATAAGCACAGTTTCCGGGGGAGATAAGTGTTCCGAGAAAACTGGCGCCTTGATGAACATCGAATAGCATTTTTCAACTATGGGAATTGCATGTTTCTTGCCATATGCAAATTAAGTGATGTGAATAAGAACAAAGTAAAACATCTTTTATAAGTTACAGCACTTCATATTCAACGCCATATGTTAATACACTTTGTTTCCACTATTGTTGTGAATCTTAAATCCACTGCTGAATTATGTTTAATTTTGGACAACTATTTTTTAAGATTTGTTCAGACATAGGTCAAGATTCAGTTTTTCAAAAATTAAATTTACTAAGCATTAACCAAGATTGTAGGTAGTTTCGTCGACATAGACGAACTTTTATTACGCTCTTATATCCTGTTGATAAATTCTTTCATGAGTGGGTTTGAGGTGGTATCGTCGTGGCGGTTCGCGGGGGCGGCACTTTCCAAAGTTAATGGAACCTCGATCACCATTTACATGCCGCGATCACTCGATGTAATTGATGTTGATGTGTAATTATTCGTGGGCTCCACCTCGTAACCCCGAGCATCCCAGGGACCCGATTTTGCCTTTTCTTGCACTCGTAGCCACGGGATAAAGGAGAAGAAGGGGTGACGCAAATTATCATGTTCTGTTGCATTTAAATCGTTAATGAATTTATTGCAACAGAAATTTATGAACTACCTCCAGATGTGCTTCCTTAGCCTACAAAGCTTGCCTACTGCTGAAACACATGATTACTCGACGAGAAATGATTTGATGCAAGTGTCTGAATGTTAGCGGATTAATAGAATCTGAACTTTGAGTGCGTCTTGCATTCGCGAGAGTAAAAGATTGAAACTGATCGTCGAATAACTCCATTTCCGAAACTCGGAAACTGACGCACTGAAATTTTAGTTGACTGCTGCAAACGAGTACTGGCAATTTAGTTTGAAAACGGAATCTAATACTAGAAAATAAGTAACTTGGCGGAGGATGTTTCTTCTTATACATTGTCTTCGAATCATAGTAACGTGGCTTTCTCAAATCAAACAGGACTTCAGAAGTAAGAATAGCATTCTATTATCATCACAAATGAATATAAGATTTGGTAAAAGAGATCTCCACATCTTATTAGCACGGGTTCTGAGCTCTCTAAATTACTGACTGTTATTAGTGAGTTGTAGCTCACTTCCCGGCGCTAAAATTTAATATTTCAGAGTCTTTGCTCTTGATAGATTGACTTTCAAACACGCATCACATGATCTGAGAGGTCATTCACACCTTTACCTGCTCCAGAGAAATTTTCAACTTTGCGGAAAGGATTTGCAGCTAGCAAGGAACACAATGACATTGTTCTTGCTTTCCTTTGGCCAGGTGTGCTCTCTTTCATCGTCATACGTCCGCGGCCTAGCCTAAGCGGTGTTATACAGTATTCCTCTGTACAGACATTTCTTTGTTACACATACTACACATATTATCAATTATCATATATTGCATATATAGTTTCCATTAGACATCAATATCTCATCATTATATGCTGTATTCTATATATTACATGTTATATACGCCTCAAGTATACAGTAATATAGAGATTAAATGTTGCACAGTTATTATAATTAATGTCGTATTCAAATTCGCTTCCTGGCGGAGTGAAGAACTGCTTCAGGTTTCATATAGTTTATTTGCACTGTTGGCTGTGACAGAATGAAGATCTGACAGTGTCTGTAGGAATTCTTTTTAGATAAGCGTTTCTAATGTAAATACTGAGTTTGTCGCCACTCTGATACAATATAAATCTGCATTCAGTTTATTTTCTTTAGAAAATGCTCCAGAAATTTTGATTCAGAAATGTGGATTTAATTTCCAGCCTTTCGCGCCACAATTCGCTGTAAAGTAATTATTGTATGTTTAAGTTCTGTTTGAATAGAAAGATGACTTCTATGACAATGCATGCTAGCATAAAAATTGAATACAATGACATTTGGTTAATTATATAATTATAATCTATTTAATTATATCCTTGTTAATATTTTATAGAGTGTAGTTTTCCCGTCATGGTATTTCTGCCGCCATAGAAATATGTGAGCATTTTTTTATATTTTATTTTTGGCAAATTATTTCACTTATCTTAATGCACGAACAGTGTCCACACAAGGTAATATCAGTAAGGAGAAATATTGTGCATGCTGCATTATTTTGTGTTAGCTGTTTCTACTGAAAGACTGCTGTATTGTGAGACTGTCATCATTGTCAATGACTAAGATCTGAAAAAAATATAAAAATGTACAAAAATACTAAAATGAACATTATAGGCATTAATGTGAATACTGTGCTGTAAAACCCTTGCATATTGGCTCACTTCTGCTGTAATGGATGAATGTTCTTATCTATGACGATTAATGGAATAAATGTTGCTATTTACTCACAAGATGCAGGAAGTCTCATTATAAAATATTTGTCTTAGTTTTATTTATGGCATTTAATATATACAGAAAATCGAAATCAAGTTAGTACTTCTGTATAATTTGTTAACTAATTAAAAACGTCAGTGGTCAGATTAAATGTGGAAGTCTTGGAAACAAGCGCCGTTTAATCAAGTTTCTCCTAATAACAGGAGCAAAATGAATGGCTTATAGTTTAAACATTCAATGAAACCTTAATCTGTAAGGAAGTGTTAATATTTGTGTGACAATTCTTGATAAAAGTTCATTATTGTCCTTTCGATACCACTTGCGCACAATATTGTGATATTACTTGGCACTAATGTGGTGCATTTTTGTGATCCCTTCACAGTTATGATGCCTTCTCCAACCCGTCTAGAAAATAACATGTGTCATGCATGTTGCTTTACAACAACCCTATGTCGTCGACGGTATCTGTGCCATCTGGTGTAATGAATGCCAGTTTAAAACCTCCAGTCTATAGACACTCGTTTATAGGTATCATATTTATGCTTAAATATGGCTGCACATCCGCTGGAAAATCCTGCAGCGTTTTCGTGTTTGCGTTTCTCAAATTGCGACCATTGATTACCAGCTTTAAATATGTCTACGGAATACCAGTCATGGGAAATATCCCCTGAAATCACAATATACATGTCACACTTGCTAGATCCATACCACATAACAGCGGTGAATGCAACAACTTGAGGTTTACTCCAGTTAGTTGACTGGATCTAATTTTGATAGTTTTTTGTGAAATTCACATATAGTGACGAGAATTATGCAGATGTATTTTCTTTTGCTGCATTAAATGTATTTGAGCTATATGTTCTCCTGGAATATTTCAGTGAATCAGGCGGAAGATGCAACTGCCTAATTTACTTTAGAATTATTTCATGAAAAACACATAATTGCTGGTTTTCTTTATAATCAGGTAAGTGGGCCGCGATGGTAACATGACTTTTTTTAAAAATGTTCACACTATTTAAAGATACGTTCATTGTGAGGAGTGTCTACATACAGCTTAACATTTTCTGTTTGTTTTTTATTTTCTTTATGATGATACACAATCTTCATATAAATATGTGCACAAGGCAGAAGACTACATGAGATACAAACAAGAGCGTTAGGGCAAACAGATATTTAAGTCGATATTCCACAGAAAGTGCATAGCATAGGGAAAGGATTTGACTGTTCTCTTTTGGAACATACATTACAAAAATGATAACAGCTGTAGAATTTTTTTTTTGAAAATTCACAAGGGCGTGACCTGAATACACCTTTCACAATTTAAAGAATGTTCATATTTTTCTCATTTGTAATTTAGAAAGTTTTATTTTGATACCATGAGAAGCTGAATCATGTGGTAGTACATTTAATAATATTGGGCAATAATCGAAATCACAGTAATTAAATGAATATGGCAAAATTAGATTAATGCAACTATTGAAACATGTATAAATATTCTGACGGAAATTGTGATTGAAACAAAATTAAGTTCATTAAATGAAAATATATCATATGCTCTTATTTGTTTTTAATAACTGTACTGTAGAAATATTATGAAAGTTTAGAAAATTAGACATTTTCTCACGTAAAAGCTCATACACAACTTTTGGTGCACAAGTCACTTTGGGGGAAAAACAAATAATCATATTTTTATTAAAATTCTCTTGACTGCTTATAATCGGAAAAGAACCTGCCTAAATGAATAGAGATAATACATTATACATATAAAGCAGGGCTGCAAACGCAGAGTCAAAGTGGCAGATAGGGTTTCAAAGTTGCCATAATTAGGCACAGAGAATACCCAAGCACTCGGCAACAGTGTAACAATGCATAGAGTATTGCTTGGCGGCAACCTACCCCACTTATACAGCTCTCTTGCAGATAGAGAGGAAGGCGTCTTGAACTGTTTGGATTCACCATATTCTCCGCTCAAAGAATAGGTGTTAAGAATGACGGGCATTTAATATGTATATTAAGTGATTAAGGATAGGGCTCTAGCCATAACATAAATCCATTGCGATTCCTTGCTGCTATTGTTTCCGGAAATAGTATTCCTATAACATGGATTTTGTTTGGCATGGTAACCTTATATAAACACGGGGACAACTATTAATAACTTCGTTCCATACCGCCGATTTTCGAGTGTCTAGTGTTACTGCTTTCGTCTAAACAGTAACATTTTGTTACGAAATACGGAAATTTTCCAGCATTTCCCAGCATTGCCACTGTTATTTTTGTACATCAAAGATTGGGCATAAAACATTAGTTTCCGGTTTTTCTGATTATTAAGAATTCAGATAATTATAAACGAATAAATAATTTACTCTCACTTCCAAACTCGAGAACGTGTGAGAGACGTGACAACCTTGTTTTCCTGGCACATCTCATTTCTTACACTTATGGCATCAACGTAACATAAATAAGAACTGGATAACTGTAATCTCAGTTTTAGCGAAAATTGTCTGGTCAGTGTAACAGTAGATTCATATTCCACCATAGACATAGTTAAAGATCGCTAATGTATATCCGTTTATTTTTTCAATATGAACGCCTCATTTCTTATGTTCACTTGCTTTAGCAATTTAAGCAGCAGTTAGCCATTGTATCACCGTCTGCTTGACTGTATGTTTGAGCATGTATCCGACACAGAGTAATGAGTGGTATATTAAAAGATTCTGTTCATCTTTCCACCTCCTCTTCCACTTCAGCCTTTTCTTGCCCTCTTTGCCCTTCCATTAATTTTCTTTTCCTGCATCATTAACTTCCACTTTATTCGTGATCTATTTCTATTCTTGCGGTTTTTGTTTTGGTTGCTTGGTCTTCTACTTTCTACCCTCAAGTTTTTTCTTCCTCTTATTCAGAGTTTAGGCACAGCCCTCGATTTTAGGTCTGTGTATTAGATTTTTCTGAACAAACATTTTTTAATATTAACTTCGAAATTTTATCCTAATAGTATTTGTGTTTCTATATTTTTTTCGTGAGTAGCTAAGTTTAAATTAGTCATACCAAGGCAATAATGTAGTTTCAACAGGACAGAGCATTCAACTTTAAGATTCCAAATAAATATAATAATCAATTCTCGTGAAGATCCTTATAGATCTTTGTTGTTTGTGAAATCCGAACTTGTAAGCTCTTTCATACACGATTTTACTATTTCCATTAGTTTGAAATAAATCATTTCTTAACTTTATATTTAATATTCTTTCTTAAGGTAGATTAGTCTATAATAATTGATTAATAAATTATTATTAACTATTCTGTGAAAAACAAAATTAAAATAAATAAATAAATAAATAAATTGGCTATATGTTTACACAAACCAACCGTAAATTCAATGTTCAAAACGTCTGGTGACAGAAATACCTTTCGGGAGAGATTACCCAAGAAGCTCAACAGAATGTGCCCACATGCTACAAAGGAATCAGTTTAGAGAAGCATTTTGACATAGGCACGTTTGAGGCGCCATTTCCCGGTGGCGGCTGACTGTTAAACTAACATTACTATACGAACTTTCCCCTCTTATTCACTAGCCCATTTAATCAAGAAAGGTGGTAGCGCGTGCTATAGGTTTTAAGTGGATTGGATGGGGGAGGGTTTTGGAGATTAAGAGGCGTGGAGCATGAGAAGGAGGAAGAAGAAGAAGGAAAGGAGGATCTGGAAATTTAATCTAGCACGAGGGGGACTAGGGGAAAAACAAAGGAACATCGCACTGGCTTGCGTGTATAATCATCCTAGTGTTACATCACCCCTTTGGCCTAATTAACAATGCCCGGGCGGAAACAATGCCCAGAATTTCCCCTTCATATACCCTGAATTGTACGGATTGTCCCCCTACTTCTAGCTTCCCTCTCCCTACCTACAAGGGGCAGGTATGTCAAAGGATATTCTTGTTTCATTAGCCTATTCTGTTTCTTTAACCCCACGCAAGGTGTGTTCAGATTGGGGAAGCACTTTTGAAAACACTAATAGAACTAAGAGCGTAAAACTGAAGTGAAAAACTGTATATCAGTTAAAATTAAATAGCTACAAATGGCGGAATTGGCAATGCATATAGGTAATAAAAATTGTTAACATATTCAAGAACAGTTGTTTATATTTAATTATTGCAGAACAGAATTGATTAATTCCGAATATTTGCGAACAGAGCTTTCGTGAAGAATTGGGTTAGATCCAGTTAAATAAAATAAATTAATCATGATTATAAATACACTTAGAAGGAAAGAATCCTTAATATATACTTTTTAAATTAAAATATTTACTAGAAGAAAAACAATTTGTCAAAATAAGCCTATTTAAAATTAGTTTATAAACATTGATTCTAAAATTACCCAGGAACCAATCTGTTACACTGCATGTTATATATAGAGATCGAACAATAGCGAAACAAAACGCCAACGCAACGAGCAAACATACACTGCCTGTTTATTTTTCAAGTAAGTTGTACCTGGTCTCAGTTCATGTACACTGTATACACAAACCATCTTCAAAAGTTATAAAAACGCAGAAAAACTACAGTAATAGTAGAAATCTGCTTACAATATACATCTCAGCTTTGAAAAACAGCATTCCTGAATACCGAAAATGAACTATTAAAATTACCTTCCGCGGTCTTTATGAAATTTCATATGATACGCTTAGTTTTTTTATACTTGAAAATTTTAAAGGGGATGTAATCGTTATATATTTTGTTCTATGTCGTTGCCTGGCACCTTGACTGTTGTTTCAATATACACAGAATAATCAAAATATTGTGGATAAGATTTCAAACAATGTTACAGGTACAGCCTATTCCGGGACCTCTGACTAATCCGCTTTATATTCTGTTCTATTTTAGGTATACATAATTTTGAATCACTTTCATTATCGAAACACAGCTATTTGTTTTCTTTAATAAATTAAATTTTTGTTAAGTAAGTAGTTATTCTGACTGAGAAGTTTTGAAATGAAAGGCTTATGTGTTGCAGGCATATTGTACATTGTCTTTTTTTACAGATCGCCTTGAAGTTTACAAAATGGTGGCAAATTGTCAAATATAAAAACATGATATAATTTGATTTATTATATTCTAGACATATTCAAAAAGCCCGCTTGGAATAAATTATATTATTAAAAGCATTTAGTTTCAAGACGCGGCGTTGCCGATAAGAATGGAAATGGTATAATAATTGTTACCTTAACGTAAATATATTTTAACAGATTTCTGGACTTTTTCTCTGTCATTATACCATAACGCAATTATTATTATGTCTGAAAGTATAATGTAGTTTTTGACTGACAATTTTAATTTTGTAAAATATACATCATATTTTATTTACTGTCGCTTTGGCTGCATTGATCTTCTCGCCACGTCTGTAGAATGGACGTAAATATAGGTACTATAGGTGTAAATCGTTAGGGATGAATGCAATGAATAAATTATGGCACAAATGAGCTCGGAGTCCTTGTTGCTTAAACCTAATTTGCGTTCACTTTCTCTCGGTAAGAAAACGTTTCAGGGGAAAAAAATAAATAAAAAATAAGCTTGACTTTACTGGGATTCCAACCCAGGACTTCCGGTTTAGTAGTTACAAACGCTACCACTAGACCACTGAGACATTTAATTATAGCTTGTTATAAAACTATAGTAATTTTTTCCATTTTTCATATTATGCAGGTTGCAAGAGAACTCAGTGTCATAATTTAATAAGCTATTTCATTGTATATAGACAGGGAATAAATGTTTCTAATGGTATTTTAGTCATTGATGGATTGTTTGGGCGAAAAAGGCGCATTTTTTGCTTTATATTTCATGTGTTGTAATATGTTCATCCGCCGGGATCCATATATTTGGATTATAATAATGAATAGATAAACACAAATAGAATAAATAATACACATTGTGTTTTTTCATAACTTAAAGCGTTTTGACGAAAATTCAATTGCAATTTTTTATTTGAATAATTTGTTTTCGCAAAGTTGTATTTGACATCACTAAACATAGCGTAGATGCTAACAAAGATTTAAAAAAGTGAACAACGCTAGTTATGAATTTTCAAGGTTATGTAGCGAAACACATGCTGAAAACCTGTACATTCTAAATTTATAAGTTAACCATGGGTCATGAGTATTTAGACTTTTATGGAGAAGTACATGAGGACTCAATAGCAACAGTCAGACTTTTTGTGCCAAGAGGGGGTACCCAATAAGAAGACCGCCAAGACTTCGAACTTTCGTCTCCACAGCCCAGCGATTACTGGATACGGTAAAAGATAATGCCTGTTTATTGCGAAATAGGCTGAAAACAGACATAATGCAGAACATTAAGTAGTGTTGCGAAATGCTTGGGGATTAATATTTATTTTCTCTAAAACTTTAAAATATAGAGAAAATGTATTTAGACATTAATTAAGCTCTATTATCAGTTTTGTTTATGGCAGTGAATTTTCTTGCACAAGCTAAATGTAATTTTATGATACCTATATCAGAGCAATATCGACAGTATAACCAAAGATAGGCATGTGTATGGTTTAAGTAGATGATAATGTTTTGGAAGTAATGATCGAATGAATTAATTAATTATAAGTTTACTTGCCAACCTGACCCACCAGAATTCGAACCGGCGCCGTACGCTCCAAGATAGCACTGACGTCATTGAGGCACCTGCTGACGAAAAGGCTGCACCATAGAAATCGAGTTTGGATTCTGTCTCTCAATCTCTGGATTTATTTTTATGGCTTCCCCGCCTGCCCGCCCGCCCCGGGGGCGGAGGTTTGCATTATCAAGCGCAGTAAGTCGAGCCAGGAACAGAGAGTATTTTAGAGGCTTCTTTAAAACATATAAAATATTGGAGCAACGTTGTACGGTAGAGCGACCCCATAAACTGCGTGGAACATGTAGCACTTCTCGCAAGGTGCTGACAGATAATATGTCTCACTAGAGTAGCGCCTGCATTGTGCTTCCCACCAGACAGCTGAACCACATAAACTGCAACACAGCATTTCTCGTAAGGCGCGCAAACTTTATGCAAGTCACTGACAGATGACATCATCGTTGCTAAAGAGCTAATGTAGTTAAATGCATATCTGCTGTTGTAATTCAAGAGTGATATCTGGTGTGCGAGTTCATGCAACTTACTGACTATTGACTTTAGCTCTACACCAACATTATCTGAAATATGCAGGTTCTGTAGCACTTTTCACAAGGATAAATGACCTTCCCATTAAGTTTAACGCATTAGTGATTTTTACCGCAGATCAGAGCGAAGCAGCAAACTACACAAGCTGATATAATAGACTTTGTCAGTGATGGAATGCTGGTGATAAGGAATTCTTTCTTCAACAATGCTTGGGATATTGTGAGTGAATGAATGAATGAATGAATTTATTCAAATTAACATGCATACTAATAACTTTATAACCTTTGCACGGATCCACCTTTCATAATACACAAAAGTACATTATTTAAATAAATAAGTAAATGCGTTATACTCAATTGCTTAACGCAGTTAAAATAATAATAATAATAATAATAATAATAATAATAATGAAAACTCAATATTAGCTTCATGTACACATACACAATATAAAATACCTGCCCCCTTGTCAGTGGAATAAGTAAACACCATACATACACACACACACACCTTTTTAATTTTAAATTCAGTTTATTTCCCCCCACTCCTCTCCCCGGTTTTCAGCATCTTCAGACCTGACCTGTCTCATCTTCTACAGGAATTTGCCTACCTGCTCCTCATCCTGGCCTGCCAGTTGAGTCCAGCTTGCCCCCTGCCCTGTGTTAGAGTCACTAACGGCAGAAACTTTTTCTCAACACCCCCGTGCTGCTACAGTTCTCTAGGATGTGCGACTATGATATTCCTCTCCGCATAAAGGGCAAATTCTCACTACATTTTTACCCGAGATTCTGACCTGCTGTCACGCTCCAAGCCTAATATGCGAGTCCCTGTTTAATGAGTCAGGCCCCTGTTTTGATGTACATCCACATCCTTAATCCAGGCTTTAATCCCGTTTGCACTTCTAATGAGATCTTCTCTCCACAGTGCGCAATTGTAAGCTGTCTGTCTGCATACTTCAGGCGGTTGAGTTCGTTATGACTACACCATGTAAGACTAATTTATCAGTTAATTACAATCTTGTGCAAATTAATGTGGACAGGCGGGCAAATTTACTTTTATAAGTTATTCAGTGTTAATAATTGTTACCCTCCAATTCTATACCCCATTATTGATATCAATTGCTGAGCTAGTTAATGTAGTTAATGTTTTTATTGGTTGTATTAGAAATTGAGTAATTTGCTTATGTTTATAGCTGTTTTTACGTTTTATTAAGCAAGCACATTTCTATTCATAATGCATATCATACCTAAAAAGATAAGTGAGATTATTAATAATATAATTTGAAGGAAAATGCTATTGGGTCAAAGAAAAACACAATGTGGCTCAAAAAGAAAAACGTCTAGGAAAGATGATGGTTATTTAATCAGAATTAGCAAAATTAGTCCTAAAACAGTTTCAATTTACAAAAGTATTAGAGGTTGCAGGCGTGAAAATCAATGCTTAATAGTGCGTAGGCGGCTTTTAGAAGTTGGAAGGGAAGTTCAAAAACCGGTTAGAAAACAGCTATTGACTTATCTTGGGGCCTATGGGAGATGCGGTCGTGGCTCGTGAAATAAGGAGGAAGAAATTGATTATTTAATTTCTTGGTTGGATGCCCCTTTGCTTCGGGATTAGGAATACTGTATCTCAGGGAAATTCTGGAATTTTGTTACTCGTTTGAGTCAGAGGGAAGGGTAGGAACTATAGAAGGCTACACGGAAAAACTACAGTTCTCAGTTGACACAATTTATTCACTGTTACTATAAGAATATCAGACTGTTCATATTGACTTTAAGATATTCCTAAGATATCAGGTGACATCTAGAAAATGCTTATCGGTTCACAATTGCCGACCACTTAACTGACTACTATTCCTTTTCTACAGACTTCGCACACTCCGATTCTGATTATCAATTCTTACGTCCACTTATTCTAATTAGCTGTAACTATTCCTTCCTCCGACTCCAACCAATTTACTCCTCATAACTCATAGCCTCACCTGCTCACTCCTAATGTTACTTTTTACATTATATTCGATATACAGTCTATTGTATTGTTAGGAACCTCCCCCGCGAAATAATAGATCCACAAAATTATGGAGCTTAGTTTGATTCTAACTGCTTTATTGGTCCTTCCTTAATATCTATAATTATACAGGCTTGCTCCGATTCGTTTAGTTTTAAGATTCCTATTGGTTGAGCTGGACTACTTTTCTAAAATAAATCTTCTCACGCTATAGGAATTCCAAGGGCAGACATTCCTGCCATAAATATTCGGAAACTTTTCTGATCTGACATCCCTTCACTTTTCTAGCCTTTCAGAATTACCCACAATGAAATCGCGATAGAGCGCATCTCGGCCATAAATAAGAGACATCTATTTATTTCTAAAGTCATGTCAGAAACCTGTTGACGTGTTTAAATGTTACGGTTAAAAGGGCTATAAAACATATGCTATCAGCTAAGGCTGACATGTGTTCATTTCTCGAGGGAATTCTTCCCTTATTGTCGTTATGCATCGTTACCATTACCGATTGAAATAATAATTCTTTCTGCTCTAATTAAATAGGCACATTCTGTGTCTCGGGTCGGCAAATTGCTTTGCTAAATCCTTTCAAAAGAAACCAGTTCGTGCCAGAACAAAAGACTGCCTTCTTCCCTGGTCGAAACTTTTAAAATTTCTTTGGGGCAAATTTCAATACGGCACATTCCATAGTTTAATGAGCAGTCCGGTATTGTAACCTGTACTTTCACACAAATACATAATGACCTTCTACTAAAGATTAAGCACAGGTGCTATGTAAATGATTACAATTCCTTAATAAAAATTACATACATGCATCAGATCATATTTACATTAATAATTAACATTGATTATAGCCGCATTGATTTAATTAAATGTGGCCTTTATTTTCGCCTACAGTCCTATGAAGAAATGGGCTAGAAAATATCAAAACTGGTCACGAGAAAAGTGCAGAAGATTTGTAATTTTTTATAAAAATAATTTTGAAATGGAGGGGTTGAAGTATTGAATATAAGGAGAGGCGATGGAGAGGAAATCTCATCGAAGTACATCAAACAGACGGTAAAGTTTCCACAAAAGAAGATGTTTTGCGCTGTTTTGTATTCACAGATAATATATTTTTATTCATATTGGCGGAATGGTGAACAACAACAAGTACATTCCAATTTTAGAGAAAAGAGCTGCCCCAGAACTGAAGAGATTGGTGAGGAAGTGAACATTGGGAAGGCGATTTTCCGTCAAGACCTTGTCTCATGTATCAAAGAATGTTACAGACTTCATAGCGAAAAAGGGTTTTTAGAGTTTGGAAATTTAAGGATTCTCAACCCTATAGAGAAACTATGTACTATTATCAAGAAACAGATGAAGAAAATAAAGTGCACCACCAAATAAAAAATGATTTGTGTATTTCATGATCCAAAAATAAGTGAAATATGTAAGAAACTCATTGACTTTATGTCCAAACGAGTGAAAAGGGTAATTAAGACTAGGGTGGGCAGGTTAAATACTAAAATATTGTTTAGTAAAAAGTAATATAGAAATTGTGTGACATAATTTAAAATATAAAATAACCTCTTTATTCACATTAATTTGCATAAGGGTGTATTTATACAAACAATATTTCATGCTTCTTCTGTTTGTGAATTTCTTTCTAGAGAAAAAGAACATACACAAATATTTTGGTTTTATACGAATCAAAGGAAGAGACCATATTAATTGCAGTGACAGTTACATAATTACAAAATTGGCAGCTAACAATGCTTCAAAAATGTTTTATGATAAATTTGAATATCATACGTTTTCTGTAGCAAAAGTGTCTGATTTTGCGGCAGATGTCATTTCAAGTGTAGAATTAAAGATACCATTAGAGGTAATGTGTAGATTTGATTAAAAAAAAAGTTTAAGAATAAATCCAATAAAAGAAGTACAAAAAGTTGTGTCAATTTTACAGTGCTGCACATAAACAATACCCTATTTGTTCCTTTTGTAAGTTCTGCCATTATCACATGGAGGTCTTCTTATATGCTAAAGTTATGCTAATTGTCTAACAAGCTTCTTGTCTCGGCCGACTTACAAGGTAGTGAGCGCTATACTTGATGATACAACAGGCATCCTTTCCTAAGCGTTCCTTTAACAGCACACAGCCAAGAAGTTACGGGGGATGGGGCAATTTTCAGCAACTTAAAGAGAAATTTTATGGAGCTTTTGATTGTAAGTTGAACTCAGGTTAATATGAATGTAGTTGTTAATAAATTAATTAATTTTAAATAATTCCTGAGTCACAACTTATACTAAAAGAAAAATAAATGATCGTGAAAAGTATTATTTAAATGTTATTAAGTTATTTTCCTGTTTAATAAGTCGACCGTTCCACATGGGATTACTTTCTTTTCTTCTTCTTTTTTACAGTGCCCTTCTTGACTGGTTATATATTACAAAGTTAATTTTACATAATATATGGTAGCTAGAGCGTGGTCATACCTACGCTACAAAATGGAGTTAAGAAGATAAGGAAATTGATTATTTCATCATAAAATTAGATAAAACTTGCGGATAGCAGCAGCTTAAAATATATTAGCTAATGGAAATGGGACAATGATAGTTATAAATGATGTTTCAATGAGACACCAGAATTGCATTTAATGTATCCAGGAAAGGATCTATGAAGCAGAGACAGAAAAATTGTAAAATGAAGTTGTAATCTGGGGAAATTGCATCATCATTCTTATGCACCGTTTCGAACCAGGGCACTCTTAACGCATCGCATGGCATGTACGAGGGTAGGTGCATAAGTTTCCGGGTTAACTATTTTCTAGGTATAATAAAAACAAAAACTATATAAGGGTAACTATATTGTCTTTTATTGCAACGCCTCGGTCCTGGTGGTGTAGTGGTAACCATACTTGCCTTCTAAACCAAAGGTCGCGGATTCGAACCCGGCCAGGATCGATGGATTTTTTCGGGTGTAAAAATCGTAAGTATGGCTTGCTTCGGAAGGCGAAGTAAAGCCGTGGGTCCGTGTCGTACATTTACGGCACGATAAAGAACCTCAAGCCTGAAAGAAAAGGCCTCTGAGAAAAATTTGTGGACCATTTCACGCCCTAAATAGAATGAAACGCTGATGACCTGAGATGTTAAATAACGCCCTTAAATAAACAAATCAGTAAACATTTTATTGTAACGCACTTTTCACGTCTTTGAATTAACATTTCAATCCCCTCCCCCACCCAAAAAGTGGGCATAAACAGCATCCATCATTTCATCACACTTAAATTTCCTTCCTCGAACATCCTTCTTGAGTTTTAAAAGAGGAAATAATCACTGGGAGCTAGATCTGGGCTGTAGGGTGGATGGCCGATCTCCACATTTCTTCACAGCTTCCTTTACAACAAGAGCTGTGTGCACAGGCGCGTTGTCATGAAGGAGCAGCACACCACCACTCAGCTTTCCTCGTCTTTTCTCTTTGATGGAAGCACGTAATCTGTGCATAGTACTCCCATTTATTGTGGTGTTCCTCTCCTTGAAGTCGATGAAGAGTATTCCTTCACAGTTCCAAAAGATTGTGGCCATGATCTTGTTGATTGACTGAATGGACTTGGTCTTTAGAGGTGGTGCTTCGCCAGGTTTACGCCACTCCATTGATTCTGTTTTGGACAAAGTATCGTAGTAGAGGACCATAGTTTCATCTCCTGTAACAATGGTTTGCAGAACTTCTCTCTCTTTCGTTACCATGACAGAGCTCCAAAAATGCCTGACAACAAATGACTCGTTGCTGCTTTTGGACTGAGGAAAGAAGTCTAGGCATCCATCTTGCACTAACTTTATTCATGTTTAAATGTTTATGAATAACTCGAAGGACTTGTTTTAGAAAGGATCAACTTTGCTGCTATTTCTGTAACTTTGAGCCACCGGTCTTACGTAATTCCCCAAGAGCGATGTTTTCAGGAGTGAGCACCTCCATGGACCGACCTGCATCCTCTTTGTCTTCAATGCTTTCTCGATCCGTTCGACAAAGTTTGGCACTCTCTTTTACGGTAGAGTATGAAAATGCTGTTTAGTTTTATTTGGAGTAAGTCCTTCTTTTGTGAAGAACAGCTCGAAACTCCATTTTGAACACGTCACAATGTTCTACACATAGCCTCCTTTATGCAACTATATCTGAACAACTGAACATAGCGGAGCAAAAGTTCAAGCTGCAATTATTTACTTAGCATATAAGGTATGACGCCAGATAAAGGTTTTGTGAAGGCGATAATCCGTATCGGCGAGGCTGGAAACTTATGTACCTACCCTCGTACTTTCATACATCAACTAAACTTTCAGCTACGCGAGGTTCCCTTATCGTGAGCAAGCTGTGAATATTGTATGAAGAGTTCTACATTGCCGCCAAATTGTGTTTAATGGATATTGGTTTGATTCAGAGGAAGTAGAATCAAAGACACTTATTAAAGATGTAAAATGAAGAGGCTATAGGAATGCAACAGACGTTTACTTTTGTGTCTGCATCTTATGACTTTCGTGTACTTAATAGCAAGGTAAATTAGTGTTTATTCTAAGAAGTGCTTGGAAAGGAAGAATCAGACTTGAAAATTTCGGGTCACGACCGGAATTCAAACCTTGGATCTTAGTATTTCGTGTCAACGCTCCAACCAATTGAGCTTAGTGTCCTTCTCCAAGCATGGAACTACGAACCTCTCTCATCTAATTCTACCTTATACATCCCGCGGACTTCCCTAAGGTTTTTTTCTTTTTTTACCATGAGAGAATTTTTGCTTAAGAGGCGACTCGAAATGTTACCAGTACTCTTTAGCCGGGCTTCCAGTTCACCGACCAACTAGAAAGGATTTAATTAACATATAAAACTAATTTTTTCACACTATTCGTATGTAGGACTTTGGTTGAAATGGCATTAATCTCCCATAGTAAAGAAAAACGTTGGGGGTCTCTGAGATATATAGAATCAGATGAGAGAGGCTCGTGGTTCCGTGCTTAGAGGAGGATACGGTACCGCAGTTGGTTAGAGCATCGAAGAACTGTGTTTCGAATCCCGGCCTTGTCCGACTTTTTAAGAATTGGTTTTTCCTCTCTAACTACATCTTACACACGGCTAGTGTAAAAGAACTATATCAAAATGTTGTCTTCTGATTATGTACATCCACCTAGTAAACACTGCGCAAAACCACATAAAAGAAATAAACTAGAAATGGGTTTGTTAGGAAATGTTTATTATATATTAGTTGAATAAAATTCATATTTACAACTCTAGAGCTACTCTATAGTTAATCCACCGCTTTAAATACCCACTATACACGTTATCCAATATCAAGGAAGTTCCTAACGCTGAGAAACGAGTTCCAAGCGCACAGTTCTCATGATGTAGATCGTCGAAGACAGTCGCTGTCGAACAGGATCTGCTTAAACGCGTGGAAGAATAGCCAGCTGTCAACGCCAGGTAATTTTGCGGGAGTTTTGCAAAGCCCATGTAGTGTGTATTACATGATAACCAGCAGCACTGTAACATAAAGCGGCAGTGTCGCGAAGCAACATAAGATTTCGAAGCGCCACGTGCTTTGCTTTAAAATCGGCACATTGCTGCATTACTACTGAAAGTTTGGGCAGGGGTGTGAAAAGTGTTGTAGAATTCAACACACATGGGATATGCTAGGAAATTTCCACAACGTTCCATCAATTGCTGTTCAGAATACTACGGTAACTCGTCTATGCATGTGCTTTTTACTTTGATATTTTATGAGGATACAATACCTACTGACTGCATCAATCAAACCTTTTTGAGCCTGCTTTAATCAGTCGTGTTAACACTTGTGTTAGTCTTCTCAGCAGTTATAGGCTTAAGAAAAATTAACATAACTATAGTAAATAAAACGGTTATTATGTTACGGATAATGAAATAAATTGGGAAAATGTCAAAGGCCGGTCTTTAACCTCATTGTTGTACTAAAAAAGGTAATAACGTAAATGTCTGTCATTAACTACAATGTGCTAGACAGCTGGGCTACGATGATAATAACAACATTGTCCGGAAACCTCCTTGGCCAATATTGTAACGAATGATCTTTTTCAACTCAATAATAGTGCAATAGTTGGCATCAATAAGCCAAGTGATGACAGTGCAGAAGTTGTAACATTCATTAATAATCTTTACGATAAAATCCTATAGCACTTGTTTCGTTTATTGAGTTCTTAGTTCAAGTCCACGTGTTAAAGTGTACTATGTCTGCAGTATGATTGAGAGTAATAGTAGTAACGCGTACTATAGAAAGTAATATGCGTAGGAACTTTGATTAACCTCTGTCCATCGTACTACAAAGTAAACGGACAGATAGCAAAGCCTTTCTTATTCAGGATGAGTATATTGTAAAGCAATCTAAGAACACTTTGAGAACTTAATGGAGCAAAGAACAATATATTATAGAAGTGTGCGGAAAAATTAAGTAATAACAGTCAAAGGAAGGGAGAGATTTAGAGACCTGTGGGAATCATACTGGCAATTTACTTTAATATGTAACAAAGTATGAATTATTTGATGTTCGTCAATAGGCCCTGATGGAAGAAAGAGAATGAGATCAGAACTTAAAAAAAAAAAATTACGTCATCAAGGAAAGCACTGCCAGAAGTCAAGTAATTTGAGAAAAAGGAACAGTAACCAAACTTTTTCAGCTATAGTTATCGTGTACAGGTCGATCGGAGTCAAAGACTTTATCGTATTTGACAAAGGCCAATAACGCTGGTAAACTGAACTCCGGTCGTTTTTCGATTAACTGTTTTATAGCAAAAAATGCATTTAGAATAGTATCTCACTTTTCTAAAGTCATGTTGAACATTGGATATTAATACTTCCATTATTGATCTCATTCTGTTTTTGTTTATTTTAGCGTTTAGCTTAAAATAAACATTTAGGATGCTAACTATTCTATAACATTGTAATGTTTCTAACTGGCTTTATAAAAATGAATATATTTAAATCCTTTAAACTATTTTTAAATTGTCTCTATTTTATTAAATTAATATTGAGTATATCTCTTTTTTCTTTATTTAAATGTTTCATAGTTTGATTGGTTTGATTCTGCCTACCTGTTCATCATGTTCGATTAGAAAAGGATAGGATAGGCTAGGACAGGATAGGATATTTCTATATAGGAAAATGTTATACATAGCCCTTCTGATGGGCCCATTGTACGACGGGACTATTCCGAAAGGAAGAGATGAAATGGAGGATATGAAGAAGCAAGGAACGAGCGCAGACGAGGTTCCACATATTTCTGCAGAATGCTAAGTCCAGTCGCCGGCGGTCCCCGTGAGAGTTCGGATGGAGCCCGAAGAATCCCATGCAGACCCCACCAGACTCCAAGACAGAAACTTTTGCAGAAAGCAAGTCACCGCCGCACCATAACACACCAGCCCGCCTCACTTGATCCTATATCCATCCCAGCATTCGCCTAAGTAACCAGGGGAAAACACCAAAAACCCCAAAATAAGGATTGAACCCGGGACCTCCCAAATGCGAATCCCAAGCGTTACCCCTGAGCCATCTCGCTCGGTTATGTTCTATTTCACTCATTTCCCCAGCTGTTACTTTTGTCTTTCACCTCTTTTATTTTATATTCAGTTTTCAAATGAGTGTCATTTTGCCAATTTAACGTTCTTGTACATTATTTTTGTCCGCAATTAATAAATTATCAAAAGCTGCAACAAAGGTTCTTGGCACCAGCAAAAGATTATACATTAATATAGCATTGAAAGTATAGAATGAAATAAGGATACTTTCTTGCACTTTAAGATAGCTTTCTGTTTTTAATTTATTTGGTGTCTTTTCTAACTTTACAATGTTTTTCAGCTTAAGGCATCATTAAGAAGCTGCTGAAACCAATCGACATCTCTTCGTACATTTTAACACCTGTTTAAGAAACCATCCATCATGTAATGTGTGAATTGGGGGGGCAATCTCTTGACGATTCTTAAATTTAGTTCTTCAAGTGTAAGCTGGTTTGTTTCATATACGGTGCCTTTTAATGTACCCCACAGATAAAATTCACAGGGGTTAGATGGGAGTGTTGAGGGGGCTACAAATCATTATCAACAAATCTGTCCTGTGTGAAAACACAATTCTTGTCAACGAATCGTTGGCTCTATGAACTGTGGCAAAGTGGTGTTAAAAATGCAAATACGTCCCCTGTCAGTTAATTCTCTAAAAAAAAAGAGGAGGTAGAATCATATTGACGTATGTGGTAGCATGAACAGCCTTTTCATAAAACATTCGTACATGATTCCTTCCCTCTCATGACGCACCAAACATCATTTTTTCATCCTTAAGAACACCGTTGTTATTATTATTATTATTATTATTACTATTTTATTATTATAATGTTTTTGAGAAGATGAATAATACCTATTTGGGAAATTTACAGAACCATGGAATTAAAATAACGCATAATGACGTTAAATTTCCCCATTGAACTCTATTGAGAATACGCTTAAGTATTGAATCACCCTGTTGATGTATACAAGCGACAGTTATTTTACAGGTTTTAAGTTGGGATTTTGCAATTATCTGCAAAGTGTCATAAACGGATGAGCAATGGTATTTGCGAACTTTTTCAAGCTATGACAGTTGTCAACTAATCTTTTTTCTGCGAGAACTTTGTTCTGTTTTTCTGATTTCTCAGCTTGAACACATCCCGATACCTGAAATTTATTATAAAGATTAAGAGCTTTTATATGACATGGAATTTTACTTCTGAAAATTTTTCTTGAAATCTAACTTGAACTCGATGTGCCGACTGCCTTAACATGAATGTCTTACATAAACACTAATGTTGATCTAATCCTAAATTTTATTCCGAATCCTAAAATATTCTCCAAATTCCAAGACGCTTCCTGTAAGAAGAACAAGAAGAATTAAAGAGTAAGGGAAAAATTCTACCCATGATGATTCTACCTTAAGTCAGAATATGACACCCTCCCATTGCTGTCTGAACAAGGTCTAACCTTGGAGATATACTAGAAGGAAGATCTCCAGAATAGAGCCGGAGAAAAGTAAATTTATAATGCGGAAGAGAAGAGTGATTTACAATTGTAAAATAATGTGTTAAACAATGCTAAACGTATATAAGGCGCACATTAGATACCGATAAAGACAACGGAGAATTATACAGGGCGGTTATTAAGTCAACTATGAAGTACCGGACCGAAATTTGAGGGTGAGGAAAACACCGAGTGACTGAATTGGGTACAAACGCAATTTGTGAAATGGATGCTACTGGTAGGGGGATAGGTAAAAATTGTGTGGGGGTCTTAAATAAGTTGGTATGAATAAGGAAAATTAAAATTTAAAAATAATAACAATTAAGTATTGATTATAAATAATATTTAAGCACTTCTTTGAGGAGGTGTCTGAAGGAGCATACACAAAAAAGTGTGTATGAACATTAATAATAAGGAAAGGCTTTGAGCAAATTGGACACAGGTATATTTGGTTAATAAGAATACTATGTGCAATAGCTGCAAGATAGTTAATAGATGTTATAGGGATACAGATAGACAAAATAAAGTCACAATGCGCAGAAAAGATATCACTTAATCTGCAGGCTCAAATACGTCAGGTGTGGGGGTGGGGTAATTGTTTAAATTTCTGTGGGATAGAAGAAAAAATTGGTCTCGCATGACCCAGATTAAGCGCCTGCAAAGAAAATAAAATAATTCATGTTTCCGGGGAAAAAATTTGCCCTGTGCGGAGGAAGCGATACCTGAAAACAAAACCTTTAAGAAATTTACATTTAGAATCACAATTTAAAACTTTGAAATGCTGCCTGGCATGTTGGTGCATAAAAGATTCGTACACATTCTGGAAAGTTTCTGTCAAATACCAGGCAAAAAAGGCTAAAAGTTGGGGAAGGAGGGGAGTAACGGGAAGGGGATTCAGGGGTATGTATAGATGTATATGAAACTACTCACGGTAAATGTGTGATGTAAGTACATTGATGTATACGAGTGTGTGTGTGTGTGTATGTGTGCGTGCATACGAAGTCAATTATAACAAATATTACCGTTCTTGGGTACAATTTCGTTTTGTTAAACGGAAGGTTTGCATATACGGTCCTAAGGCTCTTATTTATGTACTTGTAAACATGGCACAATAAAAGTCCATTACTTCTACCAGCTTTTAATAGGACAATTTTGAGAGATATAACTCAGCAATAATGCATTAAAACAAATGATAAAAGGTTGAAATATTTTCACAGTGAATGTACAACAATGAATAAATGTGTGATAAAGAATTGCTTGAGGGTAAGCATTTCATAAAATCTCCCACTTGGGTAATGAATATGAGACGTTAATACTGCTGGAAATTAGTTTTAATATACTCTAAAAGTCCAGGTTACCTACTCATGTAAAATAATTACAAAAGGAATGTTTAAGCCTATATAGCGAAGTATAATTCAAAGCATTAAAATAGATTATTTAAAGCTGCATTGTACTTGAGTCACCGGGTATGCCCTTCGGAGAAGTCTTCTGGCCTAACAATTTAGAAGAAAAGGCCAAAAATAACTATTCTAGAAGAAAAGGCCAAAAATAACTATTCCACCCAACCAGTTCCGATTTCAGTAGAAGGAAGAGAGAACACGCATATCAGGATGGTTACGTCACCATTTGTTAGAACTTTCCATAGACTAAAGAACCAATGGCTAAGGAGTAATAATCGCGAGCCTTGCTGACGTGGCCAGGTAGAAAGGACGGGAGAGGGAAAAGGAATTCAAAACAAAAGAATTGCTCGCACAAAAATAACTATTTACATTTTAAAAGTGGGACGAGTTCTACATTTCTGGAATACAAAACTTAGTTTTAAAAGGTATCGAATGCTTTAAATCTCCCAAATACTTCATGTGAGAAGCACAATAAGAACAGAAAAAAGGAAGAAAGAAAGAAAAAGGAATTTAATTTAAAATAACAAAATTTTTGAAGCAAGTTTTGAAGTTTAATATTAATGAAAAACATTTTTTTAAATATGTTTAGATATGTGAAGAACTTACAAATGAAATGTTATAAATAAAATGCATAATTAAAACGCTTGAGTCTTGGAGTTTACCCAGCAGGTTGAATAAGGCGATTAGACTTGGGATTCTATTCGGAAGGTCACAGATTCAAATCGTGTTATTGACTATCCTGACTGAAATGTTTCCTTTTTCCCCTCAATCCATTTTAAAAAAAAAGAAATATCAGTTTGGTTTTTCTCTGCCACGGATTCCCTTCCCATTTCATCATTCACCTTCATTCCATTTATATGTACTGCGTCTTCTGTGTTTCTGATCTCATCTATGACATAGTAGTACTGACCAATTTAAGGAGACCCTCATTGTACAAGTGCTCTGCATGTGCGTCCAGAGTAAAAACACTCCCGACAGGTGACTGACCCGGGCATTGGTGTGCAAGTCCCAAGGGATGTAAGTTAAGTGAACAAGCGGAGAAATGAAATACAGCAAAAGAAGAAGAATTTCCAATTCCTGAACACAATTTGCAAAAATTTGAGTAACAATTCACATTTCACAGTTTGCTTTAATAATAGAGAGTGCAAAATATTTTAAATCCAAAGCAAGTGCACTTTAATATTTTTTGAAATAAATACGATTAAAATGTCAAAAATGTTATAAAATTAATATTTATTCTTCTTTATTAAATAATTATGCAATAATAGCAATTAAGTATAGCTAAGTGTCCATAAATCAAAGGAAGTTACCTCTCCTTCACGGAACTTCCCCAATTGTTTTCACACTTTGAAATTTTCTAAGCAGGTACCACGGAGTCTCCCCTACATCAGCCAGCAACACTGACCACTAGATCAAGGAGGCAGTCATAACCACAGATCTGATATTCCTGAATATCAAGATGTGAAATGTTTGCATTTACAGTAATTTGAGTATATTTAATTTTATTTCTGTATACAATCTTTCGAGAGAAGATAATGTTTGGAAAAGCGCAGCACTTCATTATACGAATGAACAGAAAATATCTACTAAGAGGAAATGAACCAAGTGGGGTAGCTCAAGCGTAACGGTGGAGTCTCGCATTTTGAGAGGTCTTGGTCCATACCGTCTTTGGGTGTTTTCATAGTTTTCCCTGAACGTTTAGGTGAATGCTGGGACGATCTTTACTTTCCAGAAACTTTCCTTTTCCCTATTTCTGTACTTTTATTCCGTTAGTTCTGCTGATGGTGTCTGGCCGAGGAGCGTGGTGTAACGGTGACTTGCGCTTAGAAGAGGTTTCTGCTCTGGCGTCTGGTTGGAAGGGGACCCTCTGAGGAGCTCGAACCCTTTGGTAGGGGGAGCCGGATTATTATTGGAGTATTCCGTGCCTCGCCGCCCGTGAATTCTGGACGCCAGTGTCATCCTTACCTCATCCCTTCCTCCTAGAAGAGACTTAATTCGGAATAAAGGCACAGTCATTGAGCACGGCTAAAGTAACGACTTATTCTTCTCTGC
Source organism: Metallyticus violacea (assembly GCA_030762175.1). NCBI lineage: Eukaryota > Metazoa > Arthropoda > Insecta > Mantodea > Metallyticidae > Metallyticus > Metallyticus violacea. The sequence continues at coordinate 43,366,389 of CM060838.1, forward strand.
ATCTAATAGCCCACCCAACAATCCAATCCAAGAGTAAATAATCTACATGAAAAGATAGTATGACTAGAAACAATGAATAATAAATTAATGTTCAAAAAACGTTTTAAGATCTTCTACTTAATGTAGCTTTATAGTATTCCTTTCAAAAAACTCATTTATGTATGGATGAGAAAATTTTATGCACAGTTACAACTAGAGATCATCGGGTTTGATAATTCATAAGAAAACGAACTGTATAAATATTTGTGCCAACTCTCAACTAGCAAAAATATGTTACCTCTGTCTTCCTAGAAATATTCATATATATAGTGCAGAACAATAGAGTAATACAATCGATTTCTGAAATAAGTTTCTTGAGTTTCAAAAGAACTTACATTGAGAAGGTATGAAAAAGTATAACTACTCGCGTATATATGTGTGGGCCCAGTAGAACACACAGCAAATGAACACGTGGAGAGACCGTATTAAACTTTCACAAAGCTGCAACGGGCTCTACAGGCTCTAAAGAACTGTATCAAAGAAACAGAAATGCGTTTCCTGAAAGCGTTGCCAAGACTTGATCTCTGATGCTCTCAAGATTACAAGACAGGTCGCTGAATGAATTAGCAGCTCTAAAAAGAAGCAAATGCTGGAGTATGTACTGGAAGTACAAGAGTGGCCGCCTTTAACAGATAATCAATTACAAGCCTTGCAGAAAGAAAAGACCTCGATCGCTCGAGAATTCCATGGAGAGGAAGGGAGACTACCGTGTAAGTGAGATGGGGATCAGATCCCTTAATATGTACGAGAAGTCACCCAGTTCTTCCCTTCATTCGTCACTTGAAGCACTGATTGGTTAATCGACTGCGAGAGCTCTCGTCTTGAATTCGCTTCCAAGCACCATTTATTTCTGGCGCTTGATAGATGTGATAAACATATTCAATTTGATAAATTTTATTTCGGCTGCTTGATTTGTGTGTTCATTTCTACAATCTTCCAGTTATCGTGATTTTGATATGCTTGCATTACATAGGTTTATTCCATGTTAGAGTACTATACAGAATCTTGTAGTTTTAATAATATGTTTTAAAAGAAAATCAGGTTTTAAGCAATAATTATTCAATGATTTCTCTTAACTTTTCAACAGTCTTCTTTTATGATTTATACTATATTCAGAACACATTTCTACTATTTTTTTTATTTCAAAAATGTTTTTTTACTAGCATATTTCGTATATTATGGTCCTTACATTGTAAACTTGAAATGGGAATTCGTATTATTCTACCGAAGCATATATAAGAAATTTTAATTTTAAAATATTTTTTTTCAAATTAATCTCTCTTAAGGTAAATGCATTTATTTCAGTAATGCCCCAATGTTATTATCCCGCCTGTGAAGTAGTTTTACGGAAGATCTGCAAAACACTCCTTTACGATTCGAACCGCTTCTTGAATTGGTGAAAAACTCTCACAGTCAAGGAAAAGTTTGAATTTTGGGAACAAACAGAAGAAGAAGGGAGCGATATCAGGGGAGTAGAGTGTATGTTCCAATTGATAATTAATTTTGCGAATAGATGCACTGTCTCGATGAAAAGATATCTTCTTTCCTTCTGAAATGTGGGTATTTTATCACGAATTTTACATAGAGTTGGTTTATTGTAATAATGTAATAATAATAATAATACTCTCCAGTTATAGTATTACTCTTATGAATGTAATCAATTAGTACATTTCCTTTACCGTTCCAAAGTAAAAAATAATAAATAACTGATATCATAACCTTTCCTGCAGGTGTCCACTGCCCAGTGTCATGAGTACTGTTTCGATTCTGTGTGTGATTGTGGATATAATTATCACTTACAGTTGTAAACCGACGCAAAAAGTCAGTTCTGTTGCTGATAAAACGTCCCAAAGATCGTTTCGATATTTTCATGCGAATGCATTTTTAATTTTCGCCACCCCTCATGCGCAAAGCTTTTCATGCAGTCAACACGATCATCATCATAATTTCACGCATTTTAACTTAATATCATGTATTTGATCAATAAATTTATATGATGTTGCACATTTTAGACGTTCTTCATTTGGATTACTCTCAAGATTGGTACGGCCATGTTCAAATGCAGTAGTTAATTATTTGATCGTAGGTAATAAAGGAGAAAGAACCTTATCTATAGTTATTAATTTACAATTGATTTCCTTTGATGTTAAAATTTTTATCAAAGCAATTTTTCATTGTACGATTTATCTGTTTAATATCCACAGCACTCCTGGTTGAAAAATAGGTATAAATAAATTATTTGAAACAGTGACTTGGTATTTTAAATGCATGCTTTAGACAGATGCACCGAGAGGGGTGGGCGATTCGTTATGGCACGGATCTGCCAGGATCGTCTTCCTTGATTGAGATTTTATTCTAGATTTTCCTCAGTCATAAATGGAAAATTCCGGGGAGATACTCCAAATATAATCCTGGAACGCTTTCTTTCTTAAAAAAAAAATCTATTCCCAATTTTATTTCATCTCATGCATCATCAGCCCCCACTGTCTGTGGTGCCTCAGTAGTAAAAACTGGGTTAAACACTATTGAAAATTACAGATATAACGGATCTATCACATGTTCCGGTTCCTCTTCCAGCATACACTCAGGTTAATCTCCCATAAAAGTGGACCTGAAATGTACTATTACTATATAATTTGGCAGATTAGTTGTATTTACTTAAACCGCAATTTAGAGCTGTATGAGACCCCGAAGTCCTGTAACTGTGTTAAATTTTTTTATGATCAAATAATGCAGCATTTGCTTTCAAGAAATTTCCAAGCACTGAAGGTACCAGAAACGACAATTTCTTGTTTCGTATTGGCGCACATGCAGATGAAAGCTATGGTATCAAAGCGGGTTGCCCGCGATTACACGTTGTGGTTCTAGAGTTAATTTAAAAGCCTGAGCATCGTTAGTAATGGACGTTGTTTATTCATTATAATGTAAGGTAATAGTGTTGCTGTTAATAAAATGAAGAATAAGATCAAATTTATTTTCACATTTTTAAGCTTTACCAGACAGAAAAATATGAACCTCAAAATTTAAAACTGTTTCAAAATAAAGTGTTGCATTATGTCGTCCAGAAGTGTAGTTTTGTAGACAGCCATTGATATGGTAGACTGCACTTAAATTCGAGAATTACTTCTGGCGCTAGCACTCAGCAAATGAAATCTTCGAGCTAACTATTAGAACTCTTGAAGTTTTGAGACGAGGTATATGTATTAATCATCGCAAAGTCGGTGCAAAAAAAAAAAAAAAATCACTGGTTATAACATATATGTATAGACCTACCACAAGACTATTTTTGTAATCAGAATTGTATAGAATAGAAACACATTTCAACCACCTGTATGATGCATGAAAGTCAGTCGCAGTAACCAGCTAACCAGTGACAAGTTTAGTTAACTATGAGAAAATTCTGATGTTCATTTCGAGGGAAGAATGTATCGCTTACGTCACCACAAGAATTATTTGAGATGAACAAAATTGATTTGGTTTATTTATGGACGCTCTTTAACATCTCAGGTCATCAGCGTCTCATTCAATTCAGGACGTGAAATAGCCGATAAATTTTGCTCAGAGGCCTCTTTTTTCAGGCTCGAGGTTCTTTATCTTGCCGTAAATGTACGAACGACTTTATTTCCCTTCCGAAGGAAGCCATACTTAGGATTTTTACGCCCGGCCGGGATCGAACCCTTGATCTTGGGTTTAGTAGGCAAACATGCTTACCACTATACCGTCAGGACCTATGGATGCACAAAGGAAAAACATTTGTTTAATAGTGGAATGATTGCTCAATGAATGTTGTGCATACTCCATTGATGTCAAGATGGCAAAAAAGAGATGTTATGTTTTGTATGAGAGTGAATACTCTTATGTAATACCATTTGTCCAATTGATGAAAACAGTTTATATTAATTTGTTTAATTTATAGGTATTGTTGTTTTGTTTTTATCTTTGTTCAAAACCTTATAATTAACTATTAATTAATTAATGCAAAAAGATGCTTGAAATATCATGATAGTTACCGCACTCTGGCACTATGCTAAGTTTCTCACTCAGATTTTAACACAAAATTTTATATTTATGAGAACGATCCCAGAGCTAAGAGCAGCTGTTTCATTTGAATGTCTTTTTCAACAGAAAGAAAGGTTTCTGTAAATATAAAATTATTTCAAGTGTTTCACCAAAAGACGCAATAATACTTCTTGCTTTCCATTAAATACTTTGGAAGATTTTGAGCTCCTTTTTTCTTCCTGCGTTATGCTCTGTAGTTCGTTTTGAGCAGTTTCAGAATTTTGCATTACTATAAGCTTCCTTTTTAAAGTAATTTTCATTGTGAACGTGTCTTCCTTGATATGGATTCAACTGTCTGCCCAACAAGCACCTTAAAACGCGATCCATTCCTCTTCCGCTTGAAAGAACTTTCTCCGTCCAATAGGGGCCATCTAACTTTCATCAGCCCTTATCCCTTTTTTTTATTTTTTGTTTATTCTTCAGACAAGATGAAAGAGATGACTAGAAATGGAAAAGTATAAGAAAGATTCGATATGTTCCCTCAGAGATACATTCTGTATTTGGACAGGCGTGCAGTCCTACAGTTCTCTTGCAAAATCAAGCGGAGAAAGGTACGCACTGCGAAGCATTTGGAGGTGTTCGAAGACTTGAACATGCCACTAACTTTGAAAGAATTAAAAAATACATATAAGAGTTGTTAAATCTTTTAAGAAATGTTTCATATTATCAGAATTTCGTCTTCACTACGCCGCTTACAAAAGCAGCGTGAAATTAGAAATTCCTGTTTTAAACTAGTAATGTTAGTGGCAACTTGAAGTGATATCATAAAATAGGTTACATTAGAAATGCCACCAGCCCAAAACATATATACAGGATATTTTCGTGATAATTTTACATGTTTTCAGAGATGATTGAAGACAAAAGTATTATCGAGATAAGGAACTACCTAACGCAAATGCCTTATTAAAAAGTTATTAGCAAAAACCGTTGTTGATACGTTGCAAGAGATATAGTACTAACTGTGACATAGTATGTGGAGGTTTTATAACTTCATTTATTTTAAGTACATTCTGAACTCTTTTATTCCTTGTCGTGTATTGTATTTCAAGAAAGTAAATGTACATATTTTGCGGGACAGTATCATTAAGGCGCGAATGTATGGAGCACATTACTGGAGTTCTCAGAAATTTTCAAGTTCTTATTTAGTTGCTTTGTCAAAATATATGCTAAATGCCATGAAACTAGTGAAAATCAACATGTAGTCCAACTAATGATAGTTGATCCGTATTAGTGAATATCAAATACTACAAGGAAAACATTTCACAACCAAGCATGATACAACAAACGCAGTGCTCAAGGCTTCATTACTTAATTAACGAATCTAGAGTTAGCGTCCTCCATGTTCTGTTTCGTTTTTGTGGCTTTTCACTGACGAAGCCTGTTTCGCTACTCGTGGGACTCTCAATATAGAAATGCTCATGTATGAACCAATCTAAAATCCCATGCTACATTTGTGAGCAGTCATTAACAAAGATTTGTTGCAATGGGTGGGCATACATAGTTTCTTAATAGATCACATATTATTCTACTCCCTTCCCTTAACTGGACTAGACACTGTGTCCTTGAGAGAAACATTTCTCAAGCTCAAAATGAAACATGTCTCACTTGGTGTTCTTCAATGCTGTTAGTTTCAGCAAGATGGAACTTCCAGCAAAATGGGACCCCAGCTCATTTTGAAAATGGTACTATTGAATATTTTGATCAGACTTTCTCGCAGCATTCGATAGGAATATGGGGCCCTGTTTCTTGGCCTGTTCGTTCGCCTGGTTTCTTTTTGTGGGGTCACGTAAAAAGTCTTGGCTAAGAGACACTCTGTAGAGAATGAAAAGGACCTCCTAACAAGAATCCTAAGTGCATGAGTCATCGATGGAATAGCTCGAGGCACGCGATAGAGCTTTATGCCTGCATTAAAATTTAACCATGTGGTCATCAAGGCTTTTTATATATCATTTGAATGTGTGTCCAAAATGACTTTTGAATGATAATTTTATAGAGTGGGAAATCTTATCTTAAATGCTTACGTCCTTCCCCATTATTTCTGAAAGTCTGTAACGTCATTACTTAAACGTCTTGTTCACGAAACCTCTCTGGAAATAACATGAACCTAACAAACAAAGCTTACAAGAATATTTCTCGAATATGAGATGTAAATTATTTTAAGTGCGTAAATTACATTATAGGGGTTGCATGAAAGTCATTTCACGTTATTGTTTTGACTTTGTAAGTTGTAACAATAGAGTTACAAATTATACTTTTTCATTGCCTTTTCATAAATGTGACAATTATGCATAAATGTTTGGCCGTTTCTGTGCTCTCCAGATATAATGCTCTTATTTGTCTGATAACGGGCATTAAGACTCTTCATGCATTTACTTGATAAAGGAGTTCACGTTTGGTGATAAGTGATAATTATTTAATAAATAAACAATTTCACAACTCATCTTAGCATTGCCTCTATGATGAAGAGTTGTTTATGACTCAGTCTGGGACAAATGAAAATCATACACATGGGAATTTATTTTATTTCTGTTAAATTAATGGTTTAGCTTTGCTACGGCTGACTCGTTTGAAGTGCTGTTTTCAAAATTTGAAAATATTAAAAGCACGTAAACAAATTAGGCACAAATCTTAAATTAATATGTGCTTTTATTTATAAAAACTTATTAAATTTAATGATTAATGCCAATTAGTACAGCAGCATACTTTATTTAACAAAACGATTTCCCCAGAATTTTCGCCACGTTGTTAGTTATCGTATTCATTTGTTATGTACACACACACACACACACACACACACACACACACACACACACACAATAATTTGAACTAAAATAATCCTTTTCTGAAACTTGCTCTCGTATAAAATAAATAATGTCATGGGTGTATACTTTTTAATTGATGTAAATACGAAATTAAAATTTAGATCCTCAGTTATGTTAAAAAATAGATCAGTGAAACAATTAAGCCACACTTTATTTTAACAATAATGGGGCACAGTTCTGTTTGACTCTTTTAGTAAAAAATATAAAAGAAGGAAGATGGACATGTTGGTGAGGTCACCGAAGGTGTATATACTCTTGAATCGCAGGTCTGCAGATCCTCTTTGACTGAGATTTTTCCTCAACCTTCACAAATGCCGAATGTGAGTAAGGTAGCCTAAATTAGGCATGGAATGTGTCTTCCTTTTAAAACATTTCCAGAATTATCATTTCAATCAATGTTCAATAATATCTAATAGCTCAATAGTAAACACTATAACATAGAACAAGACAGTTATGTCCAAGTTCTGAACTTTGAGGCTTAAATTGCACTGGCTTAGTTCACCATGAGTGAATCTGGAATCTGGGATCTCTACTTTCAGAAGTTTGTTACAGTTTTCTTAACTTCCCCAACAGCAGTGAAAGGTCCTGTGTTCAGAACAGCATGCAAGGTAGGCTATGAATGTGGACTAATGGCATGCCCAACACCGTCCCGGTGTTTGAACCTAGGAACCGTGACGCCATGTTTGTGTGTGTAAAAGCCATTCCTCTGGCGGACAAGCCTTCATCAATCTTACTTTGTGTGCGGGAAGCGGTAAAAATAGCACTCAACCCCCTCCCCCCTGTGGCGATGTCGTTCTCTGCCACTTTATTTGCTCCTGTTTCTGTAATAAAGAAGGGCTCAAACATTTTGTTGCCATGACACAGCTGGGAAATATGTTAATGTGCCCGAACCATCTGATTACGTCCGTCATTGTATGCTCATGTTATAGATAGACATAGAGCCTGGGGCTGGACCGGAAAAATAGATTTAAACACCAGAAAAGAAAGTGATAATTTTACTTTGTAGTTGAAAATAACTGTTTGGTAACAACATATTGCATATCTTTTGAATAATCGTATTTTACAACACTTTCATCACGAAAGTAATTGAGCATCCTCGATGATCCCCTTAAAATTTTAGAGTCAAAATTCTTTGATAAAGTAGACCCATATTCAGGCTCAATTCCTTTATTTCTAATACCTTTTATCTCTCCCCTTTCCCATCCTGTTCAATTGGCCACGTCAGATTGGCTCGCCAGCTAATACTTAGTTCGTATTTGTTCCTTCGTTTATCAAAGTTCTAGCAACCTGTGACTTAACCACTCTGACTGCCATGTACACCCTCGTCTTCTCTCCCCAATGAGAGTCGCTTTCAAAACAGCAGGGCATTTGCTTTCGGTCTTCCATTAAAATAGTTAGGCCCGGAGCCTTCTCCAAATAGTATCGTATGTTTTATAACGTTCATTGTAATGTATTGCGTTGTATTTGACTATATTGGTCTTTTGTAATTCTTTTAATGAGTAGGAATCTCATATTTGAAAGTTAATGAGTTAAAATTGTCATCTTTGGCAGCATTGAAGCTCTTTAACTTATTAACCAATGGGAATATTTTATTAAATCCTTTTCCCATGTAATTGTGTGTTACTGTTTTATTAAATTCCTTATAGTTTATTTGAGCAATATTCTGGGAAGTTATACTTGTTTAAAGGATATGTTGTTGATTTACATGTCACATTATTTTGCAGTTTTCAAATACAAATGTATTTAATGTGGGTATTACATTTACATTCAGTATTTTTTAATAAATTGTATGGAAACTATAAAACATTCTTCTCCCATATTGTAAATTATCTTTATTCAGCCTCATCCTGGGGGTCCTTCCAGTACACTTCCAAGGCTAAAAATTGTTCGGAGATTAACGGGGAATATCGAGCCTGAGATTATGTAGTTATATAACCGTTTTACGTAGCAAAGATAAAACGGAGCTAAAAGATTTCTGTACCAAATAGTTCTCTATGATTAAGCAAAAGAACTCCCAAAATAATGAAGACATTTTAAATATACACTAATGCTAAGATGTTTATTTAGTACTTTAAATTAAAGAGAAAAATGTAGCAGTGGCATTAAGTTACTTTTATTAATTTTTTTAAACTTATGAGTAAAATGCAAAATTATGCTGAGAATGTTAAATCTGCAAGAAAGCCTCAGTATCTCATGATAATCCAGCAATGTACTAAGAATGATAGTTTTGAGAATTAAACCCTTTAGTAAAGTGTAATCTCAGAACATTATTAAGCATATCCTGATATTTCTTTTCAATTCTCTTATTTTGTCTCTCTTTTAAAATGGGTGAATAAATGTTCCAACAAGTTTACGTCCCTTCCCTAATAATATCTGGTTTAGTAAAAACGATTTGAGATGACTGACTTAATGCTATGCCTGATTGCAGGCTTTTTGAGTGCAATTTATTGTCAAAATGGAAGAAAAGGATTACTCAAGACCTCAAAAGAATTTGAACGCCCTCACAAAACTCCTAGTAGAGAATAAGGGCTTTAGGTATTGGCGTGCCTCAACAGTGAATAACAAGAATAAGACTTTATGTCAAGCGTAAAATAGAGCGCTTTGAAATGAAACAAATTTAATTAGTAAACTATGATGATGACTTAAAGAATAATATTTACTATATAATAGTTTTTTGTTTCAGAAATAATTTTTCTGTGATCAAAAACTTAAAATTACTAGCCATAATAAAGTAATAGAATCAACGATAACAATAACTGAGAAAATTTTGGGTTTCACTTAATGCTTGTAATCAGCATTTAATACTTTTCTTAAATGAGGCTTCGTTTCATTTACTTGGTTAAACTTAACTATAGTCACTGGAGCACAGAAAAGCTGCTATTATTTCACGACGTTCACTTGAAGGATTAAAAAAAATTTTGGTGTGTTTTGACCTAAGGCAAATAATAGAGCCTAAATTTGTTTATTATACTGTAAATTCAGAGAGCTATTGCATTACTTTTTTGCTTCTTAGGTTTGGCGATTCCGTTGTCCTAAACTTATTAACCAGACATCTAACAGTTTCTCTACCTGGAACTGCAATGCCAAGAAATTGTTCCTGAAATTGTCCACACACCTGATTACATGATTTAGTTTTTTACGTATGAATCGTACATAAAAATTCTTTGCTCAACCGTCAATTTTTCGGTATGCCGTTTAGTGGACTAATAGGAATAATCTAATGTAATTCACAGACACCACAAACAAACTTTCACGTTTGAGATACACAATGAATGAGCCCTAATCTTTGCTACTCGAACAGAAGGCAGTAACTGACACAATATAACACAGCTAATAAACATAGCCTTGAGCGGGTCATTCACCGTTAGTGAGCTACTGTAATAATGTCCAGGTTACTGCAGTGCAAGCAAGCTACGCATATAAGCGATCTACGGCCCGATTATACATGGAATTCATGGTATGTATATATACATTGATATTGTAACGGGTCATCGATAACTTCCTCCGCACGGGCGCAGGTTAGTACTACTACATTTCTGACATTTCTTTTTTCGAAACCGGTTACAAGCAGGTAATCCACCCACCGTTGCTCGTGGCCTCTGGAGTGTAGGCTTGCCTTGGTGTTTAAGTGAACACAATAACTATACGCTTGGTGCAAGGTCAGTGCTGCCACCCGAATGCGCTTCCTTTGTGAAATATTTGCTGCGGAGCGACTTCTCAATGACATGTATGAATATATACATGTTAAACTTTTGTGTATCAACTACATATGGTTTTATCCTTTTTATGCACACATGCATTCAAACTGGATGATAAGAATAAGATATTCAACTGTAGTTAAAAAGAAATGTTCACAGACTAGGTTATATTTTGGTGAAATGGGTATCTGTCTTCTTTTTGAATGAGAAAACTTAATGGATAGATAAGCAGTTTGTAGATATAAAGTTTTAGTTCAGTTTTAATGGTTCTCTCTTATTATTCATCAACATTTTCTTTTTGTACCACCATTCTATAGAGTTTTTCTTTTTTCGTAACTGTAGTAAAATAATATTTCCAAGTATCTAATAATATATAAAAAACAAGCGTTGAGTACTTAAAATGTGTATATTGTAAGAAAAAATAATAACATCTATCTGATCCTAAGGCCACTTCTTTCCGTAATTTCTTTGTTAAAGTTCTTAGTAGTGTTCTTTCGGTATAAAATTAAAAAGATATAAGACTTTTTCTGCTCTATATCCACATTGAAAATGAAATTAAATCCTTGGCAAATATATTACTTAGGTATATTAACCGTAGAAATGTTTACCTCCAAACGTTGATCTGTGCTTCTATTTCCAGAATGCTTAAACGACAACTGTGCTGGGCGCGGAGTTTTTATCCCTCTCATCATGCTTAAGGCTGTTTGAACTTGCTGTAGACTTTTCCCTTTTACTTTTTGTCGTGCTCAAATCCTCTGCAACGATTTCTGCCGCTTTGCTGTATAAATATATCATACAGCATGATGTACCTATAATCGATACATCGAGAAAATATGTTTTAAAAACTTTTTTAAAACAGATCTGTTGAAATGTCAAGCCTTGCGTTTTTAAAAAAATAAAAACAGAAATGCGTTGGGTATAGAAATCAAGAGAGAGGTATCGCGTGCATTAGACAGGCTTTTAACTTGAGATACAAGAGTTATAAACAGATATAAAGATGTGCCTGCACAATTAATACATTCTAATGAACTTTAAAATAAATGTTGTGAAAACAACACAATAACACTTTCTATTCGATCAATACTATATTGAAAAGACGCTTTCAATAATCGAGATTGCGTTATGAAAATAAGTGCAACATAGCAAATGTTTATGAATAAACTTGCAGTGTTTCTCGAATATAAACATTTTGAAATCGAAGAACATCGCAGTTGAAATCTGTAAAAACTGACCACTGTCAAAGGGCATAAAGGTCTGTTTGCTTCTCAATTCGATACGGTTTTTATTTTTTCAACATGAAAATTAATTTTTTTGTATTTATGCAAGCTATTTGCCTTTAAGTTGATTACCTCTTATTTTTATTTTAAATATCCTTCCATAAAAGTAGCATATTTTTATTATATCATTCTAAACGATGGGTTGCGAACTTATTTTTGCTCCAAAAATGCAGAAATGAATGTATGTGAAGGCATTATGTGATTAAATCTTCCAAATCAGTGACTGTTCTACCTCCTGTAAACAGAAAACCTATTGAAGCTCGCAAAATGCACGATGATTCCTTCCGACAATCCGTGACGTGGAAGGTAACATTACAACTTTACCTGCACTGTAGCAAATGACCGGGTCAGACACAAATAACGTTCGCAAAAGAACGACGTTTACCAATTTCAGTTCTTCAAACTAAAACTTTCTGGAAATCTTATAGAATGAGAATGATTTATGTTTTCAGTTGAAATAAAAATGGTATTGAGAGTCCAGGGGAGAAGACAAATAAGAATATTAAGCTAATCATAACATTTCAAAAGAGGCATACAAGCTTAGTTCTCTGGATTAATCATATTTTTTCAAAGAGGCCTAAATATGAAAAATAAAACAATAAAATGCATTATAATAATAATAATAATAATAATAATAATAATAATAATAATAATAATAATAATAATAATAATACGCTTTAGGAATAAAAATCTTAACAGAATTGTTTTTAGCTATACATTATTCAGCTAATAAGCCCTTTAATCTTAAATTATATAAAGGAATATAGTTAATCATAACATTTGATTTGCATTCAAAAGGTATTATTATTATTATTATTATTATTATTATTATTATTATTATTATTACTTATGAACGTATTTTTTCTGCAGCACCAACATAAGTACGAGGTATCAGTGACCATTTGGAATTCATTAGATTTTAAAATTGACTAAGTGATAAAATGAGTCACTGTTTTTATTTTAGCACATTCACTTCTAACTACCTATTAAAATAAACGTGTTTTACATACAAATAATTAGAGAATTATTTTTTGCTATTACGTTTTAATAAATACACTCTAGCTATAATAAATTGAATAATTTAAAGTGCTTGTGTATGTCTATACATATATATCGTGAACTAGAGAAGCTGAAATATATAATACATTATTTAAGTGTTTTATCTGTCTCAGTACATTCACTGTAACTTGGGCTTTTGCATTCCAAGCTCATCTGCAAAATGTCTTTTTTTTTTTTTTTTTTTTTTTTATTTTTAAGACAGAGGCAAGGATTTGTTCTATTTCCCCCACCTTTATTCTCTCTTTGTAGAGATTTCCTCTTGCATCTCTTACATTTTTGGAAAATTTGCTATCGGATGGTTTAATAACTTGAGTCTTAACAAATTTTGATGGCAGACCCTGCGGATTTATTTTTATTAAAACAAAATTGACAATCGGGGGAAAAATACTTGCCCTACAATGAATGTACGGTCAGACATGCCGCTACGAAAACGTTTCACGATGTATATGAGGGTAATAGAGCATATCATGAAAGGGAGGTGTTGTAATTAATGAACTTTGAATATGATATGCCCATGTTTTTGTTGTTCGTTTTGTTTTATATTGCAGTTTGGTAGAACTCACATGCATGGCTAAGGGATTTAAGGAATGATGATGATGATAATAATAATAATAATAATAATAATAATAATAATAATAATAATAATACAATAAAACAGGAAATTGTTAAAATTTTACAAAGTATTAATTGTTATATACTTGACATTTTTACGAAAATGTTGGCGGAAAAAATTATAAAACATAAGTCAAATTTATGCGTTGAATTAAATCCTGCATATTTAAAAATATGATACCAAAAACCTGTTCAGTCTACATAAGAAAAAATTGTAAAGACCAGTAACAAACCGACATATAAAAATAAGTCTTATCAACAGAAAAATCTACAGGATTAAATACAAGAATGAAGTTTCTCTATAGCCTAGTGCTAGCGTTTGCGACTACCAATCTGGAGGTCATGCGTTCCAACTCCGGTTAAACTGAGCTGTTTGGGTAAGTATTTTTCGGAGTTTTTCCTTACCCTGAGAAGGTGAATGCGCCAGCTTTAAGGAATGATGATTATGGCTTAAGGGGTGCAAAACTGCTATGGTCATTAGCGCCCAAGCTTTAAGGGCTTCTAGCTCATTTGTCCATCATTAATTTATTTCCTTTTATTAATTCCTACAGACTTACACCTACAGTATTCAGTCTACAACCGACAGATGTCGGGAGAAAACCAATGAAGTCAAAGCGACAGTAAATAAAACATTAGAAGGGGAAAAATAAGCTATTTGAAAGAAAAAAAAAACATCAAAACAAAGACCATAGGTGACGTAATTGCTTTCGAAGTATAAATACCTCGATATTTCATCGTTGTATACCCAAATACATCGACCTCTACAGGTAATGAATGAAATACATGCATTTTAGAGCACTGAATTTATAAGGGTTAAGCGATATACTATCGTGCCGGTTTACATACGAGCGCCAATTGACATGCTGTTCACATTTAAGCACCCAGTTTAGTTTCTATGTTCATATTTTGCAATATTCCTTTCAAATGTACATATATTACCTAAATTTTAGATGTACCAAAAATCTTTAAACAACATTGCGTTATAAAAAAGACATTTTAGAATAAGCAACTACTTAATAAGACAGTAACTGAGTTAAATTGTCAACTCATTTGGCCCCAGACATTGGAGTTTCACACAGAAGGCATATCGTGGTCCATTTCAAATGCTCTCACCCTAAATTAATAAGAGTAATCATTGACACAAAACAAAATATTTTAAATATTCTACCAGTTAATATTCCGAAGGATTGCCTTTCTGCATACTTTATGCAAGTTTGGTTTAGTGTCATTGATCAAAGTTAATAAAATAGCACATGCACTTTGAAGTTATTAAATAAACTACCTTTATACCATATTATTACGTATGCCATTTGTTACAACTCAGTGATTACTTTTTTTTTTCAAGTACAGAAATATCCTTTTAATAAATTAGTGTCAGCTAGTGGAGACTCTCTGAATGTCGGGTATTGTTCGTTTTAAAGATTGGACTCTGCTTTAGCAAACCTTTGTTAGTCCTCCTGTACCCAGGATGCATGTTTTTGAAGTCCTTCAACAACAACAAGCAGGTCAGGGGTTTATCAACCACTTTGAAGTCTGCAAAGTGCTTACTTGTTTGAAATACCTCTCTCACGTGCAATGCACTCTCGTCTTCTGCAAAACTGGGTCTGCTGTCTTTTTGTAGCTACACCAACATAACAGCACAAAGCTGCTTCATTAAAAATATCACGAAAATTAATAAGCAAAGACAACAGATTTATGTGCAAAAATATTATATGTATTTTTTATTCATGTAGTGTCATTTTTCGTTTGTCAGTGCTATCAAATGTACGTTAATCTGTGAGAAGACAGCTCACGTGGTGAAGAAATCACATGCTAATAATCTCTCTCTCTCTCTCTCTCTCTCTCTCTCTCTCTCTTTTAACTTTCAGTGTTCCCTAACTAAAGGCGGTCAAGGAGTATCATTTACAGCAGTCGGAGCGTTGTCTTTGTGCCTTTCGGACGTTCATAAGTTCTGAAACAAATTGTTTTGTTCCTCGATTATCTGTTCTAAAGAAGAGAAGGAACGGTTAATGGAAAAGACAGATAATCCGTACTTGCCTTATTTTTATATCCATTTTGCTAACCTGTAGTACCAGCATTTCATGTTTCTTATGCCTATTTTAATTATAATTAAAAAAATGTTCAAGAACGAAGTACCATCTTCTTGCTCTGAAACTGCACCAGTGTACGTTGATTAATGACACCCCTAACTGTTTGACACCGACATCAAATGAATTAGTTAAGTGACCTTTATACTATTATCAGATCTTTTTATAATGTTCACTTTCGTTTCCGTATCCAAAACTTTGCGTTTTCTCTTAACTGATAGTGAAGACATTCTGGGATGAAATTGCACAACAAAGTGAAAACGACTTCAAGGTTATCGTACTGTAAACGATTAAAGTGTTAAAATAAGGGAGAGGTGTTTGATTATCGAATTTATCGTTATGTAGTAGCTAGAACTAAAGTCCATTGCAACTTAACTGGGTTTTCGCGTTTATGTTTGGACAATTGAGTTTGGAATCGAATATGGATCGATTAATCGAGAGGAAGGTAATTGTGGTTCTGCTGTATTTGTGCGTTAGCAGTTATAGTGCCAAAAATTCGTGTACTTTAGAACATGGAAATTTCATGTATGATTCGTATTGAAACACTCTTGCAAAACTGTGAGATGACGTTTTGTAAGAATATTTTTTCCTTGATGTTCCTGCACCTCACAGATCTACTGTTCATAATCCTTAAATAGATTTAGGGATTTGGGTTCTGCTTTCGATAAGGAGCGGAAAATAATCACCCAAGGAGAAATTTGACGAAATTGGAGGAGGTTAGAACGAAGTTCAGTTAACCTCTGCAAAGGCTTGCACAGGAAATGGGAATATCACAAATCTCGGATTTGAATACCACCAATTGTTTTCAAATGAAAGGAAATTAAAAAAATTCTTAATGGATTATCGCACATTGAATGTAAAACTGCATTTTTGCAACTGGGCTCCGCGCATGCAGTTGATCTGTCATTGGCTTTAGTTCAGGAAAAATTTGAGGTCATTTTTAAGGGATTATGGCCAGCGGATTCGTACAGCTTGCAATATGTGGTTTCTATTTATAAGGAAATGTTAAAATATATCGAATAACCTGCATATTTTCGAACACTGAAAAACTATATAAGAAGAAATAATGGACGTGAATACAATCTTTCTTAAAATGTGTCTGAAATTTGTGGTAGCATCATTTTCAATATCTTTCATTGCATCTTCTAGCTCGTCATTGTGCTTGTAATTTACATGGGAGATTCATGAGCGCTCTCGCGAGATCCTCATTTAAAAGCGCTATACATTAAGCATCCATTGCGTATCTTTGCTCAGTAGGTATGGATTTACTTTTTATATAAGCCTTCCTTGAGATAAAGGGTACTCCTGATATCTTTTGACTGCAATAGTTAAGCGTGTATAGTAGAGCAAGAATGCTTAGAAAGTTATTTAAATCTGGAAAAATACTTGAGAGTTATTAAGGAAAGAAGTAAATTATATTCTTTTTTTAGTTAATGGAGCTATCTAAATAACGTAATTACTTTCATCATGGTAGGCATACTGATCTGTACACAGAAATACAAAAATAGACGGTCCACGACATTTTCAGGTACTTGTTCAGATTTCACGCAACCAATAGTAATCACCAGATGTCACGATAAGAACAATAAATTTAGAATGCAGATGACCTGTCTATCCTTTCATTCCTTTCTATATAGCAATGGAAACATTTTTCAGCACATGATATTATATGAGTTTTAATAATGCCTTTTCAACCACTGAGCTCCAAGGGGAATGTTTCATCGCTTTAAGATCAGGTTATTTCAGATTGGGGATCATTAAACATGAAATACACAAGGATCAATGCTAGGTTTATTTTTCCTTTTAGTATACATTAATGATCTGTCATTGCAAGAAAAAATTCAGCTTTCATTGCATTCTTTGCCGATGACGTCAGTGTAACAGTTTCCAGCAGGAACAACAATAATCTGAAATTAATTACGTGCTCAAGTTCATGTGTGACTGGTTTAAAGCTAATGATTACCATTAAAAATTGATGAAACAGAGGTTACAACATTTGTAACATATAACTCTCCAGACTCCAGTACACACGTAGAAATAAATAATGAAATATTAGAGCAACCAACAGATTTTAAGTTTCTAGATCTCCAAGTTTGTAAATTGGAAAGCACGTGTATCAAAACTAAGATCTGCTGCAACGCTCTCAAATCACCATCTCATTTCAGTTCCAGATCTCCACCAATTTTTTATTATACTTATATTACGAACTATGGGTTGATATTTTGGGTTAATTTAGTTCAAAGCAAGCAAGTTTTCCTACAGCAATAATTTGTGATGCAAACAACAAAAAATTACGTAAGAGTGTATTTCGAAAAAAGAATATTGTTACGCATTTGATACTAAGATAAATTAGCAATGGTCTATGAAAATCTGGTTTGAGACTAGTGCTGATTATTGTGCATTTGCATATTTTTCAAAAGTATTATTGATTTTTAACATAAAGATCCATAATAGAAAGTATACATTTGCAAGGAAATGTCAAAATTGTAATGCCTTCCTAAATAATTTCAAAGTATTAGTGTTATCTGCTGATAAATAAATTAATAAATCTCCTCTTACAGAATACCTATGTACTAAGACCTATTATTTTAATTATTGATAACATATTAAATGAATTGCTTATTTCAAAAACACCTTAATTGACAAAATACTAACTTTAGCAAAACCAAATAAATTATTGAAACAGTAAGACAAATTGATGAAAGAAGGTTACATTTTAACTAAATACTAAATAATGCCTCGCAAGTAAATTGTTAACACTAAGCATCAAGTTTCTGTATTTAATGCAATGTAAAATTGTTTTAGTTTTTTATTCTGACTTAGACAAAAATAAAATAAAATAAAACAATGGAATGTAATGTAACTAAAATAGCAATGACTAGATAGGCAGATAAGGATAAACACTTAAAGAGTCACTAATTAAGTATCACAATATTTCGAATAGCTGTGTTCTTCATTTTTTTAAATGGTGTTTAACGCCCGTTTTTACTATTGAAGCACCAGAGGCGGTGAACGCTGATGATACATGAAATGAAATGATATTTTGGTAAAGGGTATTTTAACGAAGAAATCGTTCCAGGCCTAAGTTTTTAGGATACCTCCCCGGCATTTGCCATTTATGAGGACTAGGAAATCCTTGGAAAAAAAGCGCAGTCAGGGAGGACGATTCTGGTGAGAATCGAATCCCAGACCTCCTGCTCACTAGTCCGCTCCTAAACGACCTCAGTCACCCTTGGCGGTTTGTGTGTTCTTCAATGGCAAAAAACCGCCTTGGGTGGCCGAGGTCGTTAAGGCGCGGACTCGTGAGCGGGAGGTCTGGGGTTCGAATCCCGCCAGGACCTAACTCCTCCCTGACTGCGGTTTTTTTCAGGTTTTTCTCAGTCTTCATAAATGGCAAATGCTGGGAAGGTACCCTAAACATAGGCCTGGAACGATTCCTTCCTTCAAAATTAAATCCTTTCCCAATATATCATTTCATCTCGTGTATCATCAGTGTCCATCGCCTGTGGTGCCTCAGTAGTAAAAACGGACGTTAAACACTACTCATTCATTCAATGGCACGAAGATACATTATTCCGCTTATCTAGTTATTATTATTTTAGTTATATATGTTTTTAAGATGAAAATATATTTCATATTTAAGTACATAAAAGGTTAGTTACTGGTTAATAGGCACATTATTCTCGCGTTTCAAGCAATTTTTTTCAATTAATAGGTAACAATATTTAAAACAAAACAATTTAACAGTGGCTGCTTAAAGTTGTTACACTATTTCAATGTTTCTAGCAGGTTTTGCAATCAATTGGTTATAATATTTTAAGAAGAAAATAAATGTTACATTTGAAACAAATATAGTATTTGCATTTAGGTTATTACTATTCTTGCGCTTCTAGCAGGTCAATGACAGACCAGTTAATATTCTCGCCAGAAGGATGAGAAGGATTTTTTATCAGGAATGTACTGTAGACACTTATTAATTCCTACATTTTGTTGTTTCAATAGGCACACCTTGCGGCGTTGATGGTTAACGGGAAATGAATATGTTTTTGATGAAATATGATTAAGTAGTAGGGAAAATTAATCAGTTACATCAAGAGTTGATGTAATATAGGTTCTGGAGATGTGCTGATTGAGCGGACCGATTTTAATTGGGCCAGTTCTTTGTCTGTCTCCTCTTGTTTCTGATTATTTCCTGCTGATGAATCTTGAATTCCCGTAAATGTCTCGGCTATGTTGGTGTTCTAAACACCATATCCGGCCCTATCGAAATGGTGTTCCTCTCAGGTATCCTGCAAGGAGTTTTTCTTGATTTATCACAGGGGAGTAAAAGACACTGAGTAGGACGTTGTCAAACAATAAGAGTTGATGCACAGTTCACAGCGTTTATTTTAAGTCACTTATAATTCCGGACACGCCTGGACCACTTGCAAGTAGTTGAACAAAAGTATTACCGCGAAGTTAGAATAGAAAACTCGATTCCTCATTGGCTGAAAGTGTCCCTTTTTCCCTGTGTTGGATACGTTATACCGCGAGACTTCTCTTTTTAAGGGTCGCTTTCCCAAGAGTGAAAGCGAGCTTATATGGTCTTCCAGGTCTGTTTAACAGATGCTATAATAGAAAGGGTCCTGTGCTATTCAAAAGTTGACCTTACGAATCGCTCCAGACTGTGGCAACAAAGACATATATTTCGTCTTTAATATATTATCTTTGCCTCTTGTTCACTTCAAAACAGTATATACATTAAAAGATATACATTAATACATGATTAACTCGTAATACCTTATAATTAGTGTTTATTATTTCTACAGGAGCCGAATCTGGATCTCCCGTTACAACCTTTTAATAACTCTTTTATTTTGGCAACTGTCGTTCCTTCCTGTGATTAAATTTCAAGGAGAAGCAACTGGTCTAGTTACAAGTACATTGCAGTAAAAATAATGAAAAGTTTAAATGTTTAGAGATGTCGTTTGCCATCGAAATATCTCATACTTTTTAAACAGAAAATCTAATCGTCTTATATATTATTGTCCATCAATTTTTGTGGTCGTGGACTTCGGTATTTTGGTCAAAAGTGATCGTAGAGGGTTTTGCAATCAACGCTCCAAACATGTTTTACAAAATAAAACTTTGACAAGGCATTACAAGTAATAAATATTTTAATGAATGTAATTAAAATGTTTTATAAATGAATGCTGTTTATTATATTTTCTCACATTAAAATATGACAATTATTTCATATACTACAACATTTTCTGTAAAAGTGATTAATTATACCAGGCAATGTGCCTATCTTTAATTTGCAACTATTTATACCACATAATGCAAAACTTGGAATGTTATAGTTCAAAGTGCTTCTGTACATGAACCCTTGGAACGCAATTGAATTTTATGCTACATTATGGGCGTATTAGCAATATATCAGCTTGAAGCGTCTATGACAGCTGTGTTTTGCATAGAGCGGCGCTGCCAAATTGACTGGTGCATCACCATTTTCTGATAATTTTCAAATAAGTTGATGAGCGAACATTCATCAGAGAGTGCCATGTGTATGTTACCCGCTTACTGTGGCTCGCATCACTGCAATTGGTTATGTGTAACTCAGTTCTAATGAAAGCAGACTGTTTTGTTCCCTATCTCAGAGTGAACAACCTGAATTGTGTAGACCGTTCCTTATATTGCCGGGGCGCGAATCGCGTGCTCCGTGTATTACTACACTGGGGGTTTTCTGTTCTAAAACCCCCACGTTAATTACTTTTGAGTGATAGTACCATGTGCTATAATGACTACTAACCTTGTTATAAGTGGCGTTGAAAGTGCTGTACATCTGCATTCAGACATCCCTGGCATCTTCGGATGAAATTTCTATTCCAAGCAAAAGTTCTTCTTACGCAATTTTCACAATTGCTTTTCTTATATTATGCTTAGGTAGTCTATGATGTGGAGATTGTTCCTGTTCAATGAAACCATGCCTCATCTAAGAAAAATATTAAATATGGGTCAATAGTACCATTAACGATATTTTGTAAAATCCAGTTACAGAAATTTACTTGTTTTTCGTCGTCACGAGGTTGCAATTCATGAATTACATTCACTCTGTAAGGTTTCAATTTTAAAAGTTTAGCAGCTCTATGAACAGAAACACCCACTTGCTGTGCAAGTCATCTTACATACTTCTTTGGAGAGCCTTCAAATGATGCACTAATTATGGCAATTTTTTGCTCCGTTAGACTATTTATTTTCACTTCTTAGGTTAGCGATTAGTGATCCTTTGTCCTGTTTCTCGTCCTGGATCTGGAATACCAGGACATTTCTCCTGAAATTGTCTATACACCTTTCTAGATTATTCGGTTTTTATGTTGTGTCGTACATAAATATTCTTCGTTCGACCGTGAGTTTTTGGTAGGTATTTCAGTAAATTAATAAGAATAATCTAATCACACATCATAGTTGTCTTGAATAACTTTCACTTTTAAGATGCACAAACTCTAGTCTTTACAGCTCGAACAGAAGGCAGAACTGAAACAGCATAACACAACTGATAAAGTAGCCATGAGCGGGTCATTCACCGCTAGTGCGTTACTGTAATAATACCGAGTCACTGCAGTCCAAGCGAACTACGCATATATGCGATCTATGGCCCGGGTATAAATAGAACGCACACACGCTATATATAATACCACATATATACATACACGAAGTTGTCTAAATCATAATATTTCATTTGAGTGTGTAAAGAAGGAGCGAGTATTCGTAAAATTTTTCAGCCAATGTCTCTTTCTTAGAACAACAGCTGAGTGTTGCAAGGACTTGTTGCTAAATCCTGAGGAATAAATATATTACAGTGCGTTTTCAATAATTATTTCCAAATCCTGTTTTTAATATATTAATAATTATTTCGGTTAATACTTCTCGCTGCTCGAAAATTTGCTATATATTACCCATCAAAAAGCGACAACGTTTTGTATAACTTATTAAAGAGGATTTGTACATTCCGCTTGAAGTATTAGCAAGCACTAATAAGAGCCCGAGATTTGCGAAATGAGGCTTGTTATGACGTGTGGACGCGCAGATCCAAATTAGATGGTAATGTGATTGATGGCTGATGGGAATTCTGGCATGCACAATGCGGTAGCTAAATTCCGAAATTTGTAAATATGGTGCCCAATCTTTGGCGTTTTGTTTCCCTTGCCTCATTAGTAGCTCATGAGCTGTTTAACATTGCTTGCCGCCGTAACAACATTGGTGATTGGTTACTCCGCCATTCGGTAATAATGGAAATATCGAGAATTGTAATGTAACACTAAACGCTGTTTGCTTTCAAACGCTGGAAAAGCATTGCTTTTAAAATTGTGTACCTAGCGAGCAACTTCGAAGTTGGGCAATATTTATAAAAATGGACAGACGTTCGACTTTATTGTGCTGGATAAAATATAATATAATCATTTTTAGAAATATTAACGAGCTGGCAAATGCATTATACAGCTGTTCTTATTCAATAATGGGATACTTTACAACGCTCCTTTTTTAGAAATAATAGTTACCTTTCATTTCGCTGTCAAATTAACTATTTACATTCTCTTGCCACTTTATTTTAAATGTATTCCTGCAGTATTGTGTCTGGGCTTTTTACATGCCAGTGTGCACACAAGCATTGTAAAAACGAATTCATTAAGAAGATAAATTTAAGATTACAGTCTGAAACCGAATGCCGGATCTTCAGCTTACAGTGTCGTTGCTCTACAGGGTATTTAAAAACCCTGTGTTAAATCGTCACACAGCTAGCCGATAACCTGATATGTATATATTACATAACTTAATTATGAAGGGTATTATATAAGTACATTAAAGTTTAACCTGTTGCATAAAGGGCAACTAGAGATATTACGTAAAAACCAGTAACTGTTTATTAAGGCAATGGGAAAACACGGATGCGAGATTACCTCTCCAGAACTTCCCGTGTACAGGTATGTACTGAATTTAGGAACCTTTGTAAAAATAAAAAAAGACTTGTGTAAAAGAAACACCTTTCACAAGAAAAGCATTAGCAGGAAGAATGCATAAAAATAACATATAAATGAGGGCAAGGCCTAAACGTCCCTTATAAATGTTGCACCTCTTGTAACGTAACAGAGAAGTGACATCATAATGACTTTTCAGTGCATCTGGAAATTACTAGTGATACAAAAGATGTTTCCCCTTACCAAAATGTTACAATAGCATCATCAAATGAAATATAAAGTAGAGTACGCTAAATTATTGAAATCCTTGCAAGATTCAGAGCTTAGCATTGACATGCAAACTTTGGATGAAAATGTCGGTCCTAGTGGTCTAAAGGGAACCATGTTTGCCTCGTAGGTCCAAGGTTGCGGTTTAAAACTTAGTCAAGATCGATGGATTTTTAAAACTAAAAAGTATGATTTCCTTATTTGTCATCATTCAGTTAAGGGCATGTACAAAAACTTTTCGGTTGGATGCGGAACTTACTTCAGTTCCGAATATGGATCAGCAAATCACATCGTATTTTATTAATTTTATTTGTAGCACGGAAACAATACATTTTCAGGTATATGTTCCTTCTTTCCAAAAACATTTTATCCGTTTCCTCTAAAGTCATTGGAGTTTATGACTGGAATTCCGAAACACCCTATATAATGTAGCTCTGTATCCTATTCGGACACCGTTGTAAACTTTTCCTCCTTAAACTATATACTACGAAACCATGAAATATTTTAATGTACGAGATTTTCTGAGTGAAAAATGGCTTAGCCCTAAGAGACAGCTCTTATTATTATTATTATTATTATTATTATTATTATTATTATTATTATTATTATTATTATTATTATTATTATTTTATTTTTTTTTTTGAATGGTGTTTAACGCCCGTTTTTACTACTGAGGCACCACAAGCGGTGGAAACTGATGATACATGAGATGAAATGGTATATTGGGAAAGGATTTTTTTTTAAGGAAGGAAACGTTCCTGGCCTAAGTTTAGGGCACCTCCCCAGCATTTGCTATTTATGAGGACTGAGCAAAACCTTGAAAAAACCTCAGTCAAGGAGAAAGATCCTGGCGGGATTCGAACCCCAGACCTCCCGCTCATGAGTTCGCCTTAACGACCTCGGCCACCCGTGGCGGTACAGCTCTTAATAATTGAATATTTCGTGATGTATTTAGTTTATTATTATGGATGGGACATTCTCGAATTAGCTATCCTCCGGGCGAGGTCAACCCTATCACAGAATATAGGTGACACTCTACAGGCGCCCCCCCCCACATGATTATTCCTGTGGATTATTTTTACAAGAATAATTACAATTCTAATAATAATAATAATAATAATAATAATATTAAGTACTTCATTTGTATCAGAAAGGCTTAATATTGCAGTTTGAAATTCTCGAGGACTGTGTAATGAAGAGAGCATATTAGAGGGACAATTGAATTCTATCGTAAGAAGTACCAAGGAAAGGTTTAATGAGTCAGTTGAACTCCCTGTTTATGCAATGGCTAAATGCAAACAGCAGAGCAAATGCAGGAGTGGCAATGATATTGAGAAAGAAACTAAAAGCACAAAATTGTCATTATTGATAAGATTATGAGAAAAAATTAAAGACGAAAGACTGGTATTTCTGCATCCAAAAAGGAAAGAAGGTACGACCGTAACTACCAAGTGCAATAACGTTTTATATAGAACAGATTTTAATTCCTGTTTGTTTCTAATCATAACGCAAGAGTTAGTAACTCAACAATATAAATAAGTATATTCTTATTGATTTTGTATATCTCTGTCGCTTTAAAAGAATAACACCATGTTCTAATAGTAAAGAAAACATATGGCCTGCAAGAGAAACCCAATGACGTTATCACAAGAAAGTGTTTTTAAATAAAGCACAAGAGCATATAAAGAATAAAAATATTTTGAAATGTGTTCAATTAGAGAATTTTAATATTTTATATTTGAATGCAAGAAAAAGTAGTTTTTTTATAATATGTGTTCCACATGAGTAATACATATGCTTAAGTGAATGGAGTGAGGGTAAAAATTTAACTGTTAAAACACACTCCCACATTAATTAATAGAATTTAAAATGTAAAAAAAAGTATTTTGAACATTCTCATACTAAAACGACACTAGTGTATACAATAAGAAAACGGTAAAAAAAGAAATGGTTCGCGTTATTGAATGTGATGCTTATTGACGTCAGGTCAATGCGTATAATGTTTTACTTTTAGATAGAGATCGATAATTCTAATATCGGATACAAAATGACTTGAACTTTATCGTAACTGTGGACTTAAAAGATTGACGAACATTATACAAATGTAATATAAAGAAAAGTATTTGTGAATCCAGTAGCTAGAAGAAGTTAAATAGAAATTTAAAACTATGCTGCAACCTCGATTAGGAATGGACAGAATTAATAAAAAATTATTTAAATATAATAAGAATGGGGCCAACGGTACTGGTATTCCCAAGCGGTTACCCACCCAAATACCTGACCACGCCTAATGCTGCTTAACTTCAGTGAACGGAGGAGAACTGGTGTTTTTGTTTAAGGACGTCAAAATCTCGGTTGCAAGTCATCGGATGTATGTTAAGCTGTGGGTCCCTTGTCGTAGCATATTAAGGAACTCTTTACCTGAAAAAAGAGATCCCTGGATGTATTTTTACGCCTTAAAAATGCTTTAGTTCTCTGTCAGATAGTTTTGGAGGCTTGTGCATATCACCTGCCCTTCTGTCATCCGTCGGAAATGAAGAATATTTGAAATCTCCTTAGTAATTGAAACCTCTCACATGGGAGGCGCCCATGTTCCGTAATGGAACAACAGGAACGAGTGTTTAAATATACACCGTTCGGTGCTTAAGAAGATTTATAGACTTTTAAAATATTTGTTGGCATACGTGTTCTGAAGCACGTAAACTGAAAATAGCAAATCCGCCCCTTTTGTTCGGTTGGGTGACTTAGGCGATAATGTTTGGGACTTGTATTCGAGAGATCCCAGATTCAAATTCCTTGAGTTTTTCGTGGTTTTTCCTGGTCATTTATGCTAATGTGGAATGGATATTTACTTTCCACGACTTTCCCTGGGCCTCATTTCCTATCTTTTCAATTATTTCTTTCCATCTTTTTACAGTTACAACCAGGCGACTTAAAGTTGGAGGTGAGCGGCTTGCAGGGTGGAATGTATTCACTGGAAAAATTGCCTTAGGTAGTGACAGCAGTCCTTTCAAGGAGATTGAATTTCTTGGAGATGGGCTCCACAGATGTCGCTTCAGATCAAGAAAAATATAAATATGGAAACATTACGAACCCTACCTGCCTTTCGTATCCCTCACCTCATCCCTTCCTCCAAGAGGTTCAGCAGGATACAAAAGGCACTCGCTGAGCATCCCTGTCCGAACACTTCTCACCCAAACATCCCAAATTCCCATTTTAAGAATTATGATACGAATATAACAATTATCGAGGAATAAATATTAATATTTTATTCAATTTCATACAATTTACAACAGTATACTGTATACGGTAGGAATGTGTCCCTCAGAAAAAAATGTAATAGCAGAAAGATTATCTCAAGAAGTTCAGAATTCACTTAGATAAAATCATTGTACGCGTTTAATGCATCGCAGCTTCTTGAGAAGAACGGGGCATATAAATTGGATACATATTTAGATTTTATCGATTTCAGAAAGAATTTAATACTGTAAATTGCACAAAAGTATGATACAAGTTTACATGAAAATTTTACGAAAACGCCTGATTAATATAACAAAAAGCGTGTAAGTTATAATAAAAACAAAGGTAAAAGACGACATTAGAATGAAAGTAGATAATGTATACGGTTACAAATATAGGAGTACTACCTCGTTCATCAGCTACATTGTGCAATTTGTGTATTAAGTCATTAAAATAAGAAAAGGAGTATATATCCTTGCATACCTTTTAACTCCTTACGGTTTGACTATTATATCAAAAATATCTTGCAATATTTAGTTTATAAATTGGATAAAATATCGCAAATTCAGTTTAACAGTATCAACAGAAAAGAAAAAAGTAAGGAATGCAATTAAAGGACAATTGTACTACGAAGTAAAATAATAATTAAAAATAGAACAGGTAAGGTGTTGATAAATTAATAAACTTCCAAAAATTTACAGAAATTACTTAAGCAAGAAAAGTTAAATTTAGAATAAGCCCCAAAATTTGTACCATTAATCAATCTGTCCCTTCTCATTTGCATGATTCTGAAATCGAACTCTCATATTCAGGGGAAAAAAAATATCGAATCAGCGGATATGAATTTTTAAAGAAACATAACAATTCGCAGAAAAACTCAACATGAACAAAGTGAATAAATAGGAGATATGGGAAGTAGATAGTCGTAGTTGATACCTGTGATAACCTATGAACAAAATGAAAAAACAATTTCAAAAGAAGACTATTATACTATCTGTGCAATCTTAAACTGCAGATGGTTTGCTTACAAAGAAATTTATTGAGTGACAATTTTTAAAAAGTTTCACTAAAAAAGTAGAATTTTAACAATATATTTTATATTTGTGCCCTGAAATAGATCCAAAAGCTTAATTCATATGGTTATAATGATTGTTCAAGGTCAATTTTTTTAAATGGTGTAACGCCCGTTTTTACTACTGAGGCACCACAGGAGATGGACACTGATGATACATGAAATGAAATGATATATTGAGAAAGGTTTTATTTTTAAAGAAGAAAACGTTCCAGGCCTAAGTTTAGGGTACCTCACTGGCATTTGCCATTTATGAGGACTGAGGAAAACCTAGAAAAAAAACCCAGTCAGCGAGGATGGTCCCTGCGGGATTCGAACCCCAGACCTTTTGCTCATGAGTCCGCACCTTAACGACATCGGCCAACCGTGGCGGTATTGAAGGTCGAGAAGAACAAGTTTAGTGCATGAGGGTATGAGAAATCATAAAGATATAGCTAAAAGAACCGAATGAGCGTTTGCATTGTTTTAAGTTAAGTAATACGGGTGGTTTATAAACTTAATTCAGAAATTATCAGAAAAGAAAAGGAAAAAAATAATCTACATGAACAACAGAATTAATACATGCGGGGTAAAGTCTCCTCTCGGTGTACATAGGTTTAAAAATTTGCAGCTTTTTTTATCCATAAAAGAACAGCAGAAGGCTCTTGCTGTTAATACGCTCCTACCGCGTACAAGGTCCTTGTTAAAACTATCTGGTAAAACCCGTTCGCCGTATTCCTGCAGCTTTGCTAAAACAAAAGAAGATTTTAACTGGGCATACTGTTGTCGCGGTCAGCCTCTAAGTAGGCGGAATGGGCAGTCTTTTCAACTTTCGGCAGCGCTTTTCAAATGCCCAAAGCGTTTATTTTTCGGAGGGAACGCGAGTAGAAATGCATGATGAATGCTCCTCTTTGAAAATGTGTAAGTCTAGCTTCAACATATTATCATAAGCTTAGAATAAAGAAAAAAGTGTTCAATAACTAGTATTATATTTTTTTGTTGCTTAAAATATAGGTTATTTTAAATGAATGGAAAAAACTTTGCTTCTTGGTTAAAAACCAAGTCGTATACTATGCTGGAGCCTATCAAAGATGGGTTCCATAACAATGGAACAAAGGTATTTTCACACACATTTTGATAAATGTATATCACCTTAGAATAATCTCTACCATCAGTTCGAAGAGATTGGCTCTGTGATTAAGGGAAATAGAACAGGACGCCACACTTATCAGATTAAATACAGTAAGAGAGAAGTTTTCACACCAAGCTCTTTGGAGTCAGTCAGCTAATCCAGACAACAATATGTAGTTCTTCGTAAACACCTGTCCACGAAACCGACAAATTATAGTTGCCACAGGCCTTGACAACTTCAAAACAATGCCTTACTTCAACAGTTCAGTGCAAAAATGCAAGCGGACACAAGAAATGAAGCTTTTAAAAGTTGACTGGTTTTCTCTGACGAAGATACATTCCAATTAAGTGAAAAGATCGATTTTGCACATATGAGGTGGAGAGCATCCTCGAGCTACCATTGAACTCATCGAAGGCGACTTTCTTTTGCGCCATATTACCAAAGAAAACATTTGCTCTGGTTTTCTTCTTTGAA
This sequence comes from Metallyticus violacea, assembly GCA_030762175.1. Classification (NCBI taxonomy): domain Eukaryota; kingdom Metazoa; phylum Arthropoda; class Insecta; order Mantodea; family Metallyticidae; genus Metallyticus; species Metallyticus violacea. Next base: position 43,396,164 of record CM060838.1, read on the forward strand.
CGCACCATAATTCGGATAACCCATCTTGATGTACTACAGAAATTCCTAACTTCATAATTGAAGGATGAATTCAACATCTGGCTCTTCCAACAAGATAGTATACTCAGTTACCAAATGTTAAGGGGGATTCCCCGAGACCAGGGGAATATGCATAGAGGTCTGTGCAGCCCACAGTTTTTTTTTTTCTCCCCATTTATGACGTCACCTAGAAGCAAAACCGTTCCACCTTTTGGCCGTAGACGATTCCGTTGCCCAAACATGCTAAGCGAACTTAGTTGTCAGAATTTCACTGGTGGATCGGTCACGTCTAGCATGGACCTATTAATTTAAGGTTCAGGAAAACCTACCCCCAAGGTACTCGCCAGGGTTGGGACACATCGCTCACGCGAGTCCTCAATTTCCCGTGAGTTCCGGGACCACTGCCAAGCCGAGTCCAACCCAATCTGGACAACTCCCCAACGGAAGGAGTTCGAAAAAAGTCCGGCCCGGCTTCTTCTAGTAACGCCAGAAATACCAACGGGTACTCAGGGTCCGGAGAGCCCGCACCGGGAGCATCTGAAGAGCAACGACTGGAGTCGCGCTCTCCCTTTGAAGCTCTGGATTACTTCAGTAAACTATTGTCTCACTGCCTCATTGATCGTGGTACTGCCAATGACCTGACATTTCTCAGTTCCCCACCCAGGCCATCAGACCTTACTCCCTGATTGTCATTTCTGAGGGGCAATGTGAATGATGTTATGTGGCATCTCCGCCTTAACATCTGCAATAACTATAATGGCGTATTGCTGCTGCCATCAAAGCCATAGATGTAGGCATGCTGCACAACAAGTTCTTGTCTAGACATGTGGCATATGTTTGAACGTTAGTAAATATTTGTAATATAAGCTAACTTACAGAATTTTCCTATCCATTGATACCTCATACGTTTTTTTCTTTATTCAATGGTTTCTTTATAATAAATATGCAGAATTACCGCATATTTGCACCAGATTCTGCAAAAAGAATCAACGACAAAAATATGCAGATATTAAATAGGTAATAACTGAAATTCAGAAGTTAGCTTTTATTTGTATGAACACTTTATCTACAGTATAACCTAAAATTGTATTTAATTTGTTCCTGATTTTTTAATATGTTTAACTTTAACAGGAGTTTTTTTTCAGCTTATGTATATTGGTTCCTTTCTGCAGAATGCGGTCCCTTTGTTTGTCATTGAGGCTGGAGTTAATTTTATAAAAAATATAGACTATAAGGCATTATATCATGGGTATTTTGTTTTGTTTTGCTTGTTTTTTTTTTTTTCTTGGAACATGAATGCTTTTGCAAACTGTTTTATAGCTGGTGCGCACACTATTATAGTTGCTACTAATTGCAAGTAACGTAAAGTTGATTGGTTTCTTTTTCTTTGAGGATGAACTAAAAATCTTTAAGTTTATTTTTAAATTGAGAAGTCAAATGTCATATAATTAATTTTGAAATAACACATATTTTTTCTAGTCATTCGCAAGAGACCCGAAATAGTGTGAAACTTTCTTAAACTGTAGCTGTTCAATGTCTCGTTTTATACAAAAATATATTATATCACGTCAGCTGTGTCATCTTTCGAAACATCTTAGAGAGAAAAATATCCTAAAAGAAGGAGAGTCCGTGTGAAAACCTATCTTTATAAAGGGATGGTTGCAATTAAGCCCCTTTCGCACTGTGAGGGAAGTGACGTTCCAATGGAGGTCTAGTACAAAACGCTTCTGTCCAAAACTGATTGATGAGACGGACGTTAGGTTGCCCATGTAAAGCGATGGCGTTACGTCATTCCGCTGCCAACATGCCACCGACGGACTGGCCAGCTTGGACTCGACCCCTGAGCTCATGCTCAGCTGGTTCTTCCCAGAGACAGCTCTGTGCAAAATACCAAAGCTTGTAGGATGGGTTTGGCTGGCACTGGGACTTTAAGCGATGGAAAGGGAACGGGAGGGAGAATGAAACATTCAGGGAAGTCCAGTATATACGTACTGTGCATTGAACTGTTTGCCTGTCCACTGATCCGCTTCTAACTGCAAAGCCGTGTTGAAGTGACATCAATAATCTTTTTTCACTAAGAGGAAAACGCCTACTTCCCGGAGTCCTGGTCGTAGCAAAAGACTTCACTTTCCTTTTCCCGACAAAAGCTGCTACAATAGTTTATAAAAACAAATGTCCAAATAACGGGGTTTTTCAATTTGAAATTATACCTGCTTACCTGACTGACACCATCACGGGTGGCCGAGGTCTTTAAGGCACGGACTCGTGAGCGGGAGGTCTGGGGTTCGAATCCCGCCAGGACCGTCCTCCGTAACAGACATCTTTTTCCAGGTTTTTCTCAGTCCTCATAAATGGCAAATGCCGGGGAAGTAACTTAAACTTAGGCCTGGAACGCTTCCTTCCTTTAAAATAAAAGTATTTTCCTATTAATCATTTCATTTCATGTGTCATCAGTGTCAATCGCCTGTAGTGCCTCAGTACTAAAAACGGGTGTTAAGCACTACTCAGTTAAAAAAAATAAAACAAAACAAAAACACTGACTGACATGTGTATTACATCACTCTCAGAAAATTTTGTAGTTTATGGGGCCTACTTTGCGGAACTTTTAATTGCTCTACACAAATCCCAGAAATTAAGACGAACAGTGCTTTTCTTTTTGGGCAAGTATAGAGAACTGGAGAAAAAAAGTGTTAACCTTTTCCAACAATTTAAATTTCATCTGTTCAACAAGTGATTTAGATAACATAATTTCCTTGTTTCTATCATATCATTTGGTATCGTAATTCTTAAACACTTAATGTCAAGTTAGGTCAATTCACACAAAGCAAAAACACAAGTAATAACACGAATTGATGAGTGGCTGTTGTAAAGAGACAGGATGGTTTGTTGCTCATGATATATTGTATCCCTCACACTGTTGTCTATAGTCTAGTACCAACATAACCTCATATTACTTAATTCTGGTTTTGGTGCTTAGAAATTCCTATTCTTACTGATCACCTGATTGATTCACATCGTCAATCGATGTAACACAAGGAAATACGCATCATAATATTGTTGATAAGAACAGCATTTTTATTGAATTGTTAGGCATTAAAAAGAGAGGTAAACTCTATATAGTTAAATGCACCTGTTAAGCCGTTTTGGATTCTGTAATTTTAATGTGCGCACATATAAATGTAGGCATTTAGACATCGTTACACTTAATTTTCAATCTCATGAAGCAGTAGTTGTATAATTGTGGTCTAATAGAGTTTCATTGCTTTCCCTAAAATTATTGCATTTCTCTTTAAGGGGGGGGGGAGAGTATTTCACTCATCTTTAAGTTTATATTTTTAAGAAAAATGTGTATAGATAAGTAATGTGAACTTTTAAAATACAGGTTCACGTATTACAGTTAACAAATCTTGCGTCCCATACAAAATATTAATATTAAATTTAAAAATCTAAATTTTCACATTTGAACTCTATTTTAGAAAACATCTTTATTTTAATGTAGTAGTTTACCCCTTCAATTTGAAGGTTAAAATACTCCTTATGTAACATTCATACACGAATATATATGTTATATATTAATGTTTGCAAACAATCTAAATTTTCTCATCTACTTTATAAAGTAAATATCTGAAATGTGCCAACGCTTTCGAAAAGTTTCTCCGCAGGCTTCTAAAGCCACTTCTTAGTGATGTGTTTCACATCAAATTTCAGCATCTATTACAACTCAAACACCTTCATTATACTATCAATAAGAAGTGAAGTGTAGCAGTTTAGTTTTTCTGAAGGAAACGTTCAGTGATATCTTGCTCCCAGTTCACAGTACAACGCTGGCAGCCGCTGTTCCAATCACGGCGTTAATACTGAACTGCGCGCGACAGCTGTAATTTTTACTAAATACATTGGGAAATGAAGTGTTTCATTACGCATTCAGTTGGGCTACCTGATCTGTGTCTATATGCATTCATGTTGTAAAACTAGAGCAAAATGCTTTAAACCGATCTATGTGACTGTCACAGGACAACTATAATCGCTGGTACTTAAAACCAAACTATCTATCGACATTCTGTTATTAGCCTCATGGTTGTGAAACATAGTTGCTATATAAGTATGTCTGTTTTTTTTTGTTTTTTTTTAACTTTGTTAAGAGCACATTCCATTGTAGTATTAAGCAGTACTCTTTGATACACATAATGTGCATTTACAATGTATTAATGTTAGTAGTTAACAATTATTGTTTGGTGACTTGCGGTTCATTACTGTCACTTATTAACTATTACAACTATTGCCATATAATTCATCAGGATTTATTTTGTTAACGAATTTTAGAAATGCTTTTATACAGGTTGTAGCTAAGTCTGTTTCTTGACTGGCCATGATTTCCCTTTCTTTAAAATGGAGTTTCTAAGTGTGATTCCCCCCCCCCCCCCCCCAGAAGCTTCATTCATGCAGAAGGTGGTCGACTGTTTGTTCTCCTTTCCTGTATGGACACTCTGGGCTCTCCGTATTTGCAATCGGTGATAGTACTTCCGGAATTTGTCATATCCGGTGATGAAAAATGTAAAATCTGGAGTCAATGTGATGATGGGAAGAATGTTTTGTAATCATCTGCCACTTTTAATCCCTTTTTATTTTGATCTTCCCTCGTAGTTCTCCTGTTACCTCACTTTTAGTATTTTCAGCTAGTAAGTTTCTAAATTTTTGTCTTTTACTGTTTGTTTTCCCTAGACATTCGGCCATTTCGTTTCTATGATGTCCGGCGCGTGCTTCAATCAGCTAATTTCTATTGCCCAGCTGTCTTTTTGGGAAGATCTGATTATTTTTCTTAAAAGTTCCTTATGATTATTGGGGTTCTGGAGAGAGTATAGGGTAATCAGGCTATCTGTAAAGATTGCTGTTGTTCGTTTTCCGTTTCCAACAGTTATAGTGTCTTTTTTCATTTAGAGCATTGGTTATGGCTGGTTGCTCTGCTTGATTGTTGAAGCATTACTACAGTTGATGCGTTAGGTCCTTCGGAGTGAATATGTCTACTCATCGCATGCTATTTTTCCTTTGCTGCCGTCAGGACATGTGCTTTACTTGACAAATGTTATAATACCAGCAGAATGAAGTCAGTGCTGTATCGGTAGCAAACCCTCCAGACGTATATCTCAGTGTATTGCATATGGCTACAATTTCCTTTATTTTTTATAATGCTTAAAGTTTCGTGTGTGGTTAGGACAGCCTTAGCAATTCTTATATTCATTGATCTCTGCACCATTTTATATTTAGTTTTGTTGTGTTGCCTCTTCAGTACTTCTGTCCAAATAGGTAGCCTGTATGCCATTAAGGGTAGAATAATTTCTAGTGTATAAACCTTCAGCTCTTCATGTTTCAGACCTCAACTGGTTTTGACTGATTGAGAAGGCATATGTTAGTCTTGTGCATCTTTCGGTTACATAATCGATGTGACGGTTGAAGTGAGCTTTTCATCTATGATTAATCCGAGATATTTTGTTTCGGTAACCTGTTGCAACTGTTTGTTTTTCATTATCGCCTGCTCGTCCATTAACATATACGCCATGGCTTTTAATTTTTCTATATTGAATCTTATTTTGTTGTTCTTTGACCAGGCCTCAATCTTGCCTAATTCTATATTAGCATGGTTTTCTACTTCTTCTTTGTTTTTGCCCTCAGTGAGAAAAATTAGATCATAATAACTTGTGTGCGTGCTTGCGTGTGTGGAACTTAATTCTCCATACATTACTAGCATTGTCCTCCCTTTTGATCTGGTACAAGTTTATAAATATTTTCATCACTTATCGAATTTGATAAAAATAATGACTATAGTGTTATTACACATAAATATCATATGATTGTCTGGCCATTCGCTCTTCTATTTTCAAGTGCTATTTATACAGGTTCTGCATCTTTCTATTCTGGTATTGATGCATCAAATACAATTGATCTATTGTTTATTATTTTTGTTTTGTATCGCATATATAAATAAAATAATTATTCTATTCCATTTTTATAAATAGGAACTGTTGTCTTTTTCTATTGTTCAAGAAGTTTTCTTTTTTATAGATGCTATTTAGTTAAAATTAAACGGAGCACATAATATTTTGTTCTAGCATTTTCGTTAAAGGATGACATAATATTATTGCAAGAACAGAAAGTAAAAGAAATGTTACAAATAATAATTAATGAAAAAGTATTAACAGTAGGTATTATTTGTTATTTTATTGTTAAAAATAATGACTTAGCATTAGAAATTAATAATGAAAAATGATGTTCTATGTGCATAACAATGTCAAACAATCGAGCCCCTCTTGTGTTTAAATCAGCTATAGTATTTAATGAGATAATTTTTTTTTTAAATTTTAGCATTAATTTAATAGTAAATATGACACATAGCACGTACCGTTCTGAGAAACTTCAAATAGAAAGAGCGAAAGGGATGTTTAATTGGCAGAGCGCGCATTCATGTCAAGAGCAACATAGGTTTAAAGAGGTCCGCTACATAGCCTTTATTTATTTTTGTGTACCATTTATAAACCCAGAAACATTTATAAAGGCTACCAAATCACAGATACAACATGTGCACTCTGTCCAAGGAATTCAGTCCTAGCACCATAATTTTCATTTAATGTTCTAATGCATGCTGTTACCAAGTGCTGTACGACCATGGGTTCGCCCGTGAGGCTTTGTGCCTTCAGAGCACAGTAACAACGCAGTAGAGCTTCTGTTCTCTCTTTCTTTGCATTTCCTGTAGTCTCTGGATAAAGTAATTCATGTTTAGTGCTGAGAGAAAGCTCAAAAGGGCGTTTTTCTCACGAAATTAGCCTTTATTGTTGGCAACGGTTTTTAATTTCATTTAGCAACACGTTTATCTTGATAAGGGCAGAGAATTTAGAGAATAATTAATATTACATAAAATGATAAAAGAAAATGAATGACATTGCTCCTATAGAACTGTTAACCGCTTCTTAGTAATATTTAACTGTAAGGAAACACAGGATAAAATTCCTTAATTAGACCAGAAAAAATTACTGAGTTCTAGACAACTGTATTTAGTTCTTCTGTATAAAAATAATGTTATACAAACTGGCAAGCCAAAACCTCCCATCTAAAATGGCAACATGTGACAAGAAATGTGAAGGTGGTAATATAATCCGGTTCGCAGCACCGTTATTGAATCTTGGTATAAAAAAAATTACCCCAGATAGCAGTGTGGGTTCTAGGCCTAGTCAAGAAGGAAGAGAACGTAAAAAGGAAGAAAAATTAATGAGCTTATTTGTTTTAAAAAGGGTGAAAATAGATGATTATTGGTGAAAAAAAGTTTGTTTTTATTGAAAAAAGAAAAAGAATCTGTCAACTCTGGTTGATATGTTATCGATGACTGCTCTAAGTGATTGTGCTAAGAGATTAACATATCTACATTCCATGAGGCTCTTGTGCAATGTATACACTTTAGAAAACACCCTTTGGGGGGGGGGATAAAAAAGGAAAAAGGAGGTCATTTCCAGATTCTACTGTCGATCGGAGAGCTTCAGGGACGCTCGTAAACGCTGTATTCACAACGCACGTGCAACAACTGGCGCACTGCAGCGATCGTTTTGTCCGTATGATCACAATCATAAGTACTGGAAACGGAACATTGGATAGACGAGCGGGTTAGAAGTCATTGTTCTTCGTAAGCGTAAGCTCGTGGCTCAAATCCCACACAACATTTCCGTTTTATTTTTTATTATTGGGTTTATGTGTTTATGTAGAACATCTCGTTGCCTTATATTTTAACGTATTATTTGAGTTATATGTCATTACCTATGCATACACAAAAACGTAATCACGAACTAACGTATTATTTACAATAACTAAATAACTACATCAACAAAAACCTTTTATTTTCTAAAGTGAAAACACATAGAAAGAAACACAAATTAATAACCCTCAGCATGTATAACTGCCCTCAATTTTCGGGCTATAGATGATAACAAATTACTACAGTAGTGTGAACGAGACATTCCAGGCTTCTTGAATTTGTGCCCCTTAAGCCATATTTTGTTCTTTGTGTCTATGCAGGGAATGCGTATGCAGTATATTGCATTTAGATAGAACAAATACTGAAGCAAATATTATATGTAATATGTTAATATTACAGCTTGCGTTTATGGGAAACAATATTACGAAACTAACTTGTAATAATTATTAAAAATAAAAGTGCTTCACGCCGAGAGGTGAATCTACGCTCTTAACCACGGCATCACTGCACACTCTGCCGCAGAGGAGACTGTGTAAGAGATTTGTAAGAGTAAGTAAGATTAAGAATATGATCCGAACAAATTTAAACGTGCTTTTTTCCGTCATATGTTCATTTTTCTAAAGGGAATTGCTGACGTTTATAAAAGTCACATGTTTATAGTAAAGTCATAACCTCAAAATGTTCCATTTGTAGCGAACAATTGCGGAGTACAATCGTTGAGCCGCGATTATCAAAGTGTTCGCTCTGGGCATTCGGCGACTAACAATTCGGTTCTTCGGGGGACTGAGATCAAGCGTGTACGACATTGTTGATAAACACAATGCTTCCTAGAAGTCCGGAAAAGGTTCCGCTAACCTGTGAAGAAATATTCATTCGAGAGAACACGTGACCGACTCCGACAGTTGTAGAAAGGGTTCAGTAGTTACTTCCAGAGGACCTGGGGAAATTTTAAGGAAATTGGCGCCAGTTTTGGGTGCCAGTAAGCGAACGATGCACTGAACTGTTCAGAAAGCTCTAAATTACAAGCCGTATATAATAAAGGTACGACAGATGCTCTCTGAAGCAGCCAGAACAAAGCGAATTTCTTGCAGCGATCTGCTATTGTGTTCAATGAAAAACGAAGCAGCGGGACGAATCATATTCTTTTCTGACGAGTAAAAAAGTATTGTTTACTCCAAGATCAACCGGAGGAATCAACGCCGGCTCACCCACGATCGTGAGGATATCTCGATTATTACTAGAATAATATTTTCGGCCAGTGTTCACGCGTCCAGTCATGAAACCGTGAATGGAAACCTCAGGGGAGCAATCTGTATTTCAGCAGGACGGTACACCCGCACATATCAGCCGCTATTTAGTGCTAAACTGGTTTTCGGATAACGTGAAAATATTCTGATGTAAAGAATTCTGGCCCCCCAATCCCCCCTCGACTGTTACGTGTGTTTGGAAAGTTATCGAAAATGTTACTAACAAGCCCATCTTTGCGTAGCGATATCGAATCAGTTGTCAATATGGACAGCACTGTTTTACAAGCAGCTTGCTAAGGTAGGATAAGGCCAGTAATTTTACTCTGGGTAAGTCACACAATTGATATGCAAGTAAATTTAATTTTTTGTCTGATAGAGTTTTATTTAAAAGCATGTTTCAATAGTGTTTAACGCCGGTTTTAACTACCGAGGCACCACAGGCGGTGGACATTGATGATACATGAGATGAAATGATATATTGGAAAGGGTATTTTTTGCGGAAGGAAACATTAAGGCCTAAGTTTAGGGTACCTCCCCGGCATTTACCAGTAATGAGGACTGGGAAAACATGGAAAAAAACCTAGTCAGTGAGGACGGCCCTGGTGGGATTCGAACCCCAGACCTCCCGCTCACGAGTTCGCGCCTTAACGACCTCGGCCACCCGTGGCGGTGTGTTTCATTTTACAACATCCTATACATACATAACGGAGTAAAGCGTATTTGGCTTGAAAGTGGCCCGGAACATCTTTGGCTGAGACTGTCTGGAGATGTGACGGTCTACAACTTGCGACCTTATTGTCAAGCAACGTCCCCAAGGGGATTTATTTACTATTCATGACGGATATTTAGTAGCAGATAAAACGCAAAGGGAGCATAGAATTTGTTGATTCTACAGATAACGATAAAGCTGTTTGAATAGAATTTAGTAGCATATAAACCCGCCCAAGTTTATTTTATAACTTGATGATAAAAAAGGAAGAAAATGAAATAGAATGTGAATGTGACTGTAAGTGGAAACGGAAATACATACTAGTAGCATCTCTCGTTCCTGACTACTGCCTTTGATGAAAATGTATGCCTGCACATGCGCGCGCGTGCGAGAGAGTTTGTCGTCTACGTCCAAGATGCTTATCGACCTCATGAAGTATTCATGGGGAGGGGATAAAATAAAATAAGAAGAATGAAAATGTGCGATTTGCATAGCATTCTGGGAGTGTTCGAAGTACGGTTCATTATGGCAGTTATGTCACGTCGTCAAAGGTGACTAAATCAACAAAATGTGCAATTCTGGATATCCACGTTCTATACTTATATTGTGTGTCAGCAGTTTCTCGATTTTATTTTAACAAGTCTATTATCGAACCGTTATCCGTGGTTTCCAACTTTAGAACTTGAATTATTTCAAAATCTTTATGTGTTCAAAACGTAACTATGCTGCTAGGAGGCAGATTGATTTTAAGATTTGTTGCTTTCATGGCGCAGATTACTGAAGAGGCTTCTTGAATAATCAAGGTCAACTGCAACACTGAATGCTTAAAATAAAACTCCTCTATTAATTGTGAATATCTAATTTCATTGGAAGATAGCATTCTTTCACCGGGTAAGTTATTATTAGCAGTCATTGCAAAAGTTACAGCCCTTAACAATAAAACTGTATAGTAATTTGGAGTTTATTATACAACAATAATATTAGGAAAACTACAGCTTATTTACAAATATACTTTAATTATATTTATTGACAAAATTACCAGAGATTTTTGAATTCTTCATGCCGATAGTTTTTATTAAATAATTACATTACATTTAGACTTTCAGGAAACTCAATGTATACAGAAAATTCAAAGTTAATATTGTTTCTTCATTTTAACTGTATTAATAAATGTTTTCTAATTCAAAAGTTATTTATTATTTCCTTGAAAAAAATTACTTGGAAATATCTGATGCTGCTATTGAAACACTTAACAAATAGGTTTCGGTTCTTTTAGTTGGAAGAATGTGGTGTTGGTATTTTACATGAAAGGTTGCCATGAATGAATGTGACCAATCGGATTATCGGCAAGAATTCCAGTACGTAGCCTGTGGATGGATCTTGTATCATTTTTAAATGCAAAGTATGACAAAGGAATTTGCGTGAAAAATATGAAATGTAATATGTTAGTTAATTAAAAACGATAATCACAAAATCTATAAGCATTAATTGATTATTAATAATGTGCAAATTTGCTTATGAATCAAATATTTAATATTCCAAAATAGGCACTTGAATTAAATATTCATAATTTGAATTACAAAGGAATGAAATATAAACGTAATTTATACATAATATCCCTGATATTGTCACATGCCAGAGCCAACTAATGCAAAAAATTGTAAATTTTACAATAAGTAAAATATTTCTTTTTACTGGCCATGTTTCACACACAATACCTCAAAAATTCCTATCGAGATCGAGCAACTACAATACGCGACAGCCGCTTAGTTAGCGGTAAAGCCATCTGCTGTTTCCTAGCCGGCACACACAAAGAATACAGCGTAAGATAATTCGCTCTATGAAGCACGAGATAATCTATGAACAGTATTCCTGAAACTTAGATTTGGAAACTATACGCTGTGTGAGGACCTGGGTAGCACTTTTGAAATATAATAGTGACGAAATAGAGATGTAAGCGAAAGTCAACAATATTCTACAGAGGAAAGGACTCATTTAAACACAGTCATTAAAGTAGGTAGTAGGTCTTTGTCTACAACAGAGAAGCAGGGTGTCAGAGACAAGAGGTAGAAGGGATAGACCTTTATATCCTACCCAGTTAGGAGCTTAGGCAGCGAGGAACTTGAAGTGACTTTGACATTGATGTTATCCCCATAGGTAATGGAAACAGCAGTCCTAATCTTAGAATGGACAATAACTTAATACTTTCTTAGTTAGTAAATTTAGTCAATTTTGTAACTTTTTGGTTGTGTTTTATTAGAATATTCCGTGCTATTCCCGAATAACTGATCTAAAATAGCCCGTGACAATATAACTAGCTCAAAATAAACACTGTCTTGACAATGAGTGTTTTACAGATAAAAGTATGTTACAAATATTCCACATTACCAAACCATGGTGGAAGAATTAATTGAGAAAATAACAACAGTAGGTAAAAACGTACAAAAAACTTGCAAGACAGGGAATATATAAATCTAAAGAAAATTATACATAATTAATATCTGAATTATACATATCACTGCTTAATAACAGAAAAACGAGTCGAGTTTCAAATTTATCTACTTTGAAACAAGAATTTTGAGAGAAGCCTTGCTAAAGGATATCACTACAGAATGGTGGAACACGAGTTCCCATTTAATCACACGATAGCCTTGAACAAGGACAAGCACGCAGTACAAAGGTACCGACTGAGTTTCTGCCGACAAGTGAAGCAACCAAGATGGAGTAGGAAAGCATTGGCGCTTCCTAACAGTAAGAGAAAGAAATAAGTACTCGAAAGCTCTTTGAGAAGACAAGGTTTTAGGTGCAGCATAAATGCAGACAAACCTAGCAATGCGCCGAACACTTATATACCGCTACAAAATATACTTTAAACCTAAAACAAGGCTAGAGGTTATCAGCAGTCAGGAAATAGAGGCAGAATGTAACACGAAAGTTTCTTTGAGTCTATCAAATAAAATTAAATTAACATGAGGTGAAGAGGTAGGTATGCTTGTTTTAAGGAGAAGGCAGAGATCAGGAATGGCCTGGTTTAGCTTGGGAGGTTGAAAGGCTCAATAATAACGGATGGTTCTGGTAGGAGAATCTTCCCATTTTGTGGATTGATTTTTTTTTTTTTTGATTGATTTTATTTAAGGACGCTCTTTAACATCTCAGGTCATCAGCGTCCCATTCAACTCAGGGCGTGAAACGGTCGACAAATTTTGCTCAGAGGCCTCTCTTTCAGGCTTGAGGTTCTTTTTCGTGCCGCAAATGTACGACACGGGACCCACGGCTTTACTTCCCTTCCGAAGGAAGCCATACTTAGGATTTTTACGCCCGAAAAAATCCATCGGTCCTGGCCGGGTTCGAACCCGCGTTTTCATTTTGTGGATAGGAGGAGGAATGAATATATATATCCTGGCATAATGTACTCCCTGGAAACACCTGGGAGAAAAAAAGAAAAAAAAATCGCTGTTTCCAGAAAACTTGTAGGCAATTGGAAGTCGATTGGCATGCTGGGATTTGTTTGCAAACAGGCTAATTAATTGATTGAATATAGGCAATTTTCTAGTCAAAGTGCGTGAAGCTAGAAGGAATTTATTTTTTGGTTAGAACGTAATAACTATTATAATTATAATTAAGGTGTGATATGTTTCAATGCACATATCTATAAATACTGTTTTTCATATTTTAAAAATTTAAAAATTATTTATTATTATCAATATTGTCCTATTTTTGTTATTTGTTTACCATATTTAAGCAAATACGGTCTAGGACCCATGCATAATATATATTTGTAATGTATATATAGACTTTTATAATTATAATAATAATAATAATAATAACAATAATAATAATAATAATAATAACGATTCACCTACTAGTACTCTAAACGTGCAAATGGACGTTATTACGAATATTAGTAATTATCGAAACGAAAGAGTTATGCCTGGGATATGTACAATGGTGCTTATGTATAATACTTAAACAGCAATTTGAATAACGGAGGTAAAACTAACAGAGTAACTAATGCATGAAGTATTCAAATACCCCTAACGTATTATGTAACGCTGTATTAAGAAGGGATAGCATCTCCACAAATGGGAGTTCAGTCAGGATCTGCTATTTATGGAACAGTTTGTGTGAATTTACTTCGATCGCGCGTGTATGGAGGTACTAAGCCTGCTACTGAACGATGCTGCAGTACATAATTTGTGTGCTTCTAGTTTGAGTAGAAGCCTGCTGCTGCCTGCTTTAGTAGAAGAGAATAGCATTATTCATTGCTCTGTAGGAGGATAGACTTGCATGTGCATCAATATGCGTGCGTGTGCCATCATGTGGAATATCGTGAATTCCTTCTCTGGTGTCTTTAATAAATTCTTAAAGGATAAAAATTTTTTCCAAAACTGTTAAAGATTTTGGATAGGTCTTACTGCAAACTTTTTTTTTTTTTTTTTTTTTTTTTTTTGTTATTTATGGTGAAGGTGTTCAGACAATGTCTCTATGCTTTGAACCGATACAGAAAGCTCCAAATTGACAATGTAATCAGAACGTTTTGGTTCTAATCGTTTCCCATTGTACAAACAGAGAATGAGCTGGTAAGCTAGACCATTTGGACGGGAACAATGGTAAAATATTGTTTATCCATTGTTAAAATAAATAAACAAAATATATCAAAAGTTTAATCAGTAAATTATTTCTGAGCTTTAGGCGTTTTGTTTAAGTATAAATTCAGGCAATGTTTAAATACCTTGACTTTTATAAAGTGCCTTAAAATTATGACTGAAGCTCAATAATCAATGTAAATCTTTTTGATTGCATGATTTATGACATTAAATATACCTAGAGATCTTAATGAACAGTATCTAATTATTTTCTGTATGTATAGAATGATCTTAAATAGGTGGTTTGAGATAGAGAACACACAAGCATCCATAGAATACTCACAGATCGCAGTATTTGCAGTTTTATACTCATAAAATAACAGTACAGCAAAATATGTTTCAACTTTTTATGTCATCTTATTTTTCGAAATAAACCCATTATTAATTACCTTTAATATTTCTAATGTTATAATCGCAATCGGGCAAATGTATGGACTAACCACATCATCGCACACTACTGCATTTAAATAATGATGATGATAATAATAATAATAATAATAATAATAATAATAATAACAATAATAATAATAATAATAATAATAATAACTAGTTGTCAACATTTTTTTTCGTAGTGTTGCGAGCTACCAGTCTCAATTATTTTATGTAATATTTTATCGTCCTGTGGACATATGATGTTGTCCATTATTCAAATGGACTTCGAACTTTGTGAAAGTAAGTGAGTTGTATTCTTTGGATTTTATGCCCTAACATGGAAGTTGGAGACTAATAGACCCTGGGTTCCCTATCTGAAACTTGTCTAAGTCTACTCTATATAGAGTGAAAATGCATTATGTTGATTATCAACAGGCTGTATATACTGGGCCTTTCATGGTTATTGCAGTTCATTTCTTGGCAGTTATCGGGTCAGTAGTCGCTACTTTAACTCCCGGTGAAGCGGATGTAACGTCCCCGCAACTGATTCAATTTCTCATAATAACTACAACAACTACAATGAAAATTATAAAATATATCTTATAATCTTATATCATACATTGCTGTCATCTTTTAAAAATTGTTATTCACACGCATCTGTCATATTCTGAAGTTGAGTCTATTTTTTGCTCGATGTTTTTCTTCAGGCTCCTAATGTGCTTCTCGCACTTCATTTTTCAACTTTTTCCATGAATAAAAAGTACACATTTTCAGTGTGCCACATTACTGTGTCTTTTGTGTTTATGACATTCTAAATAATACAGACCTTATTACTCTGTATGCGTTTACTGCGCAAAATATGCAGATTTTCTGGTTTTGCAATGGAATTTCATGTATAAAATTAGGAATTTCTGTACTCCAATTCCTATAATTTTGCGTCACAATATGATCTCGTAAGTGGAACCATGCTTCATCTTTATGGAATGTTACTCTTGGTTCATTTATTGAATCATTAACGTTCTGTAACATAAATTATTGAAAACTTCCATATCAGGATCAACTGCCTGCAAAACAGTGACTTTATATGCTTCCAAGATTAAACTGACTCAAATTCGAAGATTAACTAATGCATTAGAACTACAATTTTCTAAACAGATGCCAGATACATGTGGGTACTGAAGCACAGCATTTCCAACATTTCCCGTCATAAGTTAGCTACTTGATTATTTTTATTATAATTGCGAGAATTTGAATGAGTAGCGTGGATATTACATCCGCTTCGCCGGGAGTTACCGCCCTGACTGCCGACCCGCCTTGAAACGGACTACAAAACCATGAAAGACTCTGTATTTTTTCAAATAGAACTTCGAACTTGATAGTAGTGGCATACATCCTTTGGGGTTTTTATGCTCTAACATTAAACCGTAATTCCATTGATTCTGATCTCTCTATCTCAAATTACTTGACTAACATTCCTATATACAGAGGGAAAATATTTGGATTCTCTTTGTCAACACCTACATATAATTGGTTTCAAATGCTTTTAGAAGCTATTGGTATAAGAGTCTATATCCCTTTACTATCCTTCTGAGAATATGAATTACTCCGTGCTGCTGTTCCAACTTCGTCGTTGAGACATTTCTCTCCCCTCATAGAAAAGATAAAGATTTGGGTATTTTATGGGTGAGAGAGAATGAATGAATGAACGAATAGTGTTTAACGCCCGTTTTTGCTACAGAGCCACCACAGGCGATGGACACTGTTACATGATATGAAATGATATATTGCGAAAGGATTTATTTTTTAAGGAAGAAACGTTCCAGGCCTTAGTTTAGGGTACCTCCCCGGCATTTGCCATTTATGAGGACTGAGGAAAACCTAGAAAAAACCTCATTCAGGGAGTGCGGTTCTGGAGGTATTCGAACCCAGACCTCCCGCTCACGAGTCCGTGCCTTAACGACCTCGCCCACTCGTGGCGGTGGTGAGAGAGAGAGAGAGAGAGAGAGAACAATCGACCGAAGTTTTATCATTTTCTCCCAGCTGCTCAGGCTTGTGTATAGCCTGTTTTCGTGAAGAAATAGTTATGTCTACGAGGAGACAAATATTGTCCCTGGGTCTTCATTAAAGATTTTAATTCAGCAGGAGTGAATACGTCTATTAGAATTTTTTCATGAGTCATTGAACACTAATGGACAATATCTGAAAATCCTATGAACAGTTCTCCAGCAATTTTTTCCTAGTAGTAATTTGAATTTCTTAATTATATTTCATATTAGATTAGTACATAATGTGAAGTTATTACATAAATTATTCGTTTATCTTAAGCTAGAAATGATATGTCTATGTTTCATCCACTGCAATATGCTATGCCAGAACAAGAAATACACAATATCTGATGAAGATTTAATAACGGGCAAAACTCTTGAATAACATCACTTCTTTTTTGTTGTGTTCGTGAATGAGGCTGCGAGCAACACTTCATGATGGTTAGCTGTGTTGGCATTACTCATAGGGTTACCAAATTGAGTATCAAGTTCAGTTGAAATCCGTAAATTGAGCAAAACAAAGACTATCAGGAGTTCTATACTGAAGCTGTCACTTTGTCACTGCAATGTGCGGCCACCCGGTGCTTGGGAAATGAAACAGATTGGCTCCACCTTCTACGAACGATGACAGTCGGTTCGCTAAGGGACAGAGAGTGATTTTATCCATTGCCATCTCTTTATAGATATTTTTAAGAGTCTGTGAATGTTTGTGAGGATGTTATTTCTGCAAAAGAAACTCAAGTTTCTTTCTTTGTAACACAAAAAAAAAACAACTAATTTAACAGAAAACTAAATTTACGATATAGGTAAGGTTGAAGGGTGTTCTATCTAATCCCTTTTCTGGATTCAAATAATATTTGAAATAATACTTAAGTTGGATTTTCTTTTTCAGGCGTAACTGTTACTGCTGATTGCCACAATCACATTTTATGTAAGTAATTTTGTTTAATTTTACCTAAAGTAGCTATTAATCAATGTAATTTAAGATCCACTTTAGCATGCTAAATTTCATGGTTAATATCGGATGTTCCTAAACCCAGTATTCCAACTTATAATAGGAAGAGAAAAATAATTTACTTTTCTTAAATAAATACGGTCGGAAGCTGAGTAGTAAACATTCTGAGCACAGAGTTCAGGCGTCAAGTACATCAGGCTCAGCAAGTAGTTCTTAAAAAAATCAATTAGTGTGAAATCAGGAAAGCAAGCAGACCATGCAAGTCCGCCGTGGCTTACTCATTGCTTACCAAAGTTGAGGTTGAAAAGTTGTTGGAGAAGTGAGGAGGTGCACCTTCTTGTTAATACCACAAGTGAACGAACGTCAAGGGAAATTTCATAAACCAGGTAATGCCTCTTGCAGGTAAATTGCTGTTGAGATGCCATAGCATATTTTAACAGATTATGTAAAATAAAGGTTTTAAAATGAAAATTGTACTGTTTATATTCTCAATCAGTAATCTCTAATTTCTAATGTTTTCTTCATTTACTCAATATCAGTTTTAGATCTATGGTTTTTTTTTTAACAAAATACCTTTCTTTTTTCTCTTTTATATTATCCCTAGAAGTTAAGAGGGTAATGGCTTTAGGAACGCCTTGTATAAGCTGTTTGCATGAAGGGCACCTGATATGCATAGTTATGGTTAATTTTGCTATTCTAACAAAAACCTTAAGAAAATAAAATTACAAGAAATAATAATTAATGGTAGACTTAAATACAAATATGTTAATTTATGTAATGTTTATGTAATACCTTTTGTTTCTGAAAAGTACTGTAACATTTGGCAGTGATGACAGATTTTAGCATTACACTTTCAAATTACAGTTTCATTTTTTTTTTGTTTCCATCTGAGAGATAATTTTCATGTGTTGAAAGCTTCAAATATTTTCAACGTTTCTTTTAATTTTGTTTTATTTTGTGTTGCTAATGTCTTTTAGCAACAAACAAGTGTTTTCTTTCCCATCTTGGCTCAAAGCAGTGCTTTATAACGAACAGATCTTTCCCCCTTCACAATTTTCACTCATTAGCTAATCGTTTCATCGCAAACTTGCTAAACGAGCTACAGTACGCTCGCCGCAAATGCTACTTACCTGCTCATCAAGCAAGTTTTCCGGAGATTCTCAGCAACGATTTGGAAACATTCATGAGTCTTCAGAAACACAAAGCACCAACATAGGACACGCTGTAGATTACGTGAAAGGTGCACTCAGTCTTGTCAATGCAAACTTCCGGGGAGGAAAATAATTATTTCATCAACATGCTGGCCCTGTGGAATTAAAATGACCGTCCGGGGAAATGCGGCTTCTTCATCAAAAAAGGGAAGTGCTGTAGTTGTTCTCCTGTTGTTTTTCTGCCAGTAGCTAGGAAGAAGGGATAGAAGGGGAATGTGTCTTTCAGCGTGAAGTTTTGGGAGCAAATTAGCGCTGTTTTGCTGCGCGCGTCCCGAAAATAGGGGAGTGAGGGTGAGAGGGAGAAACGTACGGGAAAAGCTGCAGAAAGACAATTTTTCTTTCGGTTCCGCACTTAATTGAAGAGGAGGGTGAGTTTACATTCTGAGTTTTTTAGGGGTATGTTATTTAACATTCGTTTCCTGGCCCATGTTATGGGCTCCCGAAAATGCTAATGAGAATTCTATAGCCCCTTTACATTCCACTGAAATTAAAATGTATACTAAAACTATAGTCTGCAAGAAATAACTTTAATCAGATTGAAACGAAGTTACGAATTTGCTAGATAAGAGACTAAGAATTCTATTTTCTTCATTGCAAAATAGAACTTCTTGCTTCACGAGCTATTAAAATAAATTGTTCTTTTCCGCACAACTTTATAAACACTGAGGGAAAATAATGAGCACTTATATGTTAAAATGTGT
The DNA here is from genome assembly GCA_030762175.1 of Metallyticus violacea. Lineage (NCBI taxonomy): Eukaryota > Metazoa > Arthropoda > Insecta > Mantodea > Metallyticidae > Metallyticus > Metallyticus violacea. The sequence goes on from CM060838.1 coordinate 43,415,806, forward strand.
CATTTCTAAAAGCAATTATAGCGGAATAGTTATCCAAGAGGGTTAAAACTTAAAATTTAGTGTAACTTAACATTGAAATTACATTTTAATGTACTTCAATTCTGCATAAAGAGTATCTTATCTTTAATGGTTAAAAAAGAGAACATTTTCTTCTTTGGTTACTATAATTTTAAATTATACATCCGTAAAATGATCAGAAACTGCCAACTCCTTTACCCCTTTATGATTATTTTATTTATTTGTTTCTTGTTATTCTTATGCTTTTGTGAACTTAGTAACAAAATTGAACTCTTAGTATTTCCTTTAGTTTTTTTATCAATATTCACAGTAGCCAAAATTAAACGAGAAAGTGATTTTTTTTCTAATGCAATATTGTCCTGTGAGGCATTTGTTTGTTCTAGGCCGGTACATTTTTGGTAAATTAACCCATTTATTGCCTTGACAAACTTAAAAAGGTTTACAATCACTTAATTTTACAAAAGAGATTTAAAAGCGCATGGGAATGTAGGGTGCATTTGATACGTTTACGAAAACTGTAGTGTATGGCAGGTCATGCAGGCGTTGCCTGTGACGTGAATGCAACGCAGTTAACGAAGAAAGTTCAAAACATTCTTGTCACTAGTTCCCACATTATTGCACGAGTGCTAATTGACGTATTTTTGCTCCACTTGCAGCAGGAACCTTTCGTTATGTCTATGCACCTTCGTCCCTTTCCTCACACAGATGTTGAAACCCGGAATAATGCAGCAAATGACAATTCGGGTATTGATGAAGCCTCTACGCTACTAACTGTTGTCGTACGTGCAAATCATTCAATATATTCCTCAATGATAGTAAACAAATACTGAATTCGTAATCAATCGGCCTTTTTCGCCACCGTTCGGGACTGCCGGCCGCACGATGGGGTCGGCGCGTAAGGTGAAGTAACAAGTCCTGCACTGAATCAAGACTTGCAATACAATGCAAGTAGACTTAAGCAGTCATTATACCTGAAGAAATCGTGCGCCATCTAGCTTTTTTAAAATAAAATAAGGTATTATTAAAAAAATTCACTCTGATATCCCGCGTAAACTGTCAAATTTGGTCAGTTTACATTTTTCCACACTATAGGCTATTATCTTTTAAGTTTTGAAAATATTAGTTGAATCCTCCTTGAGTGTAATTTTAAACTCAGAAAACATAAATATTCGTTGGCAAATGTATCGCGGAAAACGGTATTATGGATTTTAAGCTCGATCTTGCATAATGGACTGAAACATCAAAATAAATTATTTTATAAAAAATGACGAATTTACGGAAAGTCAGCAGCAGCAAGCGTTTTAGAATACATTCAAATAAATACAACTGTCGCATGAGCCTACGGTCGTACATGCTAATGTCGTCCTTATAACAACCAAAAGGACCATACACATACATACGTACGTACATACATACATACGTACATACATACATACATACATACATACATACATACATACATACATACATACATACATACATACATACATACATACATACAAATCTACTTGCGTACATTCAACCATAAAAATACTTGTATATATTTACGTTTTCTATTTATAATTATGTATACAAATACATAAACATGAATGGAACGCTTACCCTTGAGCCCCCTTCCATTTATTCACACCACCTCTCCAACTCCCCCCTCTTCACAAATAGTCCTTAGTCGGGTCTTCTCTAGAAATATTCCCAAATTGTGTATCTCTCATGCACCAACACTTCCTGGCAAATGTTTAAATTTCTATTGGAATTCAAAAATTGCGGTGATAAATGCTAATTTCTTAAAATCTCTGTTTCCCTGCATTCTGCCAAAATATGCCTCCAGGTATCGCTTTCTCCGCCTAAAGGGCAAGTTCTTTCCGGAGAGCATTTACTGTTTTGTTTCTTTTCCACGCCTCTAATCTGAGCCCTGCGAGACCAATTCTTTCTTCTCTGCCACAGATATGTAAACAAAGTCCCACACACCGGATGTATTTGAGCCTGCAGGTTAAGCGATACTTTTCTGCGCATTGAGGCAAAATATTTTGCCTATCTATATCTCTCAAAGAAAAGTCAATACTTTAAATGTTTCGGAATGTAGAAAACATTCTAAAGTAATTTGCACTTAACTAATTATGACCGGCACTTGGAGTGATAAAACCGTTAACAGATGAGAATCTACAACAGCAAATTTTGTCATAAGCTTTGCAGGATGCAAATGTCATATATATGCACACGTAAAAGGTCCATATAGACATAACTGAACAGAACGCCACATTAATGAAATAGAAAAAAATAATCTTGTAATTGTTTAATAGCTCGTACATAGCGCCAAGACCTTCAAAATAACGAAATAAATTAATGAATAAATAATTATATGCAAATTATATGTTAGTATGTTTGCGGCATTTGAATTTTCAGGGTAAAACTCAGGAATGTTCATCTCCTAGGCAAAAGTTGAACTCACTTCCTCCACTTTTGGCTGATTTCCTAGCCAGCAGACAAAATAGAATTCTGAAGGAGTGACAATAGACTTAATAATTAGAACATATCCCATGGTCTAATGGACATAGTAAATGATCGTAATGGATGCCTACTTTCTTCGGACTAAATTTTACACAGTTTTCATTTCAAAACTTCCCAATCTAAGTACTATCTATTTGTCATCAATTTAATTTAAGCAAAACAAAATTCAATTTTGTTATTGGTGGAAAGTTTTAAACAATTCATCCTGTGACGAATCAGGAAGTGGCCTGGAGAGTATTCCTCTGAAATTAAAAAGTTCCATCGAAAGTTTAAAATATATTTGTAAATATAATATTCATATTATATTTACTATTCATAATTAAAGGTAAAAATAATGAATAAATTTAAATTATCGTCCGTTTTGATAACTGCTAACTTATAATGTATAATGAAATTTAATTTGAAACCCAATAATGGGCATGTGTAATGTAATAAGCTTCCATTGTTGTAACGAATTGCCGTTTCACACATTTTTAAAGATTAGTCAGTCAACAGAGTAAAAAGTTTGAACACGAGATTAATTATCAGTAAAAATGGGAGTTTAACGTGATCGGGGTGGAACTTTTTCAAATGCATTTAAAAATAATATTGAAGCTGTATAAAAAACAGGCGGAGTGTTCATTTTGTACCTTTCACTAAATTTTGAAAAACTTGAATAGAATGGTACACCAATGACCAGTGTGAAAGAACGTTTTTAAATGAAATAAACCCATCCTAGCAAATATTTTTGTTTACCAAAACATAATTTTGTTGGAATGTTTTATAGTGTGCACAACGCATGCTATTTGATACCGTTTGTAGAGCACCTTCGCGTAAATTGAGGTTTATTTGCCAAAATTTGAAATATAGTCTCTTCACTAGAACAAAGCTGAAGTAAAGAAAAACATCTATAAGAATTTCGCAGTCAGTTTGAGCTTATACGCCTTGAAATTAATTTAATGCAATTTTGAGCCTCACGGTTCTATCAAATGCTGCAGTTGCTTTCAAGGTTGAATTGAATTATTCAGCATTAGAAAATGTGCTTTCTTCACAAATACTTAAGAAATGTTTTCTCTTTAGTGTAAGAATTTGTTTTGGACCTCAGCTGTTCCTCCATTGGGTGACTAATTTCTTAGAAAAGTCTATTTTTTCCCCTTGATTTGTCATATAGACGATTCAGATACTTCTAATCTTTGAGAAATCAGTGTCAATCTGCGCTTTTGCCTTCCAACCTTTCGAGATGTCAAATTTGGTTATCCATAATTTTTGTACAAAAATTTACTATTTTTCACACAAATTGTTTAATATAATGACAAATTTCACACTTTAATCACAAATGAAATTTGAATATGTTTCTGTAACACATTCAAAAAAGGTCTGTTGTCATTACCAGCATTATTGCAACTGCTGCTTGTTAAACTAAAGTTGAACATTTTCAAGTAGGCAATTTCGTAACAAATGTTTTAAGTTTAAATAGTTTAGTGGTTTATAATTATGATATATTTTTATTATTAAAACGCTCAGAATTTAATAAATGTTAAAATGTTATGATACTAAATATTATGGCTATAATTTGTACTTCATCGTAAGGTATAGTTAGTCGTAAACAAATGAATTTTTGCAAAGTAAAACGGTATTGTAGTGATGAAGTGAATAAATTATTTTCGCCAGCTCTGGGAATAGAATCTCTGCTATAAAAAGCAATTAAACTAATAATAAAAAAATTAAAAAGTATCAAAATAAAAACAGTTCTTTCTTTTAAAAAAAAAGCATGCTTGACATATGAAAGGGAATGATAAAGGAGTAACTTTATTTTTGGATGCTGTTGTGTTGATCTATTGCTTATGTTCAAATACTATTTGACTATTGCTGTTGTAACTGTGCTATAACTACCAATTCATACAAACGATTTTCAGTTTGGCAAAGACAAAGTTATAGGTAACGTATTGTTAGATAGCTTCCGAATTAGTTACATCAACAGCTATGCGTTAAATTCATTGTGTAGACAAAGGCTAGCACGACTGACCTACTTAGATATGCTGAGCGTTACTCTCTTTCTAATGGATTATTCATGTTTCTCTGAATGACAGTGTTAGAGAGAAGCGTAGCAGAAAAGTAGGTAAATTACAACACGAAGGTGCAATGTAAAGAATAACATTCCGAAGGCTAAAACGCCTAATTACTGGTTAGTCCTTGACCACTTCGAGTCGGTCCTGTTTATGTAGTGGTAACCACACTTGCCTTCTAAACCCGCGGGTTCAATTCCGGCCAGGATCGATGGATTTTTCGGGCGTAAAAATTCCATGTATGGCTTCCTTCAGAAGGGAACTAAAGCCGTGAGTTCCGTGTCGTACATTTACGGCAGGAAAAAGAACCTCAAGCCTGAAAGAAGAGGTCTCTGAGCAAAATGTGTCTGCCGTTTCACGTCCTGAATTTAATGGGACGCTATGACCTGAGATGTTAAAGAGCGTCCATTAATAAACCAAATCAAAGACCACTTCGAACAGATAATTAACAGGTTAGAGAGATAGTTCTGAGAAATCCTACTTATTGTTAGAGCTTCTATAACACGACCGCACAAGAATGTTCAATGCAGCGCATTAAATAAATTTTAAGTTTGAATAGTGTAATACAGCATGTTGTCAAGAAAACCATAAAATAGAGTATAAACATTTTATAACAACTGTAGCATTTAATTAAAACATAAATATGGCCAGTCATTTAAAAACAAAAACGTATTTGAGAAGTGTGTCGACGACTTGGGTGAGTTTTGTCTCATGGGAAGGAAAATAGTACACTGGAGAACGTAGTCAACCTTCAGGTATGAAGTCACCTTTAACATGACACAGTGATCGATTCGAATACCATTGGTGACAAGGTAGACAAAATGGAGGGTAATAACGACGTTCTTTTTCTATCAACGTGGCCCATTCTTCACGGAGCTTCTGGAAGTAGCAACTATGAATGCTATCAATTGTGCCGAATCACTCACAAAGTTACAGCCGCGCGGAGTTAAATTCCACAACTTAGGACTACTCTTGCATGATGTCATTTTATTTTGCATTGCCAATGTTATTCAGATGGGAAGTGCTAATGCATATATGCTTACAACGCTGGCATGTACCTGTGTGTTCAGTTTCCCTCAAAGGAAACGATTTACTTAGGACAAAGACGACTTTTAAGCCTCTTTCAACGTGTCGTTTTACAGTGGTATAGGTGTCTCAACAGAAAAAGTCACTACGTCAGCCTAAACTTTGTTTCTTGCACTATTCCTCCAGATACATGATTTTTAAATTACTCACCCAACAAATATATCATTTATAATTAGTGCTAAAATTTATAAATATCTCAGACAGAAACAATTCTTCAAAAGAACAAAAATAAGTGAGCGAAAAAACCACAGTAGATAAAAATCAGTTGATTCGGTTTATTTATGAACTCTCTTTAACTTCTCAACTCATCAGCGTCCCATTCAATTCATGGCGTGAAACAGACGATAAATTTTGCTCAGGGGCCTCTTCTTTCAGGCTTGAGTTTGTTTTACGTGCCGTAAATCTACGGCATGAACCCAGACTTATTTTCCTTTCGAAAGAGTTAGGAGCTTTCGCCCGAAAAAAATCCACCCACCCTAACCAGGATTGGCCCATCTATCTTGCAAGCAAAAAACCAGTGAATTCCTCATTTCAGCACAGATATTTTTCAAATAATGACTTGTTTAATAAATCTTCAGAATCTTCATTCTTATTGTTAAAGCAACCCATCGAATAATCGATGAACATCCGAAATTATCTCGTGCAAAACTTCACTTTTTAGATATGTATGATACAGCAAATAATCTCATATTTGATGTTGTATATTATCATTACTAGGGCCCAGGTTTTTAGGTTTTTCCTTGCTAGCTAACTGTGATATTTTAACATAATTTTCCGTTTCTTTATCATGGGAATCACTAGTTGAATCTTATGAAATCTAAAAAGGGCTAAATAGGACATCTAAACCTAGAAATGGTTAATCTATTAATTAAAAATTAAATTAAATTAAAATAAAATTTAAATGTAATTAATTTTAAATTATTAAAATTAAATTAATAATATTTATCATAAAATTATTTTTAAAACATCCAACAATGTGCATCTTGATTCACTTCTAAGACAAATCATTGCATTTAATTTTGTAATATCATTAATGTCATGTAATGATGAGATCCAGAAACCAAAGTAGTTATTTTTTGCAAATATTGCTAAATTTCAAAATATAATCTGAGAGATGAGCTTATACCAGAGATAATGATCCCTATGTTTAAATAGGGGTAAAAGAACAGTGAATGTTTTGCTTAAAATCAATTTAATCAATAACAGACTTATTCTCAGATATTTAAATATAAGAGAAAATTTAGTTTTAGAGAAACGAAATACTTTTAGAAAAATGGATAATGTAGAGTTTCCATTTTCTGTATTGACGAAATAATTGAACGAATAGAGGATATTAAATTTTTATGCAGTTTTTTGAATACGCAAAAGCTTTCTACGCTGTAATAGAGAGGTGTTGTGGAGAGTACTAAAGCACAAGTAAATACAAACACATTTAATTATGGTTTTTAGACAATGTATTTGAACACATAAATAGTTGTCAACTATGGAATTAGTATTTTATACGATAAATTTGCAAAAGTTATTCGAAAATAGTCCTCTTTCACTCTTTTGATGCTATTTAGGTAAGAACTGGGTAAAACAAAATGCTTAGCACAAAATTAATTTATTTTTAAAGATAACATACAAAAAAGGTATGTATTTTGTGCGTGGGATTCTTCAGGATTCTGCTTCAATAATCATTAACAAAATTTTCTGTAAGTTACCACGCAAAAGTCGTTATAGCAATTTTCTGAAAGTATGGTAAAGTGTTCAGCTTTGACCGAATAGCTGAATTTACAATGGAGTCATACTGCAGTTGAAGATGATGTTACAGGAAGATGGGAGTCTCTTTCAAAGGCTGCTAATGAAACTCGACTGCATCATTTCGATCCTGAGAGCAAACAGCAAAGCCCTGTGTGGAAATCTACATCATCAATTAATCATCAACACAATAACGTAAAAGCTGGGAAATTTATGGTCATCTCATTTTCCATATTCAAGGAATGCTTTACTAGCATGTCGTACCTACCGACACATACACAACACTGACTCGCTAATACTACAGAGATGTTCTGAAAACTCTGCAAAGTCGTATCACATGAAAATGGCAACATTTACATGCATCAACCTGGATGCTGCACATCGCGGAGTTGCTGAATATCTCACAAAATGTAAATGTATTCATGTAAAGTGGTTCCTCACCCTCCCTGTAGTCCAGATTTGATCCCGCATGACTTTTTCTTTTCCCAAAATTGAAGACACCCCTTCGTCGGAGGCATTTTCCATCACTAGAACAGTGGTGAAGGCTGTGGAGGCGATTCTGAAGAATCTGTCCAATTATTTGTAGAATGTCGGAAAACTGACAGTGCATTGCATTCGATGGGGACTACTTGAGAAATATTATCAAAAATTTCAGGATGAGTAAAGGTATTTTGTCAAAAAAATGATCACTCTTTATTGAACAGCCTTCATACTTCTATGTACACATAACAGATGTCGTTGGAATATAATTTTTAATAATGATACACCTTTAAATACATTGTTGATGATGATCAAATAACAGCTACAAATACTGCAAACAACATGCACAGCCCTGTAAAAACTAAAACAAGGCAATATGACAGTAAAATCCTCCAATAGAGTAACATGTTGTATGGGAAAAAGCCGATCCGAACAAATAATATTATTGAAATCGCACCATTGGAGAAGAACATAACTTCAGTTAGTTTGGTTGCAGGCTGTTAGGATAATTAAATCTGTTTAGATGCAATAAATAAGAATATAAACAAACGACTGAATCATAAAATATTTAAAGTTGTACAAAGTAATGGTGATACTAGCGTTATTTAGAGTCAGAAATATGGCCGCTGGCTTCGCAACAAAGAAACTTAAAGGGAATCGACCAAATTGTGATTAACACCAAGTCATTAATAATAGCTGCAAAAATCGGACAACAACTAAATATTTTAGCATAAATAAAACAGCAGAAGAGAGTGTATGACTTGATCATCTGTTGTGAATATCTCAATAACAATTATGTTTACCATTTATGAGGGAGAAACTAGTTGTAGATATAATGAATATCTTATGATCTAAACAGTTATGTTTAAGATGGTCATATATTCAATCTACTTTTTCTACCATTATTTGAATTTTACAATTGACAATAATTACACACAGTTTATAGCGTTTTAGAACGAGAAAACGTTGCAGTAAACTTTTTATATAAATATAACAAACAACTTCTGATGAACACTAATTAGTATAACAATACCTTAATATTATTTTACCTTCAGAAACGTACACAGGTAGGCTATAATGATAATACTTGGGAAGGATGGTCTGAGGAACTTTGGAATTGTTCCCTGACGGCTGACGGCTCGAGAACTTCGCAAGTGGGACAGATGTGTAAAAAAAACTAAGACGGGCTAAACAAGAAGAAAGGCGACTTGTCCTTTTCCCCCTCCCCTTAGGTTCTCTCAAAGTAAGCCGATTATTTCCTTCTTCCTTTCTTCTACCACTCTTCACTCTCTTGGACCTTATCCCATGAATTATTACGCGTCGGACAGCGGCCAGCCCTGGGACAAATCAGCCCATGTGCCCGGATAATATGTCAGCCATTCTCGTTTATACAACTGGCAGATCGACCATTTTTATACCCTTGTCTGTATGTGTGAAAGCCTACAGTAAAACACAGGATTTTAGATTTTAGGTCGATGTTAAACTTTATCGGTATCTTTAACGTCTGAATATACAATTTGGGACAATGTGCTCTCTAGTATAAAGTTTTAAGGGTACTCAGGCAGTTAGTACTAACCAGTCACACATTTATGCTAATACTAAAACTGTCTGGCATTTAAAACATAAAGAAGGACACTTATTTAAGCGAAATAATCATATTGTTTTAAACATTCGTCATAACCAGAGCCCGTAAGTTCGGGCGTTTATTTTGGTTTATATAGGCAGGCAAAGGTCACTTAAAATACTAAAAATAGGCATTTATTGAAAGTGAAAACAGAGGGCAATATCACTGATTATTAAGGAAAAATTGTATATAAGATAACTTAATTTATTTATCACATAATTAAAGTGCTTACGCTTACTTTCCTTGAATAAAAGCAACAACAATGTTTTTTCAAGGAATCAGCTGTTGTAGTCAGCCGCTTGTCAGAGAGAACATTTTTCATTATGGAAAAAGAACGTTCTACTTCCACTGGGGTGGTTGAAGAAGGACTCGTGCAGTTACAACAAACATTCACCTTTCAGGAGATATAGTAAATGTTGATCAACACAAAGTAAAGTAGTTTTGAATAGTCCTGGCGAACAAGCAAAATATGCGCAGTGATTTCTGGTCGAGTTCATTTCCTGTTTTTGCGTTTATAGGCAAACCACGTTAGTATATTTCTTACTGCCGTATTTAACACATTGTAGAGAGGATTTATTACACAGTGTACCGCTCTCATATTTCCCGCCTGCAATTGTTCTTACATTTACGCAGCTGAGAAGTTACCCCCTTCGATCTTACGCAGATCGATACAAGTTCATTCTCCAGGACTACTCAATACTACAGTACTTTTCTCATCCTCTCTTTTTCCTGGTATTCGTATGTCAGAGGAAACCGTGCGTTCCTCTCAATAATGAATATTCTGCTATTTAAAGAGCTTAAGTGAATAGGTTGAGTAGAAAGTTTATGATTGCTGGAAAAGAAATAAATGAACAACAAGATTCTCTATAGGTATTTTTGTGAGATGAATATGCCCTTTAATTTTTATAATTTTTTCACTTCGATATATTGAAATTGTTTATGCGCTTTTTAAAATATGTAAATAATCGCAAAAATCCATAACGATCCAAAACGGACAAAAAGTGGGAACTAAATCTTAAAATATGCAACAGAAACCAAAATAGGCAAAAAAATGTTTTTAAAGGTCATTGCCCTAATTTCAAATTAATACAATTCCGCACTTATTAACAATGTGCTAATGTTGTATACATTACATGATAGAGAAGCTCTCCAAGTCATCAAAAAGTTCACAGTAGACAAGTGTTTAATTAACCTTAAATTTAAGCTTTATTTCAATTAAACTTTCTTTACTGACAAAATTTAATTTTGTTGAGCTTATTGTATCTAGAATCCAGAGACTAACCAAACAGCGAAAGGCCTTCTGTGTGTTGCAATTTTCCAAGTGGGAATCTGTAATCACGGACATAACAAACGATATTTTACTTTTTCCTTTTGGAGGTATGAGAAGGATGTACGTGCCACGATTGACCACAGCCATTCATGGGGCTCAGAAATCACATTGTCACAACGGTGGATTCAATGAATGCGGATGTGCTGGAACGAGTATGGGAGGAACCAACAACCGGCTAGATGTTGCTCATAGAGCAGTCACTTCAGTTGTAGCCATGTTACTTCATAGTTAAATCCTTTCGCGCTATAAATAAATACATGTATAAGTAATAGGGATATGTTCAATGGTACGCATAAACATTTTTAATATTTACTATTTATATGCAGTATTTATTCTGGTATAAAAAGTGATGATTCAGTTAATTGACCCAAGCACCTCGACCTCCATCTAGGATCTTTTGTGCATTCCTTACCTTAATCTCCGATCAATCCTGTACCTTTCATGAAAGACAAATATTCTTTAAGGGAGACTTGAGAAAGATCGTTTAGAGCCGAATAAAGTGCCAAGTTCTTAAATAAGCTAAGCGCGTGCGATCACGAGCCGGCGAGTGGCTATTTTATTTGTCTTTTGACTCTCAAATACGAAGGATTTATATAAGTTCCCACTTTACAGAGATATCATTTTAGTATATAAAAGGTAGACATGCTAATAATAATACCATCAACAGTTGCCCTCTTTATAATAACAGTAACATTCTTTAACATTGTCAATACTCTTTTAAGCTGTATGTATGTTGGGCTATATGAGATACCATAAATATTCATTTTCCCTTTTTTCATTAAGAAATGTTCTCTTTAGAATTCATGTAAACTTATCACTGTTAACTTGATTATTACATTGTAAAATATAATATATAAAAATATTTTTTCATGAGGAGCTATGATCACTGTCATCAAATTTCAGAACAAAAAATTGTCCTGGGACATATCACTAGCTTAAGTTAATTTTATAAGTCGAAAAATAATTACTAAAATCTAGTTCCTTTAATTATGTTATAAGCATAATATCAGTTAGCTCTATAAGCCACGGATCCCAGACTCATTTGTAGTGTCATTAAATTATTTAATTAAATAAAAACGAATATTTAAATAGTAAACGTTGGACTTGAAAAAGCTAAGAGAATAGATAAGCTAAAGCACGAACGCCTTCATCATAGGTTTATGAAGGTTTTCCTGGTGGAATTGGAGATTTTAACCAAGGTCTAAGGCTTTCAAATTTATGCATGGTTTGTAGACAAAGAAATTAGAATTTTCATTCACACTCGCACAAGCACGTACATATACGACACCTCGCACAGCGGGTCAAATGCTGGACGTTTGTTGGCATTATTTTATAAATTTTACATGCAGCAGTAGAAAGAGAGACTTTCGATGTAAAGCATGACTATGTAATTTGTATTGGGAGAAATGGAGTACAAAAAGTTTTTTTTTTTTTTTTTTTTTTTAAATTTTTTTTTAAATTTTAAGGGATTAACTCATAGAATTCTTTGTATAAATAAATTTAGGTGCTGCTAATTTTGACTTCAAAGCTATTTACAATAGCGTTATGCATTTGTCTATTTTGTTTCTGATACAGCCGGTTCCAGCTACCATATATTCGCTGCTTCGGATAATTGACATGCTGGATTTGCGTTGCTATTTTCTCAAGCTGATTCCAAACAGGGTAAACCATAGCATTTAAATCATGATTGCAGGGTGGTGGTGTCGAGTTAGGTCAATTAGACTGCATATATCCGAGGTAAAATATGACCGATTCTGCTCAGAGCTTAAGTATAAACACAAACAAATGGCCTGTGTCAAGCAGTAGGCAATTAAAGAAAGTGTTTAGTCTAAAGTGTTGTAATTTTAAATGTGGAGCATTGGCATTATTAACATAACATTAAGAAATGTTCATAATTATAAATCTGATGATATAAAACAAGAAAATTATGAAAAGGAAATATTTATTTGTTAACAATAATAAGTACCTCAGTTATATACTTTTCCAATTGTGCCTAATAGGCAAATTTCTGAACGCAGCGTGCACAATTACATGTAGATGTTCTCCTTTTCTTATGTTTATAGTTATACCTGAACTGTTCGAAATTGCATTACCTGCTGTTCTCAAGAAACTACCAAATTTTTCCAAGCTTCACTCACAAAATGTAAAAATGGTTCCATCCCCGAAAATTTTTAAATTGATCTAAACTTTTTAAAATGGTTGAAATATTAAACTCTATGCGCGCACAGTTTCAAGTTCATATATTGTTGCATAATTGCCATAACAATTGTTGAAACAATAAGAATTGCTTACTCGGTAGGAAAGTAAAGGGGGTAGTGGTTAAATACCTGCAAATAAAGAGAACGTCATCTGAAATTCAAGCTATATCAGAAGCTTTAGGGAAATTTGAGCTTAAATGTGGCACAACATTCTATGAAAATCAGCTCGAAACTTCCTTGGAAAATTGTCATGACAGAGGAAAATGCAATAAAGTGTATCATTTAGTGTTGCAAGTGGCTATAAAATAGACATGTCATGTTTTAGTATGTATAATAATTTAAATAAATTATTAAAGGAGAAAAAATGAGTCTGAAGATGAATACCTAAAAGTTGACACATATTCAGAAACGGTTGAGTGTAACATTTAAAACGCTTTGAGCAGACAAATACAACTTTGATCTATGGATGTGAACGAGTCACGGTCCATTATTATGATCCGAAATCAAAATGTTAAGTGAGGAATTGAAACACACGAGGTTTCCGCTATTAAGAGACTGAGGGTAAAGCTACCAGCAGACATAATTAAGTAAATACAGCATATATAAGAAGTATTCTGGTTGATTGTTTGGAGAAAGGAGTTGCAATAATGTCATTTTATACAAATTTTATTTAAAAATGGCAGGACGCAAGGAGAAATGTCATGGAAAATTGAGGCAGATGTGCCTTTCTTCAGCACACTAATTCAAGACAAAATTCCTGTGTTGCATGACTGCGCCTGGAACTTTTCTTACCCTCCAGCGACCCTGGGCCGTTTCCAAAGCAGAAATAAAACCTTCAAGAACTATAAATTATGATTACTGTTCACGATTCGTTTGCAGAAGTTGGACAACTCTGTAGCAACGCAAAGCATCGTCCCCAAGGAGAGTATGTTGAAAAGCAAGGTAAAAATAAGGTTAGATTAACGAGAAATGGGGTTAGGGATGAAGTACAGGGATCAACCCCTGTAATATTTAAAGGTCATGCATTTCTGGATTAGTACTCATGTCATAATTCCATCTCAGCAATGAAATATTTTTATATAATAACAAGTGCGGACCTAATGTATATTAAAAACTGTACTGTAATATAATATAAACAACATAGTACCCACATTAATTGACCTAGATGTTATCATTGGTGTATTGGACTTCTGGCATCTCGTAAATTTATGTCACCCATTCGAATTCTTCCTGCTCTTTTGCTTCTGTTTATAAAATAAAAGAATAAATATAGAAATGTGTTAAATCAAACATTGATAGGATTCTATCAGAGTATCTATAAAGGAGAGGGAAATGTAACTGCGGAAATATCCGATAAAATGCAGTAAGGCTATCCCTGCTTTACGATTTTGCAGCTATCACAAGATGAAAATGCAGGCGGTTCTCTTTACAAAAAATGATGGGGATGATAATAATGTGCTTAATAATAATCGGCCTAATAGTAATAATAGGCTTAAAATGATCATTATAGGCTTAATAATAACAATTATAACATTAGATGCCGCTAATAAAACACATACATTTAACTATGTTCAAATATAAATAAATGTATTATCTTCGCAACCACTGAAATAAACTGTCTTTCTGATTTTCGACCTGTGCTGCACGGTCGGAACCTAATAACACTCATAATCCTTCGCATGGTAAACATACTAACGTAACTTCCCCTATTTTAGAGCTTTGTCACACACTAAGCATGTTTTCTTTCTTTCGTGCTCAACAAATAAATATAAATGTTCCCATTGTAGCTGCTTCAAATGAGCTGCGTTTTACAATGATTTCCTCACGAGTCACAGCAGAATGTCAGTAGTGCTATTATAATTAGCAACACGAACCGCCATGTCAACATTCTCGGAGCAAAACGGTTTGACTTCGCTGTGCTGCTATTGGTTTACTTTTCTAACACTGCACGTGCACAAAGAACATGCGCTGATCACCATCAGCTCATAGATTTCTATTGATCGTCTGTTTTATCCGTTAATGAAGATTGATATCTTTGACTTCACTGGGATATTACATTTTTTTTCTGTTGCTATTTAAAACATCCAGGATTATTATTATTATTTATTAAATTAGAGTATTTTAACTATAGTAATGTAGCAAGTGTTCTTGAATTTATCTTGAGAGGATCTGGAGCTCCGGCTGTGTTTATTTTGACTATTTAGCGAATAAAATCATAAAAATAAAATAATATACCCATGAAGTATACACTTACAGTTATGAATGTTCATTCCGGCATTTTAAATTTTGCTAACAGTCAAACAAATAAAGGTCGATAATAGATTAAGTTCGAAATTAAAACGATTTATGAGAATACACTGTTTTATTTGTTAATTTACACTCTTTGTTAACAAATTAAAGATAACTGAAGCATGGTGACTAAATAAATGTACACGTATTAAAAACTAAAATTTTAACATCAAATGACACTTTTTTTAGCATTTTTTAACTTAACACTTTAAATTATATGATTAATTTGTTCTATGACGTTTCGTCAAACATTTTTCAATTGTTGATTATTGATTTCTGGTGCTCACTGATATTTTGGCCAAAGAAACTATAAATATACTTCAGTATGCTGATCTGATACATTTGTTTTAGTTAAAAACTCAGCGTAAACAATTTTCACTCAATTTGCTTCTATAGATTAAAACTGGTTCAAACTATAGGTGTATGAAATGTCGAGAAAATAGAGTGAAAATAGGTATATCCTTTAAGTTAGAAAGAAGTGTATGAGAAACTCTGGAATAGAGTAGCCAAAGTAAGAAGTCCAGCATCCTGGATGGAAGTTATATAGTGTTACAGAAAGTGCTACTTGGTCATTATCTGCAGCAAACAGAGATTGTGGATCGCTACAAAAATCTACTCGATAAGACGCTTGACTAGTAACTTCTAGGTACATGGCTGTCTGACTGTTAACTGGTCAAACGTTACTTCAAGTTGAGAACCTGATTGTGTACCTAATAAGCCCACGAACTGGTTTTCGCAATCAATAATTCCTTCTGTGCTATCGAAAGATGCGCAAAATTAGTGTCAATTTGAATCAAACGAAAAGGCAAAGAAGGTGGTGCATAATGGATTTCAAACCCAAAATAAAATACCTTTTTCAAATTCTTAAGAATTTATGAAGCTGTACACGAAAGTATTGAGTACAACTGGTACCCATTTCATACATATATAATATTTTTTCAGCTTCCAATAACAATCCCATTGTTTTATTAATGGAAGAACAACAAATTACAATAATAATAATAATAATAATAATAATAATAATAATATCAAACATTGAATATATACAAGTGTGACCAACACCAAAAGTGATCTTCTGCCAACATAGCTATCTATAATGACATTTAGTGGAAGAAAATAGAATGAAAAGTAATGAAATCTATTAAATAAACCAGATTTAAAGTTAATAATGAGGGAAATGTAATAAATTATGCTACATTGGGCTAGGGAGCTAAGAACAGAATATATGTGCCACCATAAGAAGGCACAAGAAAGTATGCAATGTTTGCATTTAGCGGTCTGTATGGGATTTGGTTTGCAATAGCAATGCAAACCAATGTTTTGACAAGTTTGTTCGGGGAAGGTAAGTGGAAGTGGTTTGGAGGGGTCTCTTGGCTCTAAGTCATTATGTGTATGCACCACCTGAAACATCATCTTTGTCTCGAGTTTTCTGCAAATTGATTGTTGTTGCATTGCAAAGTTGAATTATAATACTGGTAACACAGTTATATATTAAATATGGAAAATCTTGCAGGTATTTAAATATCAAAACCTATTAAATTATGAAGTAACAATGCTTTCAGGCAAGCACTGTTCTAGAGAGTTCGGACATCGATAGTAATCAATAATCTTATTAGTAATAGGCGGTTGCTAAATAGCTAGCTAGTTCAGTTTCGTATGAAGCTTCGTTTTGTGTTAATTGAATGTAAGGAAAATGAACAATATATAAAGCTTACGTTCTAAAACTTTTCTTTTGGACATTGGAAGTGGACATTGAAATTAAAAACTGTGTATACCAACACCAAGTTGTGATTTGCTTCATATTATGAATGTATAAATATACAATTCAGAATGTACAAATGCTTCAGAATGTATAAATATACAATGCTTTCTGTAGAGATAAAATGCATACTGTAAATCCCTTACTTTAATCAAAGGTTAATTTGCTGCCATGAAAAAGGATTTTTACTAAGATATTTTATTCCCTTTTGCTTTAGTTTATGTTCAGCACTTCATATATAGTATTATTGTAGTTATAACAATTCCCCAGGTAGAAACTTACGATCTACATTCAGCAGTAGCAGTAGTACAGTTGTGCACCCTAAGAAGATACTGCCGCGAGTCACCCGCCGTTGGTCTTAGACAAGCAATTTGAGATAGGTAATCCACGGTCTGCCGGTTCAAATTTTACAGTCATAGAAAATTAGTTTTATAAAAAACCAGTACGCCACTGACCAAGACCAAAAAAAAAAAAAAAAAAAAAAAAAAACTTCCAGACACTACACAATAACGGACGGATGTTGTGGAGCATATCTCTTTGACGCAGTATCGTTAATTACTTAAGTGTTGTTCTAAAAGTTCTTAGTCTCACTTAGAGATATCGTGATGATGACCAAATTACTACGATTTTGTTAAATATTATCCTTCAGATGTCGTGCTGTAATTGCAGATGCATAAGGGCAGTCACATGTTTATGACGATCATGTTAACAAACTAGTGTTAACATTTTCTACAAAATGGATAAAACTGAAATGCGAGCTGTGAAGGTTTGAAGGCTTTAACCCCAACTAATGGGAGTTAGATTTCACTTTAAAGAATTCTGCTGAATTTAAGTGTGGCTGTACATTTATTCAAGATGAGCGCTAAAAGCGTCTTAAAATGCTATGGCAATGCCGTACTCAATGATCGGTGATTGAAGGTAAGCGAGTTGGTTGACATTGCAAAGACCTCGATAGACCTTTTCCATTACATTTTACACGATATTTTGGGAAAGCTTTCCACTCGATGGATACCACAATGGGCCAAAAACTTTTTCGAATGAACATTTCATTGGAGCATTTAAACTTGTTGGTGCTGTAGTCAAGCATAATACTTCCGGTGATGGTTTTGTCCTTCTGGAGGTTGTCTATGAACACCACGCCATAATAATCTTAGAAAACCGTCACCATTACTTTTGCTGAATCGTTTTTGCTTTCTTTGGTGCACTTTCACCTGTTGTCACCCATTCTTTGGACCACTCCTACGTCTCTACATATGTTGCTACTTCTTAGAATAGATCATATTTCATCATAAAAGTAAAATATAAAAACGCCCTCCGAAGTACGAAACTACCATTTGTTGTCTTGTCTATTTGGCCACATAATCAGGTTAATAATTTCTGGTAGACTACGGGAATGAGTTAACCGTTATTCAGTGCCGTACTATCATATGATCAGTGCGATAATTTAGAGATGTTATTGCACTAAATTTTAAACACGCTGATTACAGCCTATTGAAAAAATGAGATTTTTTTCGTCATAAGTAATTTTGAAGACATGTTATAGGCAAAATTACTTATTCATTTTGCTTTAACACTTTATAATTTAAATTTATCACCACATATCTCCGTTACTTTTCTTTGTGGATTATAGATTTCCTATCATAAATTGCTAGTCTGAAACCCTTGTACAATCTTTGAAATTATTGAGTTGTAGTTCTTTAACATTAACTATATTTTACACGTTTTGATCTTAGCAAATAGGTGTCTACCAGTCTTGACGAAAATGATCATGAAGCAAGCCCCTCCTAGCCCTGGCTCACACTTTAGCGCCGAACACTTTGTCTAATCGCCGCGGCGTCCGGGAAAATGGCGTCTGTCAGGACGGCCTCTCTAGAGACAACTTTGACCCTTTTTTTTGTGCTGGAAGAAAAAAGCGGCTATACGTCGTACAAGTTCAGGAGAAACATTTTTTATATGTCTCACACATACATACACAGCCTCCTTTTCTCCTCATGCACATACGAGCTCACAAATGGCAACTTGAAACTTCGCTGTTAACGTGGAGGTAAGGGTCTGTGAGAGCATATAACAAAAATACAGGGAGGAAACCACTCTGGCGCCTTATTGGCTGTAAAAATCGTATAATTTTACGCCTGAAGACGCGAGAGGAAAACTTGTATGAGATATATTTTTCTTTTATATTAACTCGTGTCAGAGCTAGATGGCAACTCCCGATGATGCTTAACGCCTTAGGCTGGTCTTGCTGCCACATGAAGCCCCTTGCTGCTGCATGTAGATACCAGAAGTTTGTTGTCCTAAAGCTGATCTCTTGCCTTTCAGTTTCCTATATGTATATTTCATGTCACATGCTCCTGTCATACATGTAGCTCTTTGTGTACAAATTCCTTTTATGTTTTGCGTTCCCTTCTGTAGAGTTGACATTATTAATGAAAGGATACGGAGTTTTCGGTTTCGTGTATACGCTGTTCAGCATTCTGCCTGACGCTTCGCAAAGTGCTTCTTGAATCTGACGACATCGCCAATCATTCCCAACTATTTCTTGAGTTTATTTGTTCATTTGATTAATTACTTGTATTTATAGAAGCGGTAATATATGTATATAAATTAATATTTATATACTAACGGTGCCAAAATATGTACACATTTTCACAGTAGATTTCTATTAAAATATTTCAAAGTTGGACCGAAAAACAACAGTAATGTGTAGTATGATGTTCTGTAAACAGATGTGACTCACATACATTATGATAGCGTTGCAGGTAAATTAACAATGAACAAATGAAGTCAAGATTATCGTATGATGGTCTGCAAACAGATGTGACTCTCATTACGTTGCTACAACAAAATGGAGCCGAGATTAACGTTTGAACCGCGGAAAGGAATTTGGAAGTGGTATTGAAAAACCGAGAATGTTGTTTAAGATCAAAGGCAATGGAAACGCATTCGAGACAAATTTGAGAATCATGGTACTGTATGAGATGTTCCCAAGGGCAGATCTGGGAGAACTTGCACAGCAACAAGCCCCGCGTCGTCGGCTATGGTTTTGGAACGTTTTGAGCACTCACCGCAGAAATCTAAGCAATATGTACGTGAGACTGGGATTAGCAGAACCAGCGTACGTCGCATTATTAAAACAGCAAAGTTGAAAAGTTTCATCCCAAGACTTATGCATGTATTAAATGAGTATAATCCTGATCGGTGAGTGGTTTCGAAGGGTGGTGGAAGAGGATGATGCCTTCGTAGGGAATATTGTTTGGTCCGATGAAGTACAATTTAAGTTGAACGTAACTGTTAACCGACATAACTGTGTCTACAACGTGCAAACAATCCACATGTTATTTTCGAAAAGGCTGTTATTTTACTTGGAATTAAAGTTTGGTGTGGGTTGTCATTTAGGAAACTAATTGAACCATTCTTTTTTGAAGGAACAGTAACAGGTCCAGTGTACCTGAATTTGATACGCACATCAGTCTTACCCGCCTTTCATACACTCTATGAAAATGAGGAATTTTACTTCCAACAGGATGTGCACCACCACATTACCACCGTAAGTGCGTACTTTGACGACAATATACCAAGGCACTGGTTAGGACGAAGAGGTCCGATTGAGTTTCCACCGCATTCTCCGGATCTAACTCCGTTGGACTTCTACCTATGAGGAACTCTTAAGGATGTTGCATACCGTAGAGAACCAGCTACACCTGCAGTACTTCGGGAAGAAATTGAAACGATATGTGCTGCAATCAATCAGTAGTTCAACATTTTCAGAAATGTATCGACGCCGATGGTGGGCATTTTGAGCAACTGTTGTAAATGTTAAAGTCTAAGATGATTAGGCTCATTAATAGAGAACCAATATTTCATCATGAGGAAATATTGGTTGGAGCTGGTAAATCATTTAATGCATTATTAGGTATTAATAATCATAACACAGGGCAAACATAATATAATAAATAATTACAAATTGTTTCTTTAAGAAATTTAAATATATTTATGTTTTTTTTTTTTTTTTTCATTTTCTGTTTGTGTGAATTCAGTTTTGTTATATTAATACAGTTTTTTCTTTGTTTGAAGTGTATATACATTTTTTGACCCCCTCTGTATTTTTGTATTTCTTTTATATAAAGTGTAAGGGTTTTGGATACAATGTTAAAATTTAGTGTTATTATTCATTGATTCACCGCAACAATAATGAATATTATACATTCAATCACCAAAAAGTTGTCCCGCTGTCATAAGCATTCTTAAAATATGAATTAACGCTCCTGTCTCCAGTCCGAGAGTGTGCGAAACTTCTATATCAGCGTCATCATGTTGTGCAAAAATAGTTATCACAGCAGGTCATATGTCATGCTAAAGTATTATGTCATTAATTAATTTAAGTTTAATAATCACTCGCTCACTTACTAAACTCAGTTGCATTAATAACACGACATAGCGGGGCATATTTAGATCCTAATCTTCTCTAATCGTCCACATCTTTTTTTTTTCAATCAACTACTAAATATCCAAGAAATTTAACTATCCTCATATCCTTCCCCTAGAAGATCCCAGAGAATCGGAGAAAGGCAAAGGAGACATACATCGTTTGTATAGCTCGACACGAGTTGCTATTAACCTCTAGGACTATCCATTTCGATAATTTTCTAGAGAGCTCGTCTCATGGCACAGTTATTATTAGAATTTTCCAAAAGATTCCCTAGATGACATACTGGAAACTGTGCGGCTCTCAAAGTAATCGCAGGTTCAAGTACCGCCCATAATGCAACAATCGCCTTTATTTGTTTGTTAATAAATACTTCCATTGGATGTAAATGTAAATGTTTGTAATGTTTACAAACATTTAACTGTTTTTTTTAAAACTTGGATTTGAATTATTTGAATAAAAAGGGCAAAGTTTTTGTTGTTGAACATTTTCAAAATTGGTGGAGTGTGAGGATTTGAACATTCCAAGAATATCCCATCCTAGCAAAACTAGCAGCTAAAATTAAATGTGACCTCAGAGCTCAATATTTTTGGATGCTGAATTTATAAATCATGCCAACTATGAGGGTTGTATGAAAAGATTGTTAAAATACAAATCCTTTTTTTTTTATTGTCACATACTTTATTTCTCAACATAGTCTCTCTCCATCGATATGTATGTACCTGATCCAGCGACTTTCCAATTTTTTCATACCATTGAAAAAATAGAATCTGCCAAAACTCCGCAAAATACTCATTGATGGCGGCGATCACTTGATAAACGTTTCTTTCCACCATCCAGGGTTTAAAGTTCGGGAATAGGAAAAAGTCACTTGGGGTTAAATCTGCAGAATAAGGTAATAAGGAATCAGCCCCATTCATGCACTTTAGTTATTATGACTGCTGCTGTATGGGCTGGAGAATTGTCCTAGTGAAAGAGCAGTTTTTAATTCTTGTTTCAAACGATTCAACAATGAAGCGAGAGATAGACTCCAGTTATGGTGCTGCCTTTTTCCAAATAATTTAATAGAGTTATACTCTGGGAATCCCCCCAAAAAACACTAGTAACCACCTTTAAGCTGACCAAAACCGCGTTTTCACCAGCCTTTGTACATTATTTTGATTGCTGATTTATCTCCGGAGTGTAATGTGGACAAAATGGGTAGACGTTCGGCGGATTGCAATGAAACAATGCCAGATACTGTGAAATGTTCTTCCGCAAGTATTTTTGGTCAACAGTCAGCAACAGCGTCCTCAATGGGCACACATCTTTCTCATTTATAATTTTTCATGCAGGATATTGTGTACTCATTCAGTTGAGATGCCTACAGTTTCAGATTTATGGTGCACTTTCACTAGGCCCTCTTGCATTAAGATATGGACTTTTTCAATGAGTTCCTTTGTGATGACCTCAAATGAACGCGCTTTATCTTCCGTGCTTCTTCGACCACGTTTAAACCCACTCATCCAGAAATAAACAGTCTTCAATGACAGTGCAGAGTCCACATGAACTTTATCCAACTTTACTTCGACCTGTTTTACAGTTCAATCCTTTAAAGGAATGATTAGTGACAGCATAACTTTTTTTCTAAGGCACAGATAGCATTGAGCACCTCAGACAGCTGCCAACAATTAACTGAGCATCACATCTAGCTGATATTTTTTTTTCTAAAACCGTAACACGAATCACTGTTATCAACAATAGTGTCGCTTAACAAAATTTACTCCGTTGAGTGAAAATTTACCAGACTTACAGTATAGTATATCTTCTGAACATAAGGTAACTCTACTTGTTAAGAGTTCAATGTATCAGGGTTGCCATATCATGGGGTTACTCTTCTTATATGGAAGCAAAGTTAAACGCAGTAAAATGCTACTATCCACGAAAATTTGTCAGATCCTCCAAAGAACTGAGTTACTCCGTTCTTCCATAATGAAAACTAGTAAACTACAAACAAGCTTGCATTAGCGGCCAGTTTGCAGCGCAGTATACTTTTTGATTAAATGATGATTTCCATTTACGTGCTTTTTAATGCTCTCTGTCATCCTCTCTGGTGGTAAAATGCACAATTCTATAGTAGAGGCTTTCAAACGCAATACAAATGTGCATTGTTGCAGCATGTTAGAAAAAAAAAACTTTAGTAACTTATAAAAATCCTGATACATGGAAAGAGCAGTTTAAATTAAAGGGTCATCCACAGGAGTACAATGTACTAAATATTTAGCATCCTGCTTGACCAGATCAGTCCAGTCGCACTGTGTGGTAATAAGTGTTGCTGTACATAACCGGTGTATTAAAAATATATAAATTACTGACCTTTTAACACTGCCAGTATTGATTATCTGCGTAATAGCGTGTAAATATATTTTTAAAATTATTTCGCTTTCCATTTGAACAGCTATGTAACTAAATGAACTACCAGTTTTAAAGTTTTAACTCCAAAAGTTTAATAATAAAGCTAAAGTAAATTTATAATTATAGCAAAATGGAATATATGGAATAAGTATTAAAACTACAAAAAGATGAAATCAAATACTTAGTACTGCAGCAAAAATGAAGTAGTGGATAATAAGAAGAGCATATAATCTATGATCAGAAACAACCAAATGTTCCTTCAGATCTTTTTTGGCAAGCTTATTTTGCATAAATTCAAAGACAAGATATGTGAGATGCTCCAAATAGATGTATAGAAGATATCAACTCTTAAATCACTAGTTTTAAAAGAGAGAATAATTCTAATTTTTTTAATTATACACACCCAGTATATAGTTCTAGCAACTATAAAGTGGCACGAAATACTTTATCTGTTGCTTGTTTACTTCTATTACCAATTTCACTCTACGAGAGAAAGACAAAAAATTGTACATTCTTAATATAAACTTTGATATAAATCAACAGTCAATTTCTTACATAATCTTATCGTCTGTTACATCACAAGCTGGACTTGAGACAGCATTGCGGTTATCGCTCATAATTTTCTTGACGGAAAATTTGCACAAGAAAGAATTCCACAGAGAGTTAATTTTTGGCAAGTTTGGTATCAGCACCTGATGCACTGGAACATCTCGTCCGAACTTTTACTAACCGCAAGGTACTCCATAGAGCAGTCACCTCCGTCACCAACATCACATGCATTCTTCATTCTATGCAGCGGTAAGTCCGAACAATAGGCACGGACAACACAACCCAGGCTGATTTAGACTCACTTTGCTATTTCGTGTACTTCAATTAAGTAATAGCGTTCTTACATCGAGTATTGACTATTAAAAAATTCGTCACGCGGGATCTGGTAAACTGAGCGAATTCCTCATCTATTAGATTAACTTTAAACAATAATATAAAATACAAATTATTGTCTTATAAATTAATTAATTAATTAATTAAATACGTTATGGCACTACTGTGTGGCATTAGAGAATCAAAATTAGAATTCTTGCTACCCATAAGTATCACAAAAGGGAAACTACATTTTTACAATTATTATTATTATTATTATTATTATTATTATTATTATTGAGATTAAACCAAAAGCTAATGGTATAATATTAATTAAATAATATATATGCCCACTAATAGCCAAGGCTATACGTATGGGTATTTTTAAACATTTTTAGATGTAGCCAATGTTTATGAACTAGCCCTGATATCATATTTACATTCACTAAAATAGAGGGGAAAAACCCGACATTTTTTAGTTGCATTGCTTATTTGAGAAGATGATGTTCATATGTTTCAATAAAACAAAAAAACGTTACCATTTAAAAATAAGTATAATATATTAAAGAAATATGTTATCAATAAGCAATAAATAATAGAATGTTCCATCCATATTGTCGGCTTTGAAATGTAATTTAAATGTTATTGTAGGAAAAAAAAATATGTATTGAAAGCATTTTCTGAAGGTTATTACAGAGCGCTCTTACATATAAAAATAAAATTTCAAACACAAATTAGATTGATATTTCACATTTTCTACCTTCACGACGATATTATCTTCACGTATTGCTCTGGCGCCATAGTTATGACATTAGCTTTCGAGTTCGATTCTCGTTCATCACAAATTTTTATTTTTATTTATTTTTATTTTTTTTTTTCTGACTGTCCTAATAATACGTTTCAAGTTTATATTTCAATTTATACACTTAAATCTTAACATATCAATTCATATTATCACAATCTTTGTAGTAGTTGTACTTACTAATCAAAACCGTGTCCTGGGGGTGTGTTAGATAAGTTTTAGGCATTATGTTAGTAGTAAGCTTATTAGCCATTGCATGTTGATAACACATTCATTGTTGAGAAAGAGAATAAAAGTTGAAAGTATCACGTAAATTTCATTCATAATTCTTTAGTATGCATATCGCAGCATATTTAATAAAAAATACAATTAACGCCATGCCAAGAATTGAACCCACAGTTTGCGGAACTTTAGTTTTTACATTATGCATCATACCACGCAAGCAAAGAGATCCCTGTAGTAGACTGTCAAAGAGACAGTTAATAGATGTTCAGTGTCGCACTGTCAAATAATTATTTCGAGATTTGAGCTACTTTTATGGCACTAAATCTTGAAAACGCTGATAACCAGTAGCAAAAAATCGACCTTTTTATGCTCGCAAGGCAGTTTTAAAGACATTGTAAACTAATTTTTCACCCGGTCTGACTTTCACACCAAGTTATCAGCATCTGATGCCAAAACGTTTGATACCATATAACTGCGTTATGTTTAGTTGTGGAACATGTGAAACGCTTATCTGCATCTCTACAAACTCTGCAAATATTTCAGTGTAGTTCATTAACATCTTGTGTGTGTGTGTGTGTGTGTATATATAAAATGAAAAATTATATAACACTATTAAGAATGTAACTAAAATAACATTAATTAGAAAAGGGCAAAAAACACTAAGAAAAAGTCACAGATTAGTAATCGCAAGTAATCATCTTCTCTTGTCTTCTTGCCATAGAAGAACTCCAGTAGTTCGACATATAGCGATTACGAGTGTGACTCTCTCTTGGTGTTTTATTTTTTTCTAATTATTGTTATTTTAGTTTTATATATAAATATGCAGGTGTTAATGAACTACACCGAAATAATTTCAGAGAGTGTAGAGATGTCGTATATAAGCAATTTGGGATAGTAAACATATGGCCTATCTGTTCAAATTTCAAAGTTTATGTTTCTAAAGCGCCAGTACGCCACTGGCTAATAAAGATGCTCCTGGAAAGCATAACACACGATAACGAAGGGAAGTTACTGAACGTGTCACTCTTATACCATGGTAATGACATTAGCTTGCTAGCAGTAGATGATCATTTGTTAACAGATCTTCATTGCCGCACTGTCAAATGATTAGTTCAAGATTTTAGGGATTTTTATGGCACTAAACCTTGAAAACGCTGATAACGAGCTGCGGAATACAGACATTTCTCTGCTCGCAAGGCAATTTTAAGGACATTCTTAACTAAGTTTTCAACCAGCTTGACTTTAACACCAAGTTATCAGTATATGCTGCCAAAATATTTACTGCGTTGTTTAGTTGTGGACCCTACATTTACTATCTCAAATTACGTATATACGACATCTCTACACTTTGAAAATATTTCGGTGTAGTTCATTAACACCCTGCATATATAGACAGAGAGAGATACAATTTTTATATTTTTCTTTTCTTGTCGGTGCCTATGGATATTTGGAAAGCTTATTCAAAGGGAACTCCCTTAGTACAATCTCAATAGCTTATACTCCTTCGGAATTCCCTAAAAAGAACAAAATAAATGTTTTACGGGTTCGGCTGCAAAAGCTTCCTTCCTTCGGAATTCGCTAAAAGCTAATCCGCATACTTCCAGAATTTCATTGCACGCAATTAAACTAGATGTAATAGTTAATGGCATATGAAGGTCAGCCGCATAGTCAAAACAACGACCAATTCTTGAGTTGAGAGAAGTCGACACTTTCTCTATATAAATGTTTAAAACGTTATACATGATTTCCTACTTAGACTATGCAACACTTCGCGTTAATGTAACTAGAAGCCGCTTGTACTCACTAGGGAATCTTTAAACACAGGTGAAAAAGGATGTGCATTTTGAAAGTTCCTCTTTGCCCAGCTTGTATTTTATTTACTGCTACGCAAGGAGAATGCAGTGTACGAACGATTTTCTCACTTAATGTCGAACCGAGAATTGTATATTACATTACATTAATATCTCACTCACCGTCGAACCAGTGACTTGTATACACGTGTTCAGAATTTTAAGCGAAAAAAAAAAAAACGGAATTTCATAGTTTTGATCATATTCATAGTACCATCTCCGCTACAGTTAAGAACATTTAATAGCGTTTCATTTTTAAAATAAATCATATTAATGGTTTACATTTATATGTTCACAATTATTTTTATCTCCATGCCTACCACTAAGCGAAAATGCGCAAATAAATACCAGATTAAAATAGACAAAAACGCAAATTTGTTACCCATGTTTCTAATGGCTACTCATTCGGGTAGGTTGATATAGGTTGATGTTTCGCAATAACGGCCACAGGGTTGCAGTGCAACCCGCACGACGGAACTACGTCGTTCTGAATGATGAATATGATTATGAAGCGGGAAAATCAGAATCTCCGGAGAAAACCTGCCCAGACGCCGCCATATCCGCCACAAATTTCCAATTATGGCTACTGGGATCGAACATGCGTCGCCTCGGTGAAAGGCGAGCGTTTAACCACTCGACCACGGTGTCCACACGTAGACGTGGAAAATGACAAACATGCAAACTTGGAACTGTTTAAACTGTGAAAGAGAGATTTAGGAATTTGAATAGTGGAAAATGGAACTGCGAGTCTAAACAAAGAAGTTTTAAATTGTTGGTGAGTTGGCGACTGTCACATGTTAACCCATATTAATAGCAAATGTGCAACGAAGAAAAAAACTACCTATAAAGACCCTAATGTGTGCGAGCATGTACATGGTTAGAAACAAAATTCACGTTTCTTGATATTTCCACTCCAAACAGTTTACACTATTTAGAGAAAAACCAAGAATATGAAGCAGTTTGATATAGCAGGCACGTTGAGCGCAAAATTTGGAAGTGCTTTGGTGTTATCGTCGTCGTCGTCGGCCTCCACGTAGGGCATCAAATTATGAAGATGTATATAGGCTGCGACTATGCGCACCAGTGTGGACACGTCGTCCTGGTGGTATAGTAGTGGCAACCGTATTTTCCTCCTAAAACCAAGATCGCGGGTTCAATCCCGTCCAGGGTCGAGAATATTTTGGGCGTAAAAATCCTAAGCATGGCTTTCTTCGGAAGGGAAGTAAAGCTGTGGTTTCTGTGTCATACATTTGCAGCACGTAAAAGAACCTCAAGTCTGAAAAAAGAGGCCTCTGAGCAAAATTTGCCGGCCGTTTCAAGTCCTGAACTGAATGGGACGCTGATGATCTTAGATTTTAAAGAGCATCCATAGATAAAACAAATCAGGTTGGGTACCTATTTGGAAGCAATCTGTGGCCAATATCTAGTGACTTCACGTTGTGATGCCAATTTTGAAGTAATTCTGTGTAGATTGATTATAGGTCGCTTCAACGATAACCTTTTTCAGGGCAAGTTTTACTATTTTGTTGATTGGGGCTCAATAGGACAGGGAGAAAGTTTCTGTAGTGTAAATAGGCACGCGAGGTGACATAATATCTACTGGCATTGTATTTAATATGTCCAAAAATTTTCGCGTCCTCTGGTATTGTGTTTGCTACGCCGATATAAAGTTATTTGCCGCGTGTGATACTTATAGATGAGTGCCGCGGTGCATGAAATTGAAAGTCGAACTTATGAGTACTGCGAACTGGGTGCATCTGGCCGCGTGTAGATATAACTACGTGTAGATTTATTACTCCGTCTCGTGGCGTGTAAAACTTGAAGCTGAGTCGAATTGTTTCTGCGGACTGAGTTCCCCAGCGGAGACCGCCTCCTTTATATATTAAATTCAAATAAAATTCGTTGGCTGGGATACGTCAAAAGGCACGTGCAATACTCTCTCCTTGCCTAAAAATTTGAAACATACATCATTGGCTGATTAAAAGTCACCTATCTTACGTACCATTCGTTGAGATTTGAAAGTTTAAAACTTTTATTGGCATTTGTTGTGGGCGCGAATTTTGAGTTTGATTTACAAAAGATAGATTAAGGAGTCGTAGATTAATGATTAATAGAACCAAGAATGGTTTTATTGGGATTTTTATTATCTTGTAATATTGTTTAAAGGACTAACAGTACCACTGCACCCAAATGGTTTAAAAGCCCTTCAGTTTATGAACCCCTCGCTAGCGATCCTTTTAAAAAAGAAAGGGTTTTCAGACAGCATACCTTAGAGTTACTTCTGCTGAATAGAGGTTTTATGATCCTTTTGTTGGCTTTCCTGGCTTCCGCAATAAAACACCAAGGAATTTCCTTTTTGTTGACATTCCATTCATGTGTTAACATTATGCCGTATTATACGTATATGATATCTACATTTCTAATCACAATACATGAAATATTATGATTGGGCTTACAAAAATATACATTATAATTATATTTCAGTGGGCGCGGAACGGTGGAACTGTTTCAAAGACCAGGGCCGAAGAAAAAAACTCACAAATTATCGTTTTTACATTCAAAGCTTTGCTCTGGGGATTGGCAAGCAAAAAAGTCGATTACCAGTAAGTTAACGAGTTAACGTATGCAGCAAATGTTCAGTTGTAGTGAAAAACTGACGAACTCGAACTATTATGCTTGTGCTGCAATTCCATGGATGTTGCTCTAGAGAGAGATAGCACCAAAGCGCCTGAGTTGCAGTCATATTCCTTCCGGCCGAGCTGTTTCGGGAAGCGAGATTGGAATCAGTTCTGTAGGCGGGAAGCAAATTCCTAGATTCTGCATGAGATCATACATGGGCGGTCCGCAAAATAACAGAGGCATTTCCCCCGCTTGTTTCAAATGAAGTACATTAGCACTCGCTCGAGTTTTCCTTTAATAGAAGCAACTCTCAGAGAAACGGATTTGTGTTCCGCTGGAATTCTGTCGCACAGCGTGCAAAACCGGCTCAACTCTTAGTTTGATGATAGCAGGAACAGTGTTATGTCCTATGCATTGCCTACATGTTAATACTAATTTAATGAGTTACCAACAGTAGAACCAGTAATAAAATTAAATTGTTGTAGATAAAATTTAATTTCAGTTGAAATATGAACGAAATAGCTACACTAAATATTGTTAAAATATAACTTAATCTTAAATTATCATGATTAGGGCTAATTCAGTAATATATCTGCACACGTGAGGTTAAAGCAGGCTAAAGCATATCTTGCAATTTCTAAATCAGAGCTAAGGAGAGATAAAACACAAGTGGAAAACTGATTTGAGGCACCTTACTCTCATTAAAGTCCTTTAAAAAATATAGAAAGAAAGAAACGACAAAAGTTACAGCAATATTAATATGGTTAAGATATACCACTGTATTTGAAGGTAAAGTTTTAGTCAAGCAGTTAAAATATAATCGACTTTGTTGAAACCTACGCTTTGTTATTTTTTGGGGGGGGGGATTCCCAGGCCAAGTTTCTTGTTGCCGTTTTCCGTTTCCGTTTTCCTACGGATCGCTATTACATGAAAATAACCTCTGTTTCTTTTGCTTATTCAATCATGCCACTCGTATAATTTCTAGAACAATTTTTAAGACTTGACACATTTTACAGAACGAAAAACTTCCAATGAAGTATTGAAATAAAATTGGAATACCCAGAAATAAATGATAGTAATTGTCATATCAGTTATATAGAGAAATAAAATACAAAATGTTTGTGTGTATAACTAAAATAACTAAAGAACTAGAGAAACAGATAAAAGACTTAAACAGTCACCCATTTTTCCTTATATTTTGAAGAACTCGTGTTCTTCAAATTTTTCTGCAGTCTTTGTTTTTTTAGTTACTTTGTTTACTTTGTTTTTCATTTTAATATATATTACAACAATACTAATACTATTGAGTTCCGCTTCCCACAAAAGAAAGTGTCTGGAATTTGTAATTAATGTCCAACTTTACAAATTATAGTGGACCACTCATTTCCAATTCATCAAGCCTCATAAGAATAGTTAGAGTGGCGGTCCTATATTTCACCAGCAACATCAGCGATATCTTGATGACTAACTACAATTAATAGCATACTACATAATTGTAACAAATAAGGTAAAAAATGACAAAATACTTTTATTACTAATTCTCGCTATGGCAATTATCAGAACTAGAAACGCGTTTTTTTGACTTGTTATTTTGCAGTTTTAAACGTACCAATTTGCTGTCTTAACTTCGTTGTAAGAATATATTTTTCTGATATTCTGCTTTCAAATCACCAAATAGATGAAACAATAAGAGGATTGGGGTTATTTCCGTCATGTCTCTTATGTTGATTTATATTTCGAGACAAAAAATGCAACATTTTCTCTTTGAGACATTTTCTCTTTGAGGAAGAGAAGTTTATTCCCATCTTAGTATGCTCAAACCGCGAGAATTGTTTCTATCAATCTCCAAAGAGGTTAACACAAGTCTTTGTTGTTGATCTTTCTACATCGAGTCAACACGTCCATTAGTATCTCCTCTTCATGATACTGGAGCAGTTTACCAGTTTGTGGCACTATTTTGAACTTTTTGTTTTGAGAAGATTGTGTGATATCATTCCATGACTGCGTTTTTGCCTCAGCTCCGAATGATAAATCCATGTTTAATCACAGTTACAATACTGCAATAGGAACCGTCACAGCAATTTTTAAAAGCAAACTACCAGTAGTGGTGGTGGTGGTGGTGGTGGTGGTGGTAGTGGAAGTAGTAGTAGTAGTAGTAGTAGTAGTAGTAGTAGTAGTAGTAGTAGTAGTAGTAGTAGTAGTAGTAGTAGTAGTAGTAGTAGTAGTAGTAGTAGTAGTAGTAGTAGTGGTAGTAGTAGTAGCAGTAGTGTATTTATTTACAAAATATATTTTTGCAAATCTAATTCATCCCTTTCGCCCTGGTCCTGGGACCGTACGTGCTTTCCCAATGCACTAGGGAAATACATGGATCTGCACAAAGTAATATTTAACTTAAGATACAAACAATATATAATTAAATAAATTAATAAATTAAAAAGAAGCAATGTATAAGAGAAAAATTTAAATGCCTAAATAAAATACATAGAAAAGAAAAAATACAAAAGTAAATAACTTACACTGTTTCACGTATATGTACCAAAAATATTGTGATTCACGTTCCCCTACCCCCATTTCCGGTTGTCCGCCTCTTCCGATCTGAGCAGCCTCAATTTATTTTAACATTTACCTACTCCCTCTTCCTCCTTCCTATCTGTCAGCATAGTTCGCAGCACCACTGCCCTCTCCCCCAGTTAACAAATGGGGCCGGTAGATATCTCTTCCTCTATTCTTCGGCTCCCTTACAGAATATGCTAAGAACATGTTTGTTATAGTGAAAAATTGGACTTCGAGGGATGAATTTGGAAGAAACTAGTAAATACAGATACTGTGAATACTATTTTTGGCACTATCCACTATATATCAGGCTGATTAGCGAGCGGTTTGGTTCAAATTACCCTATTGTGTACAGCAAGGTTCTCGATGCGAATGTCGCTGCAATGAAGCGTGGGAGATTAGTTAGTTTGAACCTTCCGTTGCTGCCAGCCAATTTGATGAAGGGCTGGTTATACTTTTATTCACTGGTATTTGCTGTAAGTATCTGTGAATGCTTATTACTTTAGCAGTAGCAGTAATAAGAGAGTTTGCAGACTTCCGCACTTCATCCATAAGCTTTTTGTGCAACCACATACTCCTTACAGCAGGTCGAACTCTGTATTCTTAAACAGATTTAGAGCCTTTATACCTATCAGGAGATCACCCATATTTTGATATGGTTGTGAAAAGAAGAGTTGGTAACTCCTCTTTAGAGCCTCACACTCAAAGAGGATGTGCTTCGCAGTTTCGTAATATTGTCTGCAAAGTCTGCATTTCAGAAGTCCCCATTTTCTGAAGTTATTTCTGAAATGACCTTGTTCAGTAATTCATTCCATTGCTCGTCCGACTTCTTCCTTCCCAACTTCAGGAGTGTTTTAGTGAGATGGGATTTGGTAGTTGACAAAAATATTTCAAACAGTTTGTCTGGTATAGTTGGACCGTTGTGACTTGTTTTGCTCTCTGGCCCATAACCTTATTGCGGTTCTTGCTACGAATTTGCTGACCCAGCAGGCTGGTTGATGCTCTCTTCTTGGCTAGTGCTTCATAAATTTAATTTAAACAAAATATGTAAATATAGATATGGAATGGAGAAGCGTATAACAGTTAAAAGGTTTCATCTCCTACCCTAATCACTTCCTCTTGAAAATTTAAAATATCACCCCTACATAATGTTAATGCTATTTTAAAGAGAATTGCAATTGTAATTGTATATTTTTGTCTTTTTTATTTTGTTTGCTTTGCCTGCAAATCTAAACTACTGTTATGCTGTTTGAATTTGAACAGAATAATACTACATAAACTAATGAGCATTTAATAGAATAACGTGATTTGATAATAAATTTGTTTCAAAAGAATGCATGTCCTACTTGAAAGAACAGAATTTAAGCGGATTAGTCAGAAGTTGTTGCATCCCATAATAAGCTGAATTGTTTTTTATTCTGTCGAAATTCAAGAAACAATCGAATAAAGGCCTGACATGGTTTATTTTCACACCTTACCCCAGCACACTCATCTTGTAAATTTCAAATGACGTTCTACATTTTGATGCTTTAATTTTACAGTTGCAATTCTTATTCTATATTTTGTTTTCTAGCATTGCCTGACAGAATGGATGGTTGTTATTAATGTTTGATCTGCTGAATTTTAGCCGTGAATATTTGTAATCATCATATTGCTTAAAGGGCTATAATGATTTTTGAATCAATTTTTTTTTTTCAAATTATTCTTAGCTTGTTTCTTAGAGTGAAACTTTATGAAATAAATTTAACATTAAGGAAATTTTTCAGTAAAATTAGTAGCATTACAATGAGAATGTGATTTTATTTGTGGAAAGTAATAGTCGATTCGTTTCATTATTTTCATATAAATGATCTTATCTGTAAATTAAATACTCACTACGCATAAGATGGGGGGTTAATGGCATAAAGCAAGAAATGAAGAAGATAAACTTCCTAGTGAACGTTCGTCTTTCGTTTTATAAGAAATGTAATATTTATTTATAATGGTAATGTTATGGATCAATAGCGCTCGTCTTCCTCTTAGACGACTAGGTACGTTTTCCCTGGAACTTCAATTTTAACTTTCATTCATTCCGCTCATTGCTCTATCATAGCATTCATTTCTACGATCATTTTTATCCAGCGAGAAAGTGAGCTACATTACAGCCTAACAGCTAGTACTGGAGTTCTAATGTGGACTTTAAACAAATAAATGAACATTGGCAACAAAACATATTAATTAAAAGTCAAGATTAACTGTTTAAGTAAACGATAATGTCTTGTACTTTGAAGTAGCAGATTTCTTTTGTCTTTGTATAGCAGGTCATAACAGTTTTGTGCTGACGACTTGAATGTTCACTGTAAATGAAGGAGTCCTGCATAGCTACTGTTTAAATACTATTACCTCTCTGTGCCGCGGGTAATGAAATGTATAGTAAAATAGGTCTTCTTCTCATCCCTAACTCTAGGAGTCCTTGTGCTACTGCAAAACGCTTGTTTTGTTCAAAAATATTGTTCTTAAGTTTTGGGGTTTAGTGTTTATTAATTTGCACGTTTTAATGTTGGTGTTACTGTAGATTAGGATATATCTGTGTGTTCTACGAATGGTTCTTAAGAGATAAATATAAACGCTCGCATGCGTGAATTAAAATATGTTTTCTAATTGGCTTATTTCAGCAGAAAACGCAATACTTCAATGGGAGCACCGGAACCATACATAATATTATGGTCATGGAATAAGCACAGATATAGCTATGGGTATATCCACAAAATAACTTGGTTGTGCCCGTAAAATAACTTGGTTATAAATATGGTTATGCCTATGCCTACAAAGCAACTTGGTTATAATTATGGTTATGGCAATTCCTACCAAATAAATTGGCTGCCTACAACCATTCTCGCTTAATATACGGAGTGTGCCAAAATTATAAATATACTTCAAGCAAAGAAAAAATATACTAACATAAAAAAAAACTGAATTCACACAAACAGAAAATGATGAGCACTAATCATCTTAGACTTTTACAATTACAACAGTTGCTCAAAATGCCCACCATCGACGTTGATACACTTTTGAGTACGAAGGCCTCATCCTCTTGCACCATATTCCGAAACCACTCACAGTGCTGCATTCTCCGATCAGGATCATCTTCATTTAATGCATGCAAATGTCTTGGAATGAAAAATTTCAACTTTGCTGTTTTAATAATACGACGTCCTATGGTTCTGCTAATCCCAGTCTCACGTGCACATTGCTTTGTAGATTTCTGCGGTGAGTGCTCAAAACGTTCCAAAACCATAGACGAGTACACGGGGCTTGTTGCTGTGCAAGGTCTCCCAGATCTGACCTTGTAAACACCGCATACAATATCATGAGTCTCAAAATTTTCTCGAATGCGTGCAATTGTTACTCGGGTTGGTGATTTTGTTCTGTACACACGTCTCCATTGCCTTTGAACTTCAATAACATTCTCCGTTTTCCAATACCACTTCAAAATAGCTTACCGCTGTTCAAACGATAATCTTAGCTCCATTTTGTTGTAGCAACGCTTTCATAAAGTAATGTGAGCTACATCTGTTTACAGAACATCATGCGGTAATCTTGGCTTCATTTGTTCATTGTTGATTTACCTGTCACGTTGCAACCTATCATAATGTATGTGGGTCACATCTGTTTACAGAATCTTATACTACACATTTCTGTTGTTTTTCGGTCCAACTTTGAAATATATTAAATAAATAGCTACTGTGAAAGGGTGTATACATTTTTGGCACCATCTGTATTAGCAATAACAAAAAGATACATTCTACTATGATTTGTATATATTAGTTTTAGTTCAAACACAAGCTTTGCTTTGTCATTTTATTAATGAATGTAATCAAAGTTAAATGCTTCCAAATGTTGGTACTGCTTTTCTTGTCTTGTGTAATAATCGATTGTCTATTTCTGGCCAGAACATTTGTGTTCAGAATACCGGTATGAACAGCAAAAGAGCAAGGGAGGTAAACGCCAACCTAAAATACAAAGTATTCAGCAAAAGGCATGCATGACAAATTCTGCAGTAGGTAGGAAAACCTCAGAGACATATTCGTTCAGTTTTTTTCTTTCCTCCTTCATTGTAGCATATTTACGGTTTTCCCACCATTGCCTAATTTGGTAATTTTAGAGACCTGAGGAGTTTTGATATGACTTATTCTAATACTTACATTCTCGTATTTTTATTATATCAAGTTTCTCATTAATATAACAATACCGTAAAATGTTATTGCGAAAGATGTAGATTGTTTCTTTCTCGCCATATCTTGTTCGGTGCCTTCCCTAGTTATTATTATACTTTACGGCTAGCTTTAGCCTTAGAAAATAAAAAGTGCTCATAAAAATATTATTTTTCATTGGCATCTATTGAGGGTCTGTGCAGTTTAACGATAGCCTCACGCAAAGTGCTCCGCGTATTTGTGGCTGTGGGGGAAGCCGTTAATAATGTTTGGTATATGGGGTTTTCGAATGATGCGATGTGCGCTAAGTCTTGCTTGAGCGGCTAAAATCCGCTAGAGGACGTCGCGTCGTGAGCATATTGGCAGCAATCCACCGAGGTATGCAACCTCTTCAACAATTGAGAAGCGGGCATTCCATACAAAAGTGGCGTAAAGGCGCCGTTCTAAAACCACGATATCGTTTCAATATTGAACGGCACGCACTGCCATTGGTGATGTAAATGTTAGTATTTTCATTTTAAATAATAGAATTGTTTATTTTTTACCCAATAAGGATGCTAGGCGATAATTGGAATTCCACCTTGAGTAAGAGTGGATTTTGATGTGTTTTCCGTCGTTTTCGTACTGCTACTTTAAGTTGTCTGATAGGATGTTGACCACACTAGTACTGATTTTCACGATCATATACATATCCAATGTGTTTCACATAATTTTTAATGATACAGAAACATTTTAAACCTGCCTCTGCAATGGATAATGGTGGTTAATAATGACGATAAGCCAAATCAAGGGAGTGAGACACATAAAGTTTGAATTATTCAAAAGTATTATTTTTTATATTCCTGTCACTTTTCTTATGTTTTTGGTACAGTGAAATCGTGTTTTGTTACATAAAGGTTCTTACATTATTCATTGTTGTTACTTCCATAAATTCTATTTCCCTTACAAAGTACTAGTCAAAAAAAAAAAGTCCTACTGCTTATTTCCATTTTTAATGGTAACTTTTTTTTCAGTAAGTTCGCACTAACTTGATTGCACTTATTAAATTACTTTTCCAGTCTTCATACATTTTTAAAACTTTGGAATTGCTTCGTGTCTTTCAAGAACTGCTTTTGACATGAAACTCTCATATCGACAACTTTGATCTGCATTCTATTTTAAAAATAAGTAAATATAAAAATTAGAGAGCAAGGTTTGGACGGTTAGGAGTAGGTATTGTGTAGTTTAATTTAGGTAAATTGTTCATAATTTATTTAATACATTATTTTTCATATTGTGATAATGAAGTCATCACCATCAGGTTCTGGTCGTTTCTTTGCCACGTTATCTTCCCAAAAATTTGATTGCTGATATTTAAATTGAGGCTATTTGAGTTACTGGCCAGCAGAGTGCGGCTGTATAATGAGAGAAACCAGTCAAGGCCATATAATACATGTGCAGGTAGTAGTTTATAGTAAATTTTAGTGGTTTTGTCAGCAAGTAGTTGTGCGTTGGTGCATTAATCGGTGCTTTCATGTATGCTAATTGTTCTTCGTTAGTTATGCCACTACATCAATATAGTCTTGAACGGTTCATATGTACGATTATATGTGAAAGTGTTTTTTTGCACAGAAGTAGTAACCCGATTTGCAACAAAATATCCTGCAAATCAAGTTTCAGACAGAGAAAATGTTAAAAAGTTACTAAAGACAGGATCTTGGAACACAGAAGTTTATTCCGAACTACCTTGGTAAAGTTAGATGACATGCACGGATTTCATATGCAGATACCAACAATGCATTGAGGGGCTTAATTTTCAACGTCTAACACAGTGCTTATTATTATGAGTTTGATTATCGTTTTATGCTTTCAGTAAAACCATTGATACTAAAACTAAATATTAACTTTATGTACAGCAATCTCATCTTCTTATTTCCGGTTGCGGCAGTTGCACTCACGCTGAGGGAGCCTGTAATTAAAATAACCACACTGTAATATTTCCCTATAACTGTAGCGTTCAGTGGAACTTTTTTTTTTTATCATTTTTAATGATTCATATAGTCCAGGAGATATCAATTTTTACTTTTTGTCAACCAGAAACAGCAGAGAAATATTCTCCTGGTTAACAACTTATCAGTGTTGTTAACTGATTCGAGAAAATCCAAAGAGATCTAGTACCTCATATTCTCCATTTAAACTGATTTTTTCTGAGAAGTTGACATAGCCCCATCGCTCGTAGATATGGGTCACATGCACATTACTATTGTAAATATTGTAAAAATACTGCCATACAAGAAGCTCAGGACTTTAGTGCGGGGTTTTCTGTTAAGATTTCAGTAAATTCCCATGAAATGCTACTAAAATTTATTAAAAGGCACTATTCTTGGCGAGAAGTCTATCACAAAGTTTTAGTCATATGTGATATTTAGTTAACATTGAAAGCAACATGAATCGATCATTTTCATACTCAGTATCACAATTAGAAAAAAAAAGCGATTTAACATTTTCATTTGAAGAACTGGACAGCACGAGGTACCTGAAAAATTTTGAGAGTGCTGTGTTTAAACTGAGTTTAAAATTAGTTTAAATATGGCTTACATGCACCGAAAATAAAGCGCGCTCCGGAGCCCAATCCAGTTCATTACGAAAGATGTCATGGTATCGAAATGGAAAAATATTAAGAGAAAAAGCTCCACATGACTCAGTCTGTAGCAATCTCACGTTAACGAGGTGAAAAAGCTATACATGTGATGGGTGCGCAGATTATTGATTGAGGGCAAAAATAACTGCAGTATTTGGCAATTTTACTTGCAATCCGTAGAATTGAGTCTTGATCGTTTATTTGAATTCATTCTTACGCGGTTAAACCGTAGTCAAACAACTACTGTAATTGCTTGAAAGAGCGCCGTAGCAGAAAAACATGTTTTTTTTTGGTTTGGTTTTATTTTTTGACCAGGAAGATGATAACCACAATATTTGAAGGTTCCCAAGGAATATCCAGTAATTCAATTGGAAAAACGATAAATCATTAACATAATATATGATGCAGTATTGCTAAACTGTTTGAAAAATGAATTTAAGGAAAAACTACCAAGATTGATGCACAAAAAGCGTGCTCTTTCTTAAGGATAGTGCACCTACTACCCATAATGTCCCGCAAACTTAATTTTGTGTCAGTGGGAATAAATTTTCTACGGATAAGAATGTCATAGACCATTTTTCAGACTTTGATTGAACCTGTTTTTCTGGGAGGAAGGAAAAAAAAAAAAAAAAAAAATATTTCTCGATGAAGGCTATTTTGGGAAATAAAAATGTAGATATACATGTTTAAAACGCGTTTAATTTGATTTTTTTACCAACATTTATGTCATTCCTAAGATAACATTTTTAGGCACTTTTCATGGGCAATCAGTGCTGCTACATTGAATTAGATTTATGAATCATGTCGTAGCGTCTAGTTCATCTTACTTTTTCCTTGTTTGACCTAACTGGGTCGCCGATTTCACGGCAGCTGGCGGGACGGCAGTGAGAGCGGTAACTCCCGGCGAAGCGGATGTAATATTCGCGCAACTGCTTCAAGTTATCGTTATTGCAACTACAACTACAATGAAAATAAGCACCTACCTTATGACAGGAGATGTCAGAAATGTTGTCCTGCTACATCCACGCATTTCTGACATCAGCATATTTTTAAAAAAGTATTATTCGAATGCCATCATCCGAAAATTAGTCAATTTAAAATTGAAAGAATGCGAGGTCACTATAGTTCAGGTATTGCAGGCGGGTGATCCCGATATTCTAGTAAATTTCCTTAATCGTATGTTACAGAACTAAAAGATATACTAAGTAACACATCTTAACATTCTTTACTGCTGAAGCATACAACTTT
Organism: Metallyticus violacea; assembly: GCA_030762175.1. Classification (NCBI taxonomy): domain Eukaryota; kingdom Metazoa; phylum Arthropoda; class Insecta; order Mantodea; family Metallyticidae; genus Metallyticus; species Metallyticus violacea. The sequence continues at coordinate 43,456,674 of CM060838.1, forward strand.
TCTCGTGATGCAAGAGTTTCGATTTGGTTGTGTAGTGGTTACCATACTTGCCTCCTAAACCCAAGATCGCGGGTTCGAACCCGACCAGGAGCGATAGCTTTTTTCGGGCGTAAAAATCCTAAGTATGGCTTCCTTCGGAAGGGAAGTAAAGCCGTGGGTCCCGTGTTGTACATTTACGGCACGATAAAGGACCTCAAGCCTGAAAGAAGAGGCCTCTGAGCAAAATTTATCGGCCGTTTCACGCCCTGAATTGAATGGGACGCTGATGACCTGAGATGTTAAAGAGGGTCCGTAAATATAATAATAATAATAATAATAATAATAATAATAATATCGATTTATATTTTGCGTCTAAAGCTGACCACATAAATGGAAACATGCTTCACCACTAAAGGATATTAAGTGAGGATCAGCAGTGACTTTATATGCTTTCAAATTTACATTTAATCAATTTCAGAAGATGAACGATAAATTTTAAACACATAGCAGAAATGTGTGGTTGTAACAAGACATTTCCAACATCTCTAGTTACTATTTACGTGCTTATGTTCATTGTTATTATAATTGCTAGAGCTTGAATTAGCACTGATGATACACCCGCTTCGCCGAAACTACCGTTCTTATTACCGGTAGGCAACTGTCGTGAAAGACATGAAAAGCCGGTATGATTAACCCATCTGAAGGCCAGCTCAAAGTGAAAATATTCATCATATCTTTTTCCAATTTGCTGCAGATATATACTTTAACAATTAATCAATTTATTTGCGGATATTGCTCCTTTCATACACTCCTGTTTTGTAGTAAAAGTATGTTTACATAAAATGATATTGTTAACAACCAACGGTTAATCATCTTTGTACATTAAGTATGAACTCCGCTTCTTTTAACCTTCAGAACTATGAAAATGTAATTGTAAGCGACAGTAGTACAGAACTCCATTTTAATCTTTGTTGTTAACATTTTGCAAGTATTAAATACTTTTAATTGAAATGAAAGGCAGAATGCGCCTGCTTAAAATATTATACTATCGATGTTGGAATTGCAGGTAAAATTCTAAAGCACAGTGTACATTAGTTAAAAATTACTGTAACGTTTTAAAGCTGTGAGAGCGCATGAATTTCGATTGATTACCTCTTATATTTTCACAGCTGGAATTCTGGACTTAATCTATGCTCATTAACGTGTACGAAAAATTAAATACAAATGATTATTTCGAGAGAGGAGGGAATAAATAAGATATTTATTTTTGATTTCGCGTCGGGATATGATTTCTTTGATTGGCGTTGAGTTCTACACTGTGCCCTCGTTGCACGAAAACTCCTTGCTGATCGATATTTGAGTGCTCACCTCTCTAGGTACTATAAAGTTAGTGCAGTGGCACCACTTTTGAGTTAACATTTTTGATTAGAACTTCTTAAATGCTTGGGTATTAATACTTCACCTCTGTCTTCTGAGGTATTCCAGTAAAAGGACGTAGGTAAGACGTTCCCGAGGAAGTGGAGTTGGTTTCGGCTTTCTCTTAAAAATGCAAAGAATGCTTCTTGCCTATTATGGTAACCTAGGTTTGCTATAGGCTTTTAGATTATTTGTACTATTTATAATGAAAATTAAGCATAGGTTTAAATTTTCATTTTTCTTGATAGAAATTAAACATGTTTAATATGATAAAGAATTGGTACCACATAACTATTCAAATGTTACTTCACTTGGTGTTATCTGTTTAATTAAATTAGTAATACTTCCTGCTACTAGGCCAATGTGGAGTTAGCAAGTTCAGTTAGACAAATTTCTTTGTCTTTCGTTTTGATTTGTATTATTGAGACCATTGTACACATTTAAAATTGTTAAAAGATTCTAAAAATCTTCTGTAAACAGTTCTTATTCCTTGTTTAATGTTTCAATTATTTCTATTTAGTTACTTGATGTGCACAACACAACTTAATCTTGTACCAAGTTACCTCAAAATATATTTTAATTCAAGGTTCGGATTATTGATGATTTTGTTGAAAATGTTATTATTTTCGTTTCGAAAACACACTCACACACACACACACACACACACAAAAACACACGCACTCACGCACGCACACGCACACGCACATACAAGCTCGTTTTCATGGATTTTCTAGGTCTTTAATTTTCCGTAGCGCAAAATTGTTAGCGGTTATTTAAGACTCAAAATAATATCAGAAAAGTTTGCTATAGCTAGAGCTGAAATAACCCAGCTACAACACTTGGGCGTTAATGCACTCTGAAAGTGTTTTTATCGCTTTACTATCGCTTACAACTGCCATTGCAGCCAATTACGTGCTAAAACACAGTCAATACTGCATGGGCATTTGCTTTCACTTTCAATTCTTTTACACAAAGATACTATGAAGGTCACGCAGGTGCTGTTTACATACGTTGCATTTCAAACCAACAGGTTGAATTATCTCGTGTTGAGCTTTTCTGCTCTTTTAAACAAAATAACCTATAGCGGAAAATCACTTGTTTGCTTTGGTATCAAATAAACCTGGTGCAGACAAATATCTGCGGAAAGAGTATATATATCAATAAAAAATATTACGGAAACCTGGTGACAGATTTATCATGAACTCTTATACATTTGAAAAATATATCCATTAAGGGTAAATTATTACAATAATTTTATGTTCATCATAATTGGTGCAAAATTATGAATAGAGAGACGTAAAATATCGAAAGTAAAGAAAAACAGCGATAATATAATTTATTAAAGTCAAAACTAACATCAAGAACTAACCTTCAATGATTGTTCCCACCTCATGATTTACACCTGTTGAATTTAATGTTCCATGGATGGTCTGGGATCAGGAGGGTTATTTCGCTACTTGAAACTTGCTCATGGCTGGTGGCTCTTGGGGCTTAAGCTCCTAATGCAATGGGAGCTACTCCGGGAGGAAAGGTTAGGTGAGGGGGACACGGGCGGTGATTACTCGGACATATGTTTCCGGATAGAGTACCCCGAAGCTGCATTTTCGATCTTGTAACAGAACTAACGGAATGAAATAATATGAAGTGGAAAATATGAACATTCTTGGGATTTAAATATTCACCTCAGCATTCGCCTAAGTGAGATGGGGAATGCCCGAAAAAGTAAAAGCAAAATAGCCGGACTAATGAGAATTAAACTCGATACCTCTTGAGTGCGAATCTCAAGCGTTATCGCCTGGGACAAAAAAAAGTGTAAACTGCATTGTTTCTTTATTATTCCATTTTTGCAACTTTTGTTTAGTTTCAAACTCAACTTTCGGATTCTTATTACAGCCATTATTCTGTAAATTTTTAGTTTGGTATATACTCGTACATATGATTAAATTATTAAGTTAAATAGCCTTTTTTTATTTATCACAGAAGAAATTATAGCCCTTAATACTTCTATTATGTTACAATTTTAGTTTAACTAGTTAATTTAATGTTATTACATTATTAATATAAACAGACCTGTTATCTATCACAACCTGGTCATCTGTGTTGCATAAGCATATGCATTGTTAACTTTAACGCTTGTAGTTCTACCTACCACTTTTTCATCGTATTTTAACGTGACTAGATCGGAACTTCTGGTTCCTATTCTATAGTTGCTATTTCTAATATTTTATATACTGTGTATTAAAACACCTATACCTGTATAAACACAACTTATGCAAGAGACAATTTAGTAAATATTACATGCTTATAAGTTTGTTTATTGCGTTTTGAAGAACTGAAGTCTTCAAACCTACCACGAAAAATGATCCTCAAAATTACATCATTCTCTATCTCTGATACCCCACGGCGCCCTATTTCTTTTCATAAGTACAAGAGATAAAGAAAATAGAGACAATAATGACTCATCTGTGCTAACTGCGCTATCTAGTGTCTCCAGCATGCGGTCCAACTGTACAAATCACAAGTCGTTTATTATGAAAGGAAGAACGCACTTATGAATGGACTCATTTTTCTCTCGTATAGGTTTACATAAGCATGCTATTGAACAAGTAATCACACAACTTATACAGAGTAGTTTAGAAGTTCAGCACCACCTAATAACTTTTTGATTCTTTAGTTCACTAACATGAAACTTGCCCATATACTGATAACTCAAAAATTGTATTATTGACCTTTTTCTAGTAACTCTACTTTTTTTTTATTTTAAACAGAATACCCAATATGTTTTTACATTTTCAAATACTGCTCATTAGGAGATTTTAAAAAAGTATGTATACTTGACACTTCTGTACAGTTTTATTTTGGCTAAATCAAAAAAAAAAAAAAAAGGTATAGTGAATTTAACAATTTTACATAAAGAATCTATGTTAGCTGCATATCTAACGGGTGTTCTCAAACTGTTAGGTATCAGCTACATGATAACATGTCAGTTCGTTATAGAAACCATTTAGATATTACTTAACCAGTCTCTAGATCTTCTAAATTGTGTTTTCTATACACTACTGACTTCAAATGGCCCCACAAAAAGACATATCTGGAGATCTAGAAGACCACTCTATGTGATCTCTCTTATCAATCTGTCGTTGTGGAAAAGTTTGGTCTAAGAAACATTCTGCACAAAGTGAGATGATGCTCCGTCTTGTTGTAAATAGATGACATCTCTGATTAGCCGGTGAATTATTGAATACGGCAACAAATTTTCAATTACTTGTACTATGAGATTCTAAATATATATTAAAGTAGCGCTCTCTAAAGAAGAAGAGCCAATGATTTGATCATAAACAATACCAAGCTTTTGTGGATAGGGTGTGCGGTTCTCCTCTATCCATTGCGGATTTAAGTCTGACCAGTATCAAAATTGTGACTGTTGACAAATCCATTCAAGCCGAACGCGGCTTCATCTAAGAATACAATTTGTCTAAGAAAGAGTGGTAATTGTTAATGCGTTCGTTAATTAATTCACAAAAGTGCATTCGTCTATCGGGATCATATTATGAAAGTTCCTGCAAAAGTTGAATTTTATAAGGATGTTGTTTGGCACCTTTAGGAATTTTCTTAATGGAACTTTTGCTTATATTTGGTTCTAACAATAAGCTTGTAACAAAAATCGAACTTCTAATGAAATATTCTCATCAGTTGCATTTTCCGGGCGACCTGATCCACGCTTTCACTTTGAGTAAATTTTTTTACTATCCTTGTCACTGTTGTACTCTTATGTGGAAATGGATTAAAATCAAAATGCATATTATCAAATAAATTTGGCGCCTCCCGATTAAGAACGTTGCCTGTATCCATAGCCAACCAAAATTAAAATTAAAAGTATTTCTGTTTAGCTCAACATCCGATAGAATTATTTAACACACTAGATGTCACTTTTAATTCCTTAAATTCGGGGCTTCTCTATATAAAAAACAGGATTTCATGGATATAAACAAAGGACAGTATTTATGTTATTACTGACAAACATAGTAAACAAAAAAGTGTTCTGTTATAGGCTACACTTTGTTGTTGTTTATTTTGTTTTGTTTATCAACAATACATTTGTACAAAAGTATCTAGTATGACTAAGTTTTTGAAAAGTTTAATAGCATTATTTGAAAAAGTATATATATATATATATATATGTATTGAATATTCCATTTAAAATAACAGATTTGGAATTACTGATGGTTAAACCGGAAGTAGATAAAATCTGTAATATAATTTTTGAGCTATCAGTATACGGCACACCAAGTTTTACGTCACTGAACTATATGCTTCGAAAGCTATTTACGTGGTGTGGGACTTTTAACTAAGCCTGTATAAGCGCTCTAATATAAATATCAAAACGCTTTGATTGATACTGATCAATCTTATTTGTATTTATTGTTATGCTCGTTTTCATATTACTTTTTAAGGGAAAGGTGTGATAGAATGCAATCGTACGCTTGGCAACAAATCTAGTCATTAGAAAAAAATTTAAATATAACTGCTTGCTACAATTAAATGCAATTTAAATATTTAGAGACAACAGTTGAACCATGTGTGTGTGCTCTTTTTTTAATTCTCAAAAAAGCGTGCTCTCTTCCCTTTTATGTCCGGATCTAACACAGGGGAAATGTGTTTCATAAATTATATTCTGGACCTAATAATTTACATTAAAATGCCTTAAACTTCTTGGCTCAAATGAACATTTCCGGTCTCGCTGTAGACGTGTTTCATATTTCCCAAAACATGAAAATAAACATCATAAATATCAAAACACTATTACAACAGTAAATAGTGCACTTTCGAGTCAAAGTAATGTATACGCTCTTATATATATATATATATATAATGTTTTATTTATTATTGTTTTGACTGCATTGGTCTTCTCCAGAAGTCTGTAGATTGTTTACTAAATACTATAGGTGTAAGTATGCAGGGATGAATAAAATTAAATCAATTAATGATAGCGCAAATAAGTTCAGAATCCTTGGTTCATTAAAGCATGTACAATTTTATCAGAATAAGGCAAATATGCCCAGAAAAACTTACCCAAATAGTTTAACTTGACAGGGATTCGAGCCCAGGACTTCCAGATTAGTGGTCTCAGCCGCTACCACTAGACCACTCTAATCTTGTCGCATATTAAGCGATAAAAATTTTGGAATCTACAAATCTTTTTATTTCTCATAAAGTAACATATCACATATTTTTATGCTACACATTAGTACTTCTATTTTCTAGAATTGACATTTTGATGTGGTTAACTGTAATGTAGGTAAAGCTATCTTTAGAGATGATACAGCTATAGCAATGTTGTATTTATATATCGTGAGGGATGGATAGAGAGAGATCAATATTTGGATAATATTATTTTGAAAAGTCTTCAATTTCCTTTTTCTCTTTCACGTGCAACTACAACAAAAGCAATAATAATGTCAATATATGCAGTTTGTAAGTCTTAGCTATTATAAATATTCCGGAGACGTCGGAAAACGCCATCATTTTTAAACGCAAAAAGTTATATGGCCTTATTCTCTGGTGGAATCGGCATATTTATCATAGCATCCAATTATCTATAATGACGGAATAATTATTTCAGATCGCTTACTACCTCACCACTGGAACTTGCGTTCCAATGTTCCTACAAATCTGGAGTTTTATAACATTTGCCATAGAATTATCAAAATATTTGTATAAACCATTAAAATAATTTTATTACGGCTATACTGGATCGAGAGCTGTTTTTAAAATGTTAGAATAAAATATTCACTGAACAAATTATTTTATATTTCTGAGTTAAGAATGAAGCTTGCCTAATATGTTTCCAATTCTTTGTAAAAAAAATTGGAAATGTAGGAAAATGCGCTGAACACTTTAGAACGAAAAAAAAAAAAGATTTAAGTTACACTATTAAAATCCTTGGGAATAGTATTTTGAAAACCAACACGAAAATTTGAGCCTAGCATTGAATTTTTCTGATTTCTTCAAAGCAAATATTGAGATCCGTAACATTTACAGGGTACCGTTAAAAATCAACTGAAATCCTTATTTCAAGGCAAAGCTATATTGAAATAACGATAATATCTTTTAAATGGAGAACTTTTTAATTTTATTTTGTGTGGAATCTAAGGTTTATATCTAAGTGCGATATCAAGAGTGTTTTATTATCTCGTTGAGTCATATTGTGCAAATTTGAATTTATGCGCAGGCAGACAACCTGTAGACTTCATTTTTTTGAAACTGCAATGCAAATGTGTGTCAACGGCACAATAGACAATAGTTTTTACGCAAAAATATTTTATTACAATGAAAACATATTAACGTAATACAAATCTTGAAACAATTGTAATATATATAAGGGGAAAATGGTTGACTTTGCACATATTTATTTGTATAATGTTTTTAAAGCAAACATTTTCATTATTATATAGCTAATATTTCATCAGTTACAATAAATATACAACATTTCAAAAGGGATTAACCAGTGAAAAATGGCGCCTATCACCAATTAACGTGTCTAATTGCGGAATATTCTACTCAGAATTGAAAGATGTTGAAAATTCAGATAGCGTTTCGTTAAATAATATAATGTTTCTAGTGTAAAAACCACGAGAATAAAAATAGAGGTATAAATACGGAAAGTAAACAATTTCAAGGGTAAGTATAAAATGTGTTTTTTATATTCCTAACAAGCCGTAGACTATTTTGTAATGAAACAGCAAAGCGCTCTTCAGCTCATGGAAAGGCAATCACAATCTTCTTAGGAGAAAGAAACATTTACGTAAGGTACCATAAAATAAAGGACAATTTTGTTGTAACTTGAGGAATCGTGTGTATGTGAGATTAAAATCGTAAAACTCAAGTACTAAAAAAATAGACATTGCATAAATAAAATCTAAATTGCAGGAAAGTTTGCTGCAAGGTGCTGTTAGTTTTGTGTAAATAAATACACTATTTTTGGCAATCATATAAAGTTTATGTTAGTTAGCTAGAACAATATATTAATAAATATACAAAAAGAACACTGAAAAACTGTCACAGAAGCACAAGATAACTATACTGAATTTTTTGTCTATTTTTTACGGGCAATTAAGAGTGACGGTTAAGTTCTTAGACATCAGATTTAACAGTCAACAAGAGGTACTTGAACTACAATTAAAAAATCCTGTCTTCCAATCCAGAGTTAAGAAAAATAACATCTCTTTATTATATTCACTACATTGTCCTAAACTTTCAAATAATTGACACAGATTGGTTAATGATTAGCAAATTTAATTTATATCCCTCATGATATTGACAAGAGTTAAAGCTGTCAATGAAGAATTGTTTTCAGGTGACGTGGCGACGCTAAGCGCTTCATGAATAACGCAAAAAGAGGCGGGGGTGCAGAACTGGTCTCTGTTTCAAGGGCCGAAACGCCTGTCGTATATTTCCAAGCCGTGCTCTGCTGTGCCGCCAGTGAATTATCGAGCGAGCCGGCGGGGCCGGAAAACTGCGCTTCATCCGCATATTTCACACCGTGTGTGTGTCACTTCTTTATTAAAAATGAGTTATTTGTGACGATAAATCCTCCAAGCATTGCCTCCTGCGAAAATAACAGATGTCGTTAGTGTCGATGTCTGGGGGTCATTCGGGAAGAAGGAAACATGTAATTTGTATTTGTTCCGAGAACATGAAAGTGACGTCACAATAGGCCGATAGTTTTTTGTTCCCCGCTTTGAAAGAGAGGGTGGAAAGGAAGAAGCATATGTACTGTGTAGAAGTAATGTTGAAGATTATTATTATTGTTATTTTTTTTAATTATGATCACGGAAAGGAAAGCGATAAATGAAATAAATTATTCTGGCCAATCAGTTAGTATAAGAGAAGAGCTAGTGTTTTTGTTTACCCCTTCCTTTTCTCTTGTAGCAAATGTATTCTTTTTGGTATTTTAAATCTTTATATTTTAAGAGTAGCTTAATAAATGAGTATTAAAGTCAACATTTCTAGCTTAAAATATATAAATGTCGTATTGAATTTTTAGTGCATATGAGTAATACTTTTGAAATTTCCCCATCTATTTTTAGGATATCACCTCCAAACGTTTGCTACAGAAACGCTATTAAATATTATTAAAATTGTAGTTTTTAAATAGAATAAATTTAAAATAAACATATAACAACAATCGTAAAAGTATAGTTATTTTAAAATAAAAAGTATATACCTACAACTTTAAAAAGAAAAGTTATATATTACATATTTCAAGCTACTAATTTAGGTTTTAATAGTCGTACTTTGAAAACTAGATGGCCAATTTCTAGGGTTATATTTGGAGTAAGTTTGCGATAGACTGCCAGTCGTAGTAGTTTAATCTTCGCACCAATTACTCTTTAAACCGAGTAATTTAAGTACCATAGACCGATATAATTTAGGCAAATTTCAATTTAATATACCCACTTAAATTGTCCCCCGTTTTTTTTTTTTTTTTTTTTTTTTTTTTTTTTTTTTTTTTTTTTTGCTGCTTCTTCTACAAACGAAAAGAAACGAAGAGCTCAGGGCCATTGTCGTCATTCTTCTACAAACTTTAAACTTTTCACATAAAGGACAACAATACACACTTAATGTTATAGTACCAACTGAAAATGTAATGTACCTCGAAAGGTGTTCGTAACATTCAAAAATGCTAAATATTACAGATCTCCAAAGATAGGAAATTCTAACAATGTACTTCTACAAACCAAAGATATTGAATTCCTTCGTACAAGAATCGATAACCATCTGAATTTAAAATATCACATCGAGCTTATCATACCTAACTTAGCAGTGCTATGCAATACGGGCATTATTAAATTATTTTATTATGCCTATTTCAACTCAATAATGAAATATAGTCCTATATTTTGTAAAAAAAAAAAAAAAAAACCCTCCGTTAATAGTGGGCACGTCTTCCTATTGCAGAAAAAAATCTATATAAACAATCTCTGGCACACATAGCAGACATTCATAAAGAAGCCTCTTTAGGCAATTAGAAAGTTTAAATTCCGTGTGAATATATACTCTCCCTCATGAACTTTTATATAAGAAATACAAAGATGTACAAAAACAAACTATTCATGAAAAGAATATTAGAGGGATAAAAAACGCATTTACACAGCGGTTTCAACGTTTTTCTGCCACCAAAAAAGAGTTTATTATGAAGGCATTTTATTACAAACGCTATTTTCTCTAGCCTAAAAGCCTCAATAAACAATAGTGAATTCTCCAAATCTGTTTTACTGTAAAGGAATATATGAATGCACATTACCCTGATATAAAAACACTACATTTATTTCATAGACTACACCGAGATTATTTCATAGAGTGTAGAGATACATATTTAAGCAATTTGAGAGATAGGCAATATATGGTCCACAACTAAACACAACCCATATTTATGGTGTTAAACGTTTGTGCACAGATGCTGATAAGTGGGCGTTAAAGCCAATTCGGATGAAAAATTGGTTTAGAATGTCATTAAAACTGTCTTGCGAGCATAGAAATATTTATTTTCCGTAGCTCGCTATCGACTTTTTCAAGATTTAGTACCACAAAAATCCCTGAAATCCCGAACTAATCATTTGACAGTACACACTGAACATATGTTAACTGCCTTCTTGCATTATGTAGCCTGTTATAGCGGGAGCTCTTTAGCTGCTTTTGTAGCGTAATGTATAACCTCAAAAACAGATGTCCCAAATGCTGCGGGTTCAGTTCTTGTCATACCGTTAATTGTTTATGAAGTGCTGTGATACACATGCTAAAGAATTACGAATGAAATTTAGGTAATCTTTGAATATACGACGCGAAACTCATTAAGATTACCCATAATTCTATTTTTGTAAACAAGGGTTGTAATTATATGAATTGGTGCATTAAGATTTAAGTGTATAAATTGATGCAACGTCTTAAGAAGTAGGCCAAAAGCTGTATTATTAGGCCCTAATAAAAAACGACAAACAGTAATGGGAAACACAAACTCCAAAACAAATGACTACCTCTTACTGGATAGCTAATGTCATACCATGGCGCCAGAGTGATACATTCAGAAACTTCTCTTCGTTATCGTGTGCTATGCTTTCGAGGGACTACTTCTTTAGCCAATGATACCTGGCGTTTTAGAAACGTATAGCTATACTTTCGAAATTTGAACAGACAGGCCATACGTTTTCTATCTCAAATTGCTTATACATACGACATTTCTACTCTCTGGAATCACTTCGGTGTAGTTCATTAACATCCTGTATATATAGCAAATTTGTATGGCTATTTGGGTGTTTTGTCTATTTTTGCTTCTCTAGTTCTTGTTATTTTAGCTAAGAGTTACTTCATTTTTCATTTTATTGTAAGCATGCATATATGATGTTTTTTATAAATGTAGAATAATACTATTATAATCGTTGTAAATGACAAATTCTATGCTCATAAGTCTTCATGGTAGTTTCGCGAACTTGTGGAATGCTCTAGGAACTGAATTGAATTGCGCTGATTGTGAGTATGGCTATGAAAAAACTAAACATTATTAGCTTCAATGCATTAGATATCATTGTTTGCATTAGCACGTACGAAAAGATTTGTGTAATTATGCTATTTTCCTATTTTCTTCTGTAACCAAAATGTCATCAAAGAAAACATAAGAATATCATTTAAACATTTACAATTTAAATAAAGCACATTTTCGGCAATCAAAACCCTCTAGTCTAGCTATATTTGCACAAATACAAAACTATCTCTTAAACTATCAAAATCTAACCGAAGGAGATTACAGAAGATGTCATAAACATATCTTCTCTCTCCTGTAAAGCACACTGTGTGTAAGCATATTGATAACACAATATTAATACAAAATATACCCATTAATCCTTTTACTGCATGACTCATTTTCAATAGTGAGATGCTGGATAAATATTGTGGCATATACATTGTCGTAGTGTCTTCAATTATTATTGCTGGGCGGTAAGTAACCGTTAATGAAAAGTCCGTTGAAAGTCACGGTTGGGTGTCTTTACTTAACTTTTTGAATGTAATAGGATGGTTTGAGTTTCCCCCCACAATAATAGAAGAGTCAGGAAAGCTTTAGTCGGAGGATAGACATGCCAGAAGACGGTGTGAATGCCTTATCTCTCCTCTCTCGTTAAGCCAGCTAACGTTCATACAGAATCTATGCACTAAAATTACCTAGTAATTATATCTAACTAGATGATTATATTTGGGAAGTTTATATTACTTTTCATAATATGATTAAGTGAATAACAAACTTCCTGTCACCAGCACAGCCAAGCTTAGTTCTAGTTTAGATAAAGCTAAGATGTCAACAAATTAACTTGTGAGCCAAGTAGGCAGCAGCATCGTGACATCTTTTGGATGGTGCTGGGTAGCGGTTTACGTCGATTAATGGATTTTCGCTAAGGTATGTCATTTTTATGGCAAAAACATGTTTTTTTCTAACTTATTTGGTTTAAAACTTCGGTTTATATTAACAAATTTTCTTCCAGGTCAAGCTAGCGGCTTCTACAAAGTTATAATTATGTAATTAAAACGTTGTGGAATTATTTTTGATAATTTTGTAAGCAACACAGTTATTTTTAATATTGCAATTTTTCTATTTTTATAGTTTATTGCTTCATCGCGGGAATAAAAAGAAATTGTTTGCTTAAACGCAACTGTGGTAAAGAATGTTTTGTGACCCCATTCCCTTTATAAAAAAATATCTATGATTGACAATGTGTTCATTCCTCTTAGGAAGACATCCATAAAAATGTTATGTAGGGTAAGTATGTCGCTATAGAAATTTCCATTTTCATTGTGGTCGAGAGGTATTCGTTTGTGAGCTGCCGATTTCAGTTTGCTCTATTGACTTGAAAATATAATCACTGCAATTACAGGGCAGCACGGTTCCGATTACAAGGAATTAAAAAATAACAACTACGCTATATGGAAAATATTTACATGTTGTTCGTCTATAATGAAAACAGTCCATGTGCCTGATTCGCTACTGTAATATGTCCCTTATATCCCATTCTTACATTGTTTAAACTTTCCAGCGGCAGTCTTTGTTAGACTCAACAAGGAATAGGCGCTCCATTCACAATATCCGCATTATTAATACAAAAGCATTGGTGAAAAGTAATTTGTTTGTTAAATGTTCGGCAAACGATTTTACTTGGGAGAAAACAACATTTTAGTGTTGATAAACTGGAGACACCCTGTAGTTAGTGGAACATATGATAAAGAGTATTAAAATGGCGAATCTAGTATTTTTGAGATTGTTATTTTCAGATTAATATTGATGTTTAAAATATAAAAGGATAATTATATAAATTGTTTTTGTTAGGTAAAATTAAATGCAAATAAAATTTAAGACAATTATTTTTAATCATTATTCAGTTTAAATAATGTTATTTATCAGTAAAGAAATAAGGCATTTTACTGTTCATATCACGTTTTTGTTTCTCTTTTTCTACCTTTTAACCCGCTTTTTAATTATTGCAAAATCATGGCAAATATTTGCTATTCGTAATCTATAAAGTAATATAAAAGAAAAAAAAAATTGAATCAACTAAACTAAGGATTACACAAAACAGGTGCATAAATTCTGTGTACCTTGGTATAATATGAAAATAATTAATATTACATTTTTGGTTAAGAATTTAAATCTGAACGTATTTTACTTTTGCACATGAAATGCCTCCTTTATAATATAAGTAAAATGTTATATAGTTAGTTTTTCATACGTAAAATAATTCCGGGCTTTTAATATCAACCTTTGTATGACCCTAAAAACAAAAAAAAAAAAAAAAAAGATCATATCAAAATGTTCCGATCTTTAGTATAGATTTGGAGTCTGGCAGAGCAAAATTTCTTTTTTTAAAAACGACTGATATGTACTACAAATACATTTTGTGCGATAGAGCGGCCAGCTAATTTAATTGCACCAAACGAGAGAACTTTCATATTCTCTGCTTATGATTGGATGGTGCTTTTGTTTTATTAAGAATTTTAGCCATTTTTGCAAAGGTCAACAGGGGTATAATTTTCAAAATTGATTTATGTATTAGCCCATGTAGTATCAGAACTGAGCTAAACTAAACATAAATCACTATCAAATGTTTATATGTTCAATAAAATAATACATGTACTTAGTTGAAATTAGGTTTCCACAAAACATGAGCTACAAAGGGTATACCTTCTTTTCTTTTTTGTTTTATAAACAGGTCGATGTAAATCAAGGGTGGTGAACGCCGAGTCAAAATAGAGGCTTGCAAACCCGCAACGCTTCATTTTTAGCAATCAGAGTCGTCATAGAATGATGCCATCGATCAATATCGCACTGTATTTCTTTGCTGCTGTCCTTCACGCGCATAGTAATCTCAGATTTGTCCCAGCGCGGCCAAACTTGAGTAGGTTATTAACACTGCACTTCTATTATAAATGACAGCATTGCTATGATTTACTTCCTGTTTCACTTATCACTGAACAATGGTTAAGCTTTGATTTTCGTTATCGTTATCTGTTAGTATTACTTAGCTGTAGATACAGCGCAATCCTGCGGCCGGAGTCCCGAACGATAGCGAAGAAAGCCGATTGGTTACGATTTCAGTAGTAGGGATTCCTTTAAGCGAATATTTTCCATGGAGAGTATGTTGACCTGTTAGCTTTGTTGGTAAAAGCTTCGTGCTAGTAATGCAAAGGTTTTGCGTTCGATCCCCTAACGTGTAATTTTTTTTCTCTGAATTAATAGCGCTTTTTACTCTCTCGTAATTTTAAATTTTCTCTACATAAATAAATTATATTTATTTTTTCTCTCTTGAAATCATAATTTGTCTACACTGTTTTTAATGGAATAAATGCTATTTTAGGTTAGGTTAGTTTGTTTTACTTTAATTTAGGTTTAATAAACTCCGCAATAAATTTTTCTAACACACTGCCATTTGGCGGAATGCGGCCTTCTCCGCTGTCGGCCGAAATTTTATCGCAGGTTCGTGCTCTCTGTACGATTAAGTTTAGTATTTAAGTGTTCTGGTGCTTTTAAGAGTTACTGTAGCGGAAATTATTTTGGAATGTTTTCACAATCTATGTAAATATATTTTTGTAAAACAAACTGTATTTTAGGATTGACTTTTCATCGTATTTAAATATTAAATCAGTGTAATCCTTTGTCATGGGAATAATTAACAGCAGGCCACGCTTTGTGCCACTTGACAGTTTAATGATATTCTAAAGCAGCTAAAAATATATGAAAGCATACGGTGTCTTTACATTACTCCAATTTCTTCAATGGTCTTGGCAGATGCATTATTCATTATGCCATTAAATTTCCATTTTACAAAATTATAAGTTATAAATCATTTTTAATGATTAAGGAAAAGAACTCTGTTTACGAAAAGATTGGATAAAGTCTAGTAAATCTTATACTAAATTACCTGTAATGATAATAGTGACCAGAATAGAACTTTACAAAATACGTTATAGTGTCTTATGTTACGTGGGTATTAAAAATTGAGGGGAAGTTTTTAAAAAAACATTCGATATTTCTTCTGAAGAAACACACATGTTTTATTCAGAGATTTGTTAGTAAAGATAACTGAAATAAATAGCAATCTATGAATTATCTTTTTATGATGCGAATTCATTATTAAAAAAGAAGTAAAATGTAGTCAATTAGGTAGCAATAAAACAATACGGTATCGGAATAAATTTGCTATTGTTGATGTGTAATAAGCATGTTGCACGTCAATACATTTTTGCAGCTTGAAATGCATACGGTATAGAAAATATTTATAAAAATGTATGTGAAAAAAATTAATTTTGATGTTATCTCTTACAAAAACCGTCCTCTGTTCGTTGTATTTTAATCTATATAATATATGAGCTGATTCAGTAATTCCTTAGCAGATGTCATAGAACGCATGATTTCTGTATGCCATTTCATCATCGTAGTGTGTCGTCAGATGTTCATTTGACGAGCAGCTTATAGTGTTCAGAGTGGCTGCACATTGGCCAGCGACTAAGGCAGAGGACCTTTGAACCCGGTAGAGGTGGAGATGAAAGCCTTGATGCTAATGCCTGTGGCGATTAAACCATTTAAAAACGCCGAGGTTCTTGTGGGACTTGACGGAAGAAGCTAACAGGTGATTCTGCATGGCTAATGTCAGGAGTGCTTCTGAGCCAAAGTGAAATGAAATCAGTGAGAGAGGAGGTTGATGAATTATTGAGCACTCTTCCTGGCGAAACGCTAGCGTCCAGCGTCTGCATGTACATGCCACATTTGGTATTTAAACCAGCTCACAGTTTATTTACTGCGCTCTAGACGTCGAGCCAGTAGGCTGAGGCTTTTCGAACGGTAGCACTCGCGCAGGTTTATTGCACCTAATGTATAATCGATCAAACGTTTCACTGCACAGCTTCTCCTTGAAAGTTCCAGATATTATTAGAATGAAGCAATCGTAAGATAAATTATGAATTTAAGAAAAGCGTCGGACTATATTCATGCAAAGATGTAGAAATAGCTTATCTCAACCACAGAATATTTTATTAGAACAACTAAAATACGGCTGTACCTCTCCAAGATTGCAGCAAAGAACAGTGATGAAATGTTTGTGTCTTTTTTTTTTTTTTTTTTTTTTTTGCTGACGGGATTTTGGAGGTACAGTAGTCAATTATTCATTAACCATTAACTTCAAAAGAGTTCCAAACAGCCTTTAGGGTCATTTTAAATGAATGTAACAGTGAAATACAATGCAGCTATTACCTCTAAATATACTGCGACAATTTAATATTAGAGTCATTGACAATGATAAACACTGTGTCACCATGTTACATAAAAGAACAAAAATTATATAGCATTTCAAATCTAGTTAACTTTGACTAATACAGTGAGCTGCGGGCAGGCTGAGTGCAGCTGGTATTGGGAGAAGCCAGCCATTAAGGCCATATAATGAATGTACATGTAGCAGCTTATGTTTAATTTGAGAAAGATTTTTTATCAGCGAGTGGTTGTGGAGTGTTACGGTATTTTCACTGTGTGTAAATTGTGTGCTAATTCTTCTTCGTTGTTATGCCACTACATAAACATAGTCTTGAATAACGGGCATTAAATGTGCGATATATGTGTGAAAACCAATTCTTGCAGATAAATGGTAAGGCGATCCGCAAGAAAATATTCTGGCACTTGTGGTAATCCAGCTAGAGAAATTGAAATACTAACTTTACGTGCAGCGACTTTATCTCCTTTTTCTCTGCTGCAACGATGCAATTTCAGGTTATCCATAACTCAAATAAATGCACTGAACATCCCCTTTATTTAAATGCTAGAAGAATATATTTGTAACTGCGCACTTACTTAATAGTTCATATTTCAATAATAACAACTCTTTTTATAAGCATTACGAGTTATTGTAGAGATAACTACAAAATTAACGTTGAAGTTATGTTCGTTACCCTATATTGTTATTTTGAAAATAATATGGTACAACTTTAAATTCTGTAAAGATAAACGAAACATAATAGCACAATTTAATGTGCAATTGTATCATTAGAAAAATATATTTAATTTAAATTAAATTAAAATTAATTACATAGGATTTTAACAGAATAGAACACAATAAACTCTTACAATTCTACAAAACTTTAATATAAATGTCGATAAGCATATATCATTAACTTTTGCAGATAATATTCTCTGAATATCAGTTACAATTTAAATAGATGAAGAAATACTCACGATGGAGTCCAGATTGTCTTTTGAGAGACGAATTCTCAATTCAGGCTCATTTATCTTTATTAAAGAAAAATTGGTCGTAAATATATGTTGCGAGGAATAGTGAAATAATTTCTCCTGGAACTTTACTAACTTACACATAGCGTGCTCGTTTGCGTGCCTTGTAAAATTCGTTAAACCTTTTTATACGGTATACCAATAGTTAACGTGATCTTACGGAAAGATAGTTAAGCAAATCTTTATTTTTCAACATGATGCTAAAGACATTCGTGCTTGCCTGTTACAGTATGCTTCTGTACCGACTTCTGTCTTCCGCAACATTTGCAAAATTAATTAACCCAGCATTTGCTAAAGATATTCAATTTACCATGGAAATTTACTAAAAGATAACAGGAAATATATACAAATATGTATATGGAAAAGATAAATGAAACCCTGGTTCTGCTCTTTATCATTTATTAACTTTTGTATTCATCCATTTATTTTGTTGATGTTCCAGAGTAATAATAATTTTAAATAAATGAATGTAGAAAAGCGTTACTCACCAATACTTCTCTTCAGCTAGAAACTTATGTCATTGCTTAAGTGTGTGATTCGCGATCTGCAGTGCAAAAGTTGTGTCGAGTTTTACAAGCAGAATAGTCTGGCAGAGCAAACAAAGTAATGATAAAGCGGAGTAGCGCTATAGTTAAAGTGCAAGTTTTGCATAACTTCACAGTCAACAGGAAGAGAACAAAATTTCGATGTATGATATATATATATATATATATATATATATATATATACCGTTAATAAATTTCGTCGAAATATATTCAGATTGTAGAAAGCACTTAGTTAAGCAATTTACATAGGCAATATATGACCTTCTGGCATTAGTTTCTAAAGGACAAGTACGCCACTAGCTAAAGACGTTTCCATTTAAAAATGATGCTGTACAATAATAGACGAAAGTTGTATATCATATTTCTTTGGCGCGATTGGTATGCTACTCGCCTCAAATAAAAGCGTGTCATTTTTAAAGAATTCAGGTCTTGTTAATTACTTTCTTTTTATATTTATATCTAATGTCGTACATTTAAAAAAATTAATAAATAATCTAATCAGGAAACAAACCTACTATCTTCAAAATCACAGTTTGTCGCTTTATGCATTAGGCCATATAGATCCGTCTAGTCTAGACTAAGTTACTTCAGTTACTAGTAATAATAGTGGGTATTATATAAAACTGTATATACATATTACAAAACTATTTTATGCACGAGTTTCAGGCCGTACATGCTTAAGTAAGATACACAATTTGAAAGAGGAACAAATAGTACTACAAATGAAGCAACATTCATAATAATTAAATAAACATTAAACATGAAAGAAACTGTATTTACAGATATATAAATATTATTTATAATTATACTAATTTTTGCGTTCTAACCAGAAAACAAAAGTTTTTCTCAGGTGTTCCCAGTGGATACATTTGTCAGAATATGTACCTATTCCTCATCTCCCTCCATAAAATGGTCAGATTCTCCTATCAGAACCATCCTTTATTTTTTTCAGTCTTCCAACTTCCGAGTCTAAACCAGGCCATTCCTGATCTCACCTTTTTACCTAGAACGAGCATATATGCGTCTTTACAATACATTGGAGCCTTTTTACGGCCCCATGTGAGCCTGAGCTTTACCGCGACGATCACTGCATCTTCTACCTCCATCACATGATTTCATTGGTAGAGTACAGTAGTAGTAATGGACGTTTTATTGTACGATTTTAGGATACACTCAAATAAATACAACTGTCGCATGGACCTTACGGCTGTGCATGCTAATCCTTATATCCATCAAAAGGGCAATACATATATATATATATATATTTCCTATATATATATATTTCCTATATATATATATTTCCTATATAAATAACGTCCATTACTACTACAGCACTCTACCAATGAAATCATGTGATGCAGGTAGAAGATGCAGTGATCGTCGCGGTAAAGCTCAGGCTCACATGGGGCCGTAAAAAAGGCTTCAATGTATTGTAAAGACGCATATATGCTCGTTCTAGGTAAAAAGGTGAGATCAGGAATGGCCTGGTTTAGACTCGGAAGTTGGAAGACTGAAAAAATAAAGAATGGTTCTTATAGGAGAATCTGGCCATTTTATGGTAAAGATGAGGAATAGGTACATATTCTGACAAATGTATCCACTGGGAACACCTGAGAAAAATTTTTGCTTTCTGGTTAGAACGCAAAAATTAGTATAATTATAAATTATGTAATGTTTCCATTCGTATATTTGTAAATACAGTTTCTTATGTATG
Organism: Metallyticus violacea; assembly: GCA_030762175.1. Taxonomy (NCBI): domain Eukaryota; kingdom Metazoa; phylum Arthropoda; class Insecta; order Mantodea; family Metallyticidae; genus Metallyticus; species Metallyticus violacea. The sequence goes on from CM060838.1 coordinate 43,477,144, forward strand.
TATGTATGTATGTATGTATGCATATATACATATATATCTACATACACACAAATCTACATGCATACATACAAATACTTCGATATATTTAAGTTTTCTATTATAATTTAAGTACAAATACATAGACATGAATGAAAACCTTACTCTCGATTCCCCCTTCCCTTTGCTCACACCCCCTCTCCATTTACCCCCCTTAATTATGGACATTAACCTTCTTTGTCGGGTCTTCTCTAGAAATATTCTCAAATTGTGTATCTCGCATGCACCAACGCTTCCCGGCATATGTTCAAATTTCCATTGGAATTCAAACTTGCGTTGATAAATGCTTATTTCTTGAAATCTCCGTTTCCTGCATTCTGCCATAAATGCCTTCAGGTATCGCTTTCTCTGCCTGCTGATATCCTCTAGCTTTGTCCTAACCTTCTTCCATACATTTTTATTATTTGCATTGCCTCTTTGCCATATTGAACTAAGGTCAATTCCGCTAAGACATCTTTCTACCTCTGCAGCCCAAAAAGTTGGTGTTACGTTATACATCTGGTGATTAGAGCATTTAACGCGAACTGTGGACAAGTTTCCCTGAATAAGTCTAAGTCTTGTTTTACTGTTAACTGTATCTTTAAAACAACCCACCTCCCACCTCCCTCGTGACCCCACCGTTTGGAGAGCCGGAGAACTCTTTTCAAAAATCGACTTGAATATCAGTTAATATGTTTTGTCAGAGAATTTAGAGAATTTCATAGCATTAAGTCTCGAACACACTGATAATGAGTTATTTAAAATTGGGAGTTCCTCGCTCATGAAACAGGCATAAAAACATTATGAGGTAAATATATACCACATTAAGCTTTAACACTTAATATAATTTCAGTTTCTTTATCAGCTTATAGCTCCGTTATTTTTACGTGAATCATATATTCCCTATATCAAATTCTTATTTCAGAACTCCTCCACTATCTCTAAAATTATTGCAGTGTAATTCATCAACACCTAGTAAATATAGAGAGTGAGCAATGCTTGATTCAACCACGAGGCCGGCTGGCAGCTCTATGTCGGCGGAGGCGGGAAGATTTCCCCTTCACTGCGCGAGGCTTCAGTGTGAGTTGAAATCTTGTGCAAGTAACACATCGCCGACACAGCAGCCAGCCTCGCCGAACGGTCGCACGCCGCGAAATCGGTTGCGTGAAGGATCGTTCATCCTGTATTATGAATTGAATTACCAGTTCACTAGTTTTCATTCTCGACATTGAATATCATATACCGTAGCAAGAACAAGTTTCAATAGAAGTTCTTCAAACTTATGAAATGGACAATAACATTACCTTGGATATTTATGCATTCTGAACCCATTTATAAATGTTTAATTGCTGATTTTTCCTTTTTCAGAAAATTAGGTTAAAAGCATTTTGAAATTCTTTCCAGTTTTGACTAGTGCATGTCAAAATTGCAGCAAATATCGATTTAACCAATGTCGGTAGGCAATTTTAAACAGTTTTTGAATTGTTAGTAATTGAAAGAATAGACTTTAATAAAGTTACTTGTCCAGATCCATATTTTTTTTCTAATTTCCACGTTTAGCACAAAAGATAGCAGTTAATGTCCAGATATTGTTCTAGAAATTCCACAAATCTTTCCTACATATACTCGTATAAGATACCATCTGCTGTTACTGATCAGTTTAGTCCTATGTAGCGTTAAATGATCATTGTTTTTCATTAAAATGTGTTCAGCTGTTGTCTGTTTTTAGAGGAATTAAATGACAAAATATTTCGTCAGTCATGCACAGGTTTTAATCATTATCTATGGAAAATAAAACTCGTTTGCAGTTTCACAGACATTAGCACCAGTCAGCGAAAAGCAAAAACACATTATTAGATACGTTTATATTTAACGCTCTCTGATTAGTGTTAAATAACAAATGTAGCTTTTGTTATTCCTACTTTCTTGGTGAACAAAACGTGAATAGTTTCAATTATGCATTTTTACCCTTTACATGAATGGCTATTTTACTGTGATAAATAATAAAGCACATCAATTATTTTTGTAGGAGCTAGGTTTTAATTTGACAGTCATTTATCATCATCAAAATTGATTTACAATGTTTGTTCCGGACACTGATGAAGCATATGAACATTGAGATTACCTACATTTTGCATCTACACGTGCCAGAAGGATAGACGGTCTGCCCAACGCTTCAGTTACCATCTAGTGTGATGTTAAGGTATTACTAGGAAGTGAAGTGACCGGTGGAAGGAACTTCTTTTTTTTAAGGTATGGTGTTCTTTATCGTACTGTAAATTTACTACATTGGACTTGCACATTAATTCGCAGGATTTGCTCTCGATTTTACGTTCCAAAAAAGCAATCCACCTCGACCGAGTTAATTATGCTAATTATTCTTCTGTAACTCTTAAAAAGATCACATTGCATTTACTCATATGCATTTTAATACCATAAATTAGAACGGATTTAAGGGCAACATATTAAATCATAGAAAACTGACTAACCTATTTTATTACATAACGTTTATATGCAAATCAGTGTAAAATGTTTAAAAATATTTGATTTGTAGAAACATAATAAACAAGTATATTTGGAGAAAAGCACTGTTTTAGTATATAAACATTTGAATGTTATTTGAAACAGGGTCTGTTTGTGATGCTAGTGAAGATTCAATGATTATGCTTATTTTATCAACTCTAAAGGATGCGAAATTTTGATATGGTCTTATTTTTAGCACACACTCATTACATAAATGTACGGTGAGATTTTGAGGTAAAACTGTTGTATTCTTATGGCAAATAACTCATTTTTCTTTTCTCTTGTGTTGCAATTTATGCAAATAATTTATTGCAGCTTCATAGGGTATACCAGATCTTTTTGTCTGTCATGTTAAAGATGTCAGATATAAATACCGCCAAATGACCTCATAAACACTTGGAAAGCATTTTTTCTAGAAGCTTGGGAAAATTTATATCCAGTTAAATCTAAGAGATCATTGAATGGAAGTGTTTGACGAACAACTATTAATCATTACACAGAAAAATGATTCAATATATGGTCTTAGTTTATTAGATATAAATGTTACATAAGATGTTATCTTACATTTCTGGTTTTTCCTAGTTGGGTTCCGGAGCAAATATAGCAAACATCTATATCTCTCTTCCTAAACGGATGCTAATAAATCAACCATTTCTGCGCATGCGCTAACTTATTCCCTCTCTCTTTTTCTTGCACAAATGCCTATCCTTGAAATTAACCGTTAATCTAAACACTAACTTTCTTTAACAGTACATCTTTATAATGTGTTACAATATTCTACAATATTGTTAACCCATTATTTTCAACTGTATATGTCCCACAATATTAGTAAAATAAATATCTTAAAATTTGTAACTTATAATTTGTCAGAGTTCAGTGTATATGTTGGAATCAATAACGAACTATTAGTAGTCAAGTTTCTAGATCATCAAGTTGATAAACGTGTAATTTAGAAAGTAAATTTCGAATATAGTCTCTCAAAACTAAAATATGCTATCTATGCTCTCAGATTCTAATCTCATTTTAGCCAGACAGCGAGGTTTTATGCTGAAAAAGATGGCAATGTTGTTTTGCTTATAACAGTACCATTTTAGAGTCTTTTCAAAAATTAATTTTTTAACGCTCCATTTCCATTATGAACTGCTATGTTAAAAATCAAGAATACTTAATTAAAGATACGTAAATACATAATATCAATACAAAACCAAAAATAAACCTTTGCATATCTATTGTTAATTTATCTTATTCTCAAATGGGAATTCGTTATGATGTGTAGAAATATTCAATGTTCTTCTAATTTAAGTTATAAATAAGAGCATCATTATTATTCAATGATGAACAAAAATACAAATATGCTCTTACAGAATACTTATGTACTAAGATTTATGGCGTATAATAAATATGTTAATAGGTATAATTCAAAAATTTATCGGCGAGTATTTTGTAATGTAGTGTTAAAATAAGACAAATATTTCATGTACTACAATATGCTCTATATAAGTATATAATTATTTATAAAATATAAATAATGTATATTTTAAAAATAATTTATACTCTATAATACAAATCTTTGTATGTTCTATGTCAAAATACTATGTCAAAATACTTTTGTACATGAACATGAACTCTTTGAACGCAATTAATTGTTACAGTATGCATTGAGTCTATGCAGACAGTACCGTCCATTTATTTAGACCTTCCCTTATGAATTCCGAGCGTATGTAAGCTAGCGTGCATCACAGAAAGTGTTTAACACAAATAAGCCTCAGCACCATCGGCAGTCGACAAATAGGATAAATACAGACATTCTTATAAATCAAGGAGGATATTCATCCTCCATTAATAGATGAACTGACAGGATTCATTTAGAAGAGAACGTTTGCAATTTAAAAAACAGGACGCTTTTTAAGGGGAACTCCTGTCATCTTGGTAAGATAAATACTGAAGGATAAGAGCTAAGAGCCATTGGTTAATTTGTCGAGCAGTTTAAAGGGCAGTATATTAATCAAATTCGCTATTTAAAAAAAACGCTAGAGAAGAAATAACCATCTTTTCAGAAGCAGAACCAAAAGGCACAACACCGTTCTCTCTTGAAGCAAACAGTAAGTATTGTCCACACCTCCGTTGAAAAACTAAATATTTTAGGCACACTACCATTTATAAACTGCAGAAATTATCTAATTTAGTCATGTGTGTCATCTGCTAATGCAAACATTCATCTCGCTAATATGTATCTATTTTTTGTGATATATAAAACGTTAGTTTTAAAAATTGAAAATAAATTTTATTTTCCTTTAAAGTTTTAAAGTCTTTGTTATTTTTGGTATAAAAGAGCAATGTTTTATCTTGAACTAAAACTCATATTAATATATTTTTGTATTTTATTTTCGTATGGTTTTTGAGTAGTTATATATTTGTAATTTTAGTAAGATTGGAATTTGTTGTTTTAATATTAAGTTGTAACCGGACCTAAGCAGGTCGTTTTGGTGACACTTGACTGCTGTTGTGTAAAACGGGATGCAAAGAAATGAATGGGCATTGCATATCTCCTAAGCGCAACATAAACTGAAACCTGTAAAGCGTAATACCAACATTACACATTTTAGTTGCACCAGAAATGTTTTAACTTTAATTTTGCCTTTATAGACTTTAATTCGTTTCCGCACAGCATAACGCCCCGGAATGTTAAACTTCTTTCTCATTTGTTTCTAGGAAACTAAACACCATGTAGTCAGGAATGGATATGAAATAAAAAAAGAATAATCCTTAGAATCACGTGTTGTCCTATTCAAGGTTCTTTTCTCATTGTTATTTCTTTCTAATACATTTCAAACACATGTCTATGTACCAAATTAAAATCAGCAGAGATGTAAACGTGAGAAATTTGAGCTTTTCTTTTGCACGAGACGAGAGTTTGCAGCCCGTTCATTAATTAACTTGATTGGTATTTCTAAACAAAACTGTCTCTTAGCATGTATTTCTATTTCACACGCTGTAGCCCAGCGCTTTCAAATCCATTGTTGCGAAACAATTTGCACACTGCACGCGACAAGGACATGGGCTAAGCTGTCTCCCCAATAACTGCTGATAAACAAATTACCCGGACAACGTTGTGTCATGGTTCAGGGACTCCTGGACATACCTACAGCACTCTATCGCGGTATATATCGAGTTGTGTTTTATAGACGTGTTTTTATCTCCTCAGATTCGAAACTACTGTTTTTATTGCGCGTCATAAAAGTGAGTTGCTAGGCTTGTTTTCCCGCCCGCTACTTTATGATGTAACGGTGCACGTCACACATACCACGCCGTTTGTTGTTATTGTTGCATGCTCACAAAATCCGATAACATTTATTTCCTACTCTTCCTTGTACTCTCGCTAGGCGTTCCTTTCCCAAATTGCTTTTTTATTGAATGTAAAACTAGGCGTATTGATGAAAAGTGTACGTTACACAAGGCATGCGAAGAGAGAGCCGATATTCAGCCTCGTTAGCAAAACATTGAACTAGGAGTACCCGCTTGTATCACTTTTATCATTTTAATATTTCATTATTCATGCGAAGATCTGCACCCTGGAAATTCTGTAAAAGTCTGTTGTAATGAAAATTAATGTCACATACCACAAAGAGACAGTGTCGTCAGTCCATAGCATTTATTAATGCTTTTCTGCTCTTATGAACATATTAGGGACTGGTTTGTATGATCTAAGCAAGATAGGAGCTACGTGTTTCAACTCAGGCCCTTGTTCACCCTCTCATTGTTATGCGGAATCCGGTTGAAATTACGCGAGAAATGAATCAGATGAAAAATTCGAACTTTTGGTGCACTTGTCAGCAATTTAGTCAAGTTAACGATCATAAATTCATCAGAACATATATTTTTTTTTTTAGTTATGTATTCCGTCTCACGGCAGCTGGCGACCAGTAGTCTGATTTTCGGCAACGCCCACTAACATCCGCACAAGTGACTGAATTCTTGCAGTCACAACTACAAATTACAATTAGCAAAAGCACATACTTTAAGGCAGAAGATTTTGAAATGTCCATTTAGGAAATTTTGTCATTCATATGCATCGGCTCATCTGGCTAAATTGAGTCATTTGAAACTTGAAAGCATGCAAGGTCATTTTTGTCCAAGAATTGCAGACAGGTGATTTTGATATTCCGATAAATTTCTGTAATTTTATGTTTCGAAGCCTTAATGGTAGAGTACTGTTCTTTATTGATCAAAAATGGTACCATACACCGATTTTCTCACCATGCAAGGAAGTTTCGAACATAAAATCGGAATTTTTTGTACTCCAATACCTTGTTATTTTTCGTGTAAATAACATTAAGTATCGATCAATTACTCTATCATTCTTACGCAACACTCAGGAAATTTATTGTAACGCCTTTTGTCATTTGTTAACAATATCTTTTCACTTATAAATTTATAAAGTACCTATGTACACACACACATATTCTTAACAGAAAGCACAGTTCAAATATAAACTTGAAAATTTTTTTCTAAGAGAATGTTTTATTTTCTAAATTGTTCCCACATACGTAAAACGACATATAAGTGCAAATTTCTTCATCAGATAATTTTAGAGCATGGTGCTGTTAAAATTAAAGTGCGTGGTCATAAAGCAGCGTAAACCGAAGAACTTCCAGTTGCCAACCATAAATTGAGCAAATATTGACTGCAGTAAAGATTTGCTATCTTCTCACCCATGGCTTTCCTACTGTAATCAAAGTACAAATACTGTAACCTAATATGTAAAGTCATCATACATATTAAAAAGAAACTTTATTTTTAAAAATCGTGGAATAAAATACTAATCACAAAATTTGTTGAAATTCCCATTTTAATTATTTTTTATCAGTTTTTCGTTTTCAAAATGTACGCCAACTGTCCCACAAATTGGAAAAATTTATACATGTTGCTTCAACAGGTCGCATTCAAAATTCTTCTTAGCCTCCCACCTAAATAAGTTTGACGAAAGCATTTCATACACAAAGAAGAGAAAAAGTTGAAATATATAATAGGGAAATGGGGTCTCTTTGGTGACTATGAAAAAATTAAATACAAAAAACGTGTACATACATCTGTCAAATATTTCTGAATAAATGTTTTTACTATACGAGGATAGTTTGATAATTACTTGGCCATAGAGGACAATAGCAACGACTGTTTATGTGATCATAAAGTTTGTTTCTATAGAACACTCTATTGTCACAAATAATTCTGATATTAATATTAATATCAGAATGGCTAGTTTAAACACGTTTCGAGTGACAGTATAAAATGGATAAGATTGATATTCGTCACCTATTTTTTCTGGAAGGGAAAACGGTAAAGGAAATTCAATAGAGAAATTTGCCTACTTTTGGTAGCAAATGCTCATCTTATGAAACTGTTCGCCATTGGGTGTATGCGTTCAAGCGTGGCGGCCGAACAAGCGTCAAAGCATCAAAGTTGCACCACCAAAATCAGCTCTAAGGCCATATAAGTCATGATAAGGTGCATGATATTTTTTAGCTGACAGACGAGAATGAAAGTGAGCTAGTTAGTACAGGCCACATTCATCTGAGATGAGCCAATGAATTTGATTGTGTAGAATGACACTCGCATGAAAGAACTTGCAAGATGGGTGCCGCGTCCGCTCCTGAAATACTGTTTGGAAATGTTTAAAAAGAATCCAACCTATTTTTTACTGTTTTTTGTGACTATGGACAAAACGTGGATTCATTACTTTACACCGGAAACGGAACAACAGTCTAAACAATGGATCACGCAAGGTGAACTGGCTCCGAAAAAGGCGAAATGCATCCCATCCGTTGGAAAAATGGCTTCAGTTCTTTGGGACTCAGAATGAATACTCTTCATTGACTACTTGGATGACAGAAAGCTTTCCTGATAAATGCTACATCAATTTTGAAGAGACTGGAAACAATGATGGCGATAAAACGTCATGGAATAGTCCAAAAAGTGTTTCACCATGACAATACGCCGCTGAATTCAAGCTGCTTCGCTCAGGACAAATTGATGAACTGCAACTTGAAATACTTCGTATCTATCCTATTCACATGATCTCGCTCCTTCAGATTACCTTATGTTCCCGAAACTCGAAGATATTCTAGCTGTAAAAAATTTAAGTCGAATGTAGAGGTCATACAGAGGTAAAAGAGTATTTTGAGAGCCACGAGAGAATGATGAACCTGGAGAAACTTTGAAGTATGTGCGTTGAATTATGTTCAAAATAAAGTATAACAAATACTGCTATTGTTTCCTTTGATATCAAACCACCTTCGTAAATATTTGATTGGACTGGGAGTTTATCATTAAAAGTGGCAAAAGTAAAACAGACATGAATAGTGTATTATTACGTCACGTCTTTGCTTCCTTTTCTCCCACTCATTACAATAATCTAATTCTCTAAAATTTTCTTTAAAACAGTTTATTTGTTGTAGCACGTAGCATGCCTTTATTTTTGATTGGTTGCAACATGTGGGAGTTAGCCTTTCTTCCAGATTGAGTTCCCAATTGCTTTAGGGGGAATTAGTGAATTGATCGTTGGCTTACGGTGGTTAAATGTCGTTCGATCCTTGGACAGACAATAAGGCGAATCGCCGCAACGCTCCATGCTTCGTGTCACCATTAATTGCTGCATGAAGAAGGCGTATCCTTGGCCACTTTATCTCAAAATGTTTTTATATTGGGTACCGATCAGCTCCTATACTTTTTATACCAGTGGCTCAAGAATAATTGAGGAATTCTGTCAATTAGAGTAAATCATGGACTTTTGCAATTATTTTAATACAGGTATATTTCGTTAACTGTGTATTTCAATTCAAATGCTATTCTGAGGAAGGGGAATAAAAGGGATTCTTGATTTATTTCGTAACATCATGCAATTCCTTTGGAATTTTTCCGTGATTAAGGGTATTACCTTCTATTGTTTGGAGAAAATTAAAGTGTGAAATTTTGTAAGGATTTGTTAATAAAATTTGTTATTTATTTCAGAAATATTTTTACAAAATTCTGTGGCAGGTTTCTCACACCAAAATATGAAAAAGGTCTATAAAATATGTTCGTAAATCCCTAGTTTTTGAGTTGTTAATGAAAGTTTCTTTCAAGGTATAATCTTACAACTTAAGTTCATAACAGAAAATAAGATTAATTTTGTTATGTAACTGATTGATGTTATTGATAAAAATCTGCTGAGGCACTCATTGTATCCTAGATGGCCGTGCATTCCAAGGAGACTTGTTTAATTTTTTTCATTTGGGTACATTCATGGTTAATCTATTTCTTACTTTTTACTTCTGTTGCATGTTGTGTTTGTTTAACCATGACAGGATATCAATTTTGTGCCTTGCAAATAAGAAGACTCATGTGGTTTATGCATGATGGGCCTCCAGCACCTTATAGCCTCAATGTTCAAGACGCACAGGCTGATATCTACCATGGCAGATGGATAGGTAAGGGAGAACCAGTTCCATGGCCTGCATATTCCCTCAACCTTAAATTTTTGGATTTTTATCTGTGGGGTCACAGATTTTGGTAAACTTTCATTAATAGCCCAAAACCCAAGGATTTTGGAACATGTGTTTATCTGGATTTTTTTCTTGATTTGGTAAGCTTTCATTAATAACTCATAAAACTAATAATTTATGGACATTTGTTTATATGTTTTTTGATTTCGTTAATCACTCAAAAAGTAGGGATTTTCGGAATATGATTATATGGACTTTTTTCTTGTTTTGTTAAACTTACTCAAAAAACGAAGATTTTCGGACATATGTTTATATGGACACTTCTTGTTTTGGTGTGAGGAACCCGACACCAAAATTTGTAAAAGTGTTTCTGAAACAACCTGTATATTTCGTAATGTTCATTTCGAAATATTAATGTTTTTAATAACTACAATTTAAGTAAATAAGTAATAAAATTGTTAATTATAAGGGGTACATATATAAGCAAGTAAATAAAAGTTATTTTTTATTCTGCATGAAACCATGGCATATACCTTTGAAATACTTTGTGAAGTTGAGGTAATGTAATAATCATTAGGCTGTATCAAGTTTATTGGTAGAAATTTGCGCAATATTGGACTGGTTCCTGGGTAAACTATTTGTTATTTCTATTCTGTAAGTTTTAATGTGTTAAATTTAAATATATGAAAGGAAATATTCAAAATTCTCCTTTTTCATTGTAGTTAATATTTCAATGTGTACCTCCTGGTCGTTATACTTGAACTTGAAATCTTAATTCTTTGAATAATGTATTTTTTAAATTGTTAATATGTTGAAGCTGTTTTTAATGAATTTAAGAACATTTCGTTAGAAATATGTTTTCTTCTTCCGTATTATTTGATATAACTCCTTTTAACACCACATTCTGGGAGTTTTTTTTTCTTCAATTGTAGGTTGTTTGTATAAAAGTTTAAGCCATTGTTCCTGCATTGTACTAACAGGAGTGTACCGGAGAACGTTGCAATAGGCACTATAGAATACGTATATCAAACGGAATGGTTCAGACTGTGAAGTTTGGAACGGACATTGGTAAATTCCTGGTTCAATGTGGGCAGCAATAATACCGGGTAATTTCATGGTTTCCTCTAAACGCTTAGTTAATGCTGGGATGGATATTTCCTATATACGAAATTTTTGCTCTACTTTCTACTACTTTCTACTATTACTTTCATTCGGTTGATTCTGTTACACGGGCACAATGGCCAGGTGCAGTGGGCTGGTGCTGTGTGCAGTGTGACGGTAGCTTGCTCAATGGAAAGCTTTCTGCGCCGGCGTATATTGTATGTTTTAAGGAGCTCGAACTCCTTAGGAAAAGAGAGGAGTCATTTCGGCGTCCGGATGTTGTATTAGGAAACAATATTAGGGACTCGTTTATGTCTGTGCTTCACCGTCTATGGATCCTGACCACCATGTGTTTCCTTCACTCCATTCCTTCCTTCCGGATAGCCCAGGATAAATCAGGAGGAAATTTTGGCATCTGTGACTTATTTCATGCACCGCGTTTCTCAACACTGTTTCTTCCCGGTCCTTTAATTCAGCAATTAGGCACATGGCAAAATTATGTAATGCGCTTCATAAGAACCAGATGTTTGTTTTCCTCCTCAAGTGGTTTGAAGTAGTAGTAGTTCTTGCGTGAGTTTTGCTATGTGGCTTGTTTTGTTGATAGACAATAAAGGTAAAGCAAACGGAATGAAAGCCCAACGAAAATGGCATTTAGAATAATTGCCCAATTCCCCCAATTCTTCTATTTTATAATGCCTACATGGAAGGAGTGTTTAGTGCTATAAAAAGTGTAACAATGCAGATAGAAACAGATTAAAGACAAAGACGATAACTAAGGAAGTAAAATTGCCAAAAATGGGTACTTAATTTTTTATTTAAGAATATTAATTTTATTATTATTGTTACTATAACATTTTTAAAGATTAATTTGTTCTTGTTACCAAATGGAAGATATTTTTAGGAAAAGTTGGGTAATTGAAAGAAATGGGTGCTTGATTTAATTGTGCGGCATTGGCACGTTGGCAATGCTATCATGCCATGCCCTGACTGAATGAAAGTGCGTCCGTAATGCATAATGACGTACCGTATGTTTACTGTATAATTGATTTCCACCAGCGCTTTTCAGTTATTGAAAAGCTAATTAGTTATATATGTAATAATTAATAATGCGAGTAGATTAGGGACTCCTGCAAGGTACGAAATTAGCCCCACCCCCAAAAAATGCTGTGAGATAATATCCTACGGTTAACAACATTTCTCTACTCTTATTCCAAATATCAAAAAGTACGCATTACATAAAGCGGACTGGTGTATTGTATGTGGTTGCGCTTGAGATATAGAAGGAGAAAGTTGCTACATTTGCTGTATTTATTTTTCTTTTGTTCGTATTGCTCCTGGTTTTATCATTTCTGCGTACTAATTGTAAACTCTCTCTCCATGTCTTTGATCTTACTAAAAATGCGTTCAAGTTCGTTATGTTTGAAGAACCGGCTTGTTAAAAATGTTACGTTACTTAGTATTTGCGGCCGGTCATAGGTAGGGGCTTGCAGAATTTTAGAGCAGTACTCGCTTACCTAGAAGTTGAAAGCGGAATACACGTTAATCCAGAAATAACTTGCAAGTTTTTGAGGATTGTAATAAACGTATAATAATGTCAAATTCTACCGTACCATAGAAAACGAAGGTTAAAGAAAAGAGGGGAGCCTGTAGAACTCTTAGGAAATTCTATGCAGGAACTGAGGGAGTTGGGATCGCAGCTTGAAAGTAAAAATCTTGGTTAGGGAAAACAAATCGCTTTGAAAGTTGCTTGCAGGTTATAACAACTTTTTCAACGCGTGCTTCCCTGTTTTTTTAACCTTTATGACGTCACCGTTATGCTAGCTGGGTATCGGAAGCTGCAAAATGTTCTGTCGCAGCAGTATGGAATATTAATGTCGAACGGAAAAAACTGGGGAGAGCTGCTTCATGGTAAATAATAATTTTGCCCAAGCTCCCATCAGAATTATGGCGCCACATGAGCCTGTTTTATCAATAATAGAGTAGGCCATGATACATTGCGGAGCTCCGGAATTTGCATTTCAATACTCACGAATTGAGGGAACATAATTTTAGAGTAAAAACGTGTTCCTATTAACATGTCATTTGAACTGCGGAATTAGAAAAATACACTGAAAAAACAGGAAATTTATTAACGGTTTGTTACTACTTCAATATCAGTGTTGCACAAATTTCTCCACAGTTTTGATCGAAGAAACACGCCAAAGTGAATACAGTTTCAATCAGAGTATTCATGTAGTAATTCAAAAGATTTGTGAATTGTCCGTGGGAAACGATATAAGTTCAAAAAGTAAAATTGGCAGAAAACAAAGAAAACATTATTATATTTCCTTTATTAATACCTTTGCATATTTTACAGCTTTTGTGTTATTTCAAACTATCATATTATATATTATGATGTGAAGGTTTTATTAATAATTATTAATAAAATTAAATTAAATATTTTAATCCCGGTAAAAACCAAAGTACCATGCAGTACTTCTTCAGAAAATATTTAAGTAACAGCAGTCTGCATGCATTGTAATATTATAAAAAACAGTATAATTACTAATAAACACACTTGCATATTTTAGTAGTAACGTATATTTATTGCTCAGTATTTGCACACATTATCGTAACACCATTCCCATGGCATTTCGACTGTACACAGACACACAGAAAGAGAATTTAAAATTCAAATCAAATACATTTACAGTTATCACCTAAGACAAAACCTTTAAAATGCGCGCGCTCATACATACGTTTATAAATATATACGCACTCGCTTGTACAGACATACATTTAGACTCAAATAGCCCTTTTAATTCAACAAGACATTTCTACTTCCACGCACTTTCCAATGAAAAAGAACCAAATCTGGGCCAGTTATCTTCCCGTGAAAACAGATCCCAATATGCTAACCTATCTCTATCTGAGTTAACAAACCTAGCTGCAAGCGCATTCAATATCCACTGTTCAATACCTGGGCAGTTCATTAGAATGTACTACCGGTTTTCTCTGTCACCACAAAAGCACATTACGTAACATAAATAATAGTATTTTTATGTATAAGGCATAATGTCTTTGCTTAATTTTACTTCATGCACAAGTTTGTTCACAAAATAAAGTTGATTAAAAGTATTTTATAATATTTATACCACTTTACATATATAATTCTAACAACGATAGAAGTTTGTTGTTCTTCACTGCAGAAATCCTTTATAAGCACTTAGTAATTTGAATTGTCCATATTTGAAAGATAATGGTTTGTATATTTTCTAATCATTTGGAAGGTATACAAACCCTCAATATCTCTTAGAGGCTTCTTTGTTTGCTACCTAATTGTTATATATTGCATAGACACTCGTATCATTTCCTTGGAAACCGCCTTTGAAACATACCTAACGAGCATTTCTTGTACCGAAGTAAATCCAGTAAACCCGTTATATCCTTCACAAAATGAATGGCAATGGCATGTACCATTCTCCATGAAAGAACAATTTTATGTGACACTTTTGCGCTTTTGCATAGATAAATTGCATTTTTCTTTTTAACTTGTTCCGGATCTTGACGAACCCATGTGGATCAAGTTACACGTATGTCAGAAGAATAAGCGATCAGCATATCGCTCCAAGTACCATCGAGTGTGATGCTAAGGTATTACATGGACTTTAAATGGCCAGTAATTTTTCTTTCAGGCAATGTTTTTAACTTGAAGTAAATCCATCACTCGGTACCTATTGCTTAAGTCCCTACCAGAAGACTTGCTCTCAATGATTTTACGTTCCGAAAAACCTATCGACCTCATGAGGTTTAAACCCTAGAAAATTTGATCCACAGGAGAGCGCCTTACCTCTAGACCATATCATATCCTTTTGCTTAATGTCCATTCTTTCTTTCACAGTAATTATTGGTCGACTCTCTAAATTTCTGAAAATAAGATCTCCAGCTGGTCTTAATAATCAACCTCACTGCACACCTGTTGCCTACATGATTTTAGACTGTAGACAAGTTGATTGTTTTATAATTTTATTAGTGCATGTACTAAACAATAACATAACTAGCTAGTGTAAGGGGAGTAAATTATCTCTGGACACATAAACACACGTGATGAACTACCTGAATGAGTAATCAGCCCAAAGTCAGGGCTGCCTCGAACACATCTCAAACAGTGAGAGACACAGAAAGTCTCTCAAACACACACATATGGAATGAACGTCAATAATGAAATTAAAAAGTTCGTCTCAACATAGAGCAGTTGAAATATTTGCCTCTGTAAAGGCATAACTTCAAACAACACTTAAGCTTATATTTTCTAAAGGAATAGTCTTCAGCAAGCCCTTTAAATGTGACGTTCTCTTCTATGGTTACCTATATTGCTTAGATTATTTTCTTGGAAATATTGCATAGTTTTGATGAGTGCGTGGCGAATAAATGAATGAGAGAAAAACCTACTAAGAGGTTCCATTTATGCTTTCCTGCCTGAGCTATGCCAATCGTCCTAATAACTTGTGAAAAATTGAAGCAATTAGAAATGAGTAAAACAACAAATTTGCCACTATATTAAGAAAAGTCTATAGTATTTGTTGCTCGCTTCCTGTTCAAATGAAATGGTTTCAAAGTAATTTAATTTATTTAGAACTAATAGTATGGAAATTTAATGTACATGAAATGTACTACATTTCGTGAGCTAAGCGGCCCCATTAAATACGGGTGGCTGTATTAATGGAAGCGACTGGCATAAAAATACACCAGTATTTGATACTTTTTTATTCGTAATAGACCGCAATAAGTGGAACAAATATGTAGATACTTTCTGTATTAGTCATGGTTTTAATAAAATACTTTTTCTGGCGAATAGTGTTTAATTTCAACTATTGTTACTGTTTGGTAACAGCAGATGCCCCTCCTCCTTTTTAGAAATCCCTAATTTCTTCATCACTTTTAGCTTATTGTTAGTACACTTAGTATGTGGGCAACTACAACATCTATGACGTTATAACAAACTAACTCTTTTGGTCTACTAAATGACAAACGTATAATTGAATATACAAAGTAGCGCATACTGAATTAATTTCTTATTTTCAATGTTTTCTTCTGCATTATTGCATCGATGGAGTCTACCTGGAACACTCTTTCACATAAGCAAACACAGTGAATATTGTTGTTCAGTTTGTGGAAGCCGTTCTCAATGTAAATATGTAGTTCTTCAACATTTTGAGGTTTCTTCCAAGCATTTCTTATTTAACCATTCTCCTAAGGAAGAAATGCACGGAGTTAAGATCAGGGGATCGTGGTGGGAATTCAATTGCTGCACGATGTCCAAACCCTCTTCTATTATGAACTTATGCCGGAACTGTAGCATAATACGCAGAAGTTCCATCATGCTTGAAGTAGAGTTGTCATGCATGATGATTCCTGGTGTAACCTCTTGAAGTAGAGTCAAGTACTTGATATTATCATCGAGATTTCAGTCAATAAAGTGCGGCCCAATGGCATGACGTGCCGATATTGCACCCTACACATTTACCCCCGGTTAATTTAGCGTTTGCTCCAAAACAACATGATAGTTTTCTGTGTACAAATAAGTACCGGTTTACGGTCTCTCACTTAAACTTCATTGGTAACGGATCAAAGATTATTTCCCTTTCCTTAACATTTTCAAATGTTATTGACAATTCATTTTCTGTATTCTGCTCTTTCCGCTGACAGCATTACCAATTTAGAAATTTACTTACAGTACAATTAAACGTAATTGAATAAGGAAAACGTTTTGAACAGAACATACAAAGAAGCAAAATTCACTAAGTATGTACTTTTGCATCATCCTGCATATGAGTATAAATAGATTCAATAAACCTTTAAGCTAAATTATATTAAGACACTTTAATTTTTAAAGAAATTGTTGTTACTTTTAGTCTATATATTTAAAAATACATGTTTATATTTCCGGCTTAATAATACAACAAACATGAAAACATGTTTTCTGTTGAAGATAAAAATGGTCTTAAATTATTGAATTTTTAATATTATTATTATTATTATTATTATTATTATTATTATTATTTTTTTTATTTTTTTTTTTGTGTGTATAAAAGTTGTTCATAAGTTTTGCCATTTTCCCTTACAGCCTATATAAGCGCTGTTGTAGCACACAAAACGCGTATTTAACGTGAGTGTGAATAGCTCAAATTATTTCCAGTTCAAACAGTGCATCTTACTATAAAAGTAAAAAGTGTAGTGAGGGAGTGTTAACTTTTCACCCATGAATCAACAATAAAACAGCGTAAGCTGTAGTAATCTGTTTATGAGGGATATTCAATTCGATATGGCAGGGTGGCGGTGTGCCCCAAACAATATGCGGACAGCAGGTGATTTGTGATTTTGTAAACACAATGCTCCCATTGTCTACCGTCTTTATTCAAGCGTTTACTATTGTCTGATGCGAAGCTCAGCACCACATCCAGATTCCGTTTTAATGTTGAAGATTCCCCGGATCGATTCATACTATAACTTTAATGTTGACACACTGAATAAACCTCTCTGTTTATACAAGTTGGTGTAATGAACGGATATATAGAGTGTTTCATAAAGCTTTGTATGTGCAGGCCATGCTGGGTAAACCTGTGCTCCCGCTATTGTTGCTCTGAATGGAGTAATTTATAACAGGTGAGTTTGTACACGGAACAATTCCGCTCTTACTGCCGCAGCTTTGTAAGGAAAGCTTGAGTGACAATTTTTATGTCTTTAACTTTTAGCTATTTATCAACAGACTATAAACAAAAGTTAAGTAATATTTACTTCTAACGACTGGTACACATCTTTGATCTAAGCACAAGTAAAGCATAAATGAGAATAACAAAATAAACAATGAAATGGTTTAATAGGCTCTGGCTAAGCGCCCCAGGTTGGGCACTAATTTTTGAAGTAATTTGTTGTCGACATCGAGTAGCCTCACGTTCTGATGCCAATTTTGAAGCGGCTATAGAGTGATTAATGATCGCTTTGCCCATGCTTCAATGACAACAATTTCACAGGGTGAATTATGCATTTTGTTGATTCGTATCCAACAGGACTGGGAGAGGAGTTCAACAGTATAAATAAACACGCGATACGACATAATATTTTATATATACATATATATATAATGTAACAAATTAACAGTCATTATAAGAGCAGAAAAGGTTAAAACACTAAGAGAAAGTCACACTTGTAATCGCTATATTTCTTCTTTCTTAGAAGAAATCTAGTAGTTCGAAATACAGCGATTACAAGCGTGACTTTCTCTTAGTGCTTTATCCTTTTCTGCTTTTATAATTACTGTTAATTTGTTTCATTTTAAATAGTGTTATTTTATTTTTATTTTATATGTATTGCTACTTTATTGTGTTCAAAATCTTTCGCGTCTTCTGGTGTTTTGGGTACGATAGACTCAACTACGTGGAATACAAACTTGGCTGCCACGAATATGACTTAGAAGGGAAACTGTGTACAACGTGTGTCGCGGCTTATATATTACAACTGAGTGCTCGCGTTGGAATCAGAATAATAAACAAGTGCCTCTCGCTGCGTGTGAAACTTTTAAATGAGTGCCGCGGCATGCGTGAAACTGAAAACTGCATAACTGATGTATCGAAATTGCGTAACTGATAACTACTTCTCAGCTGAGTATCAACTTAAAAGCTGTCTAACTGATGTATCAGAACTGCAAGCCGGCGTCCGAAGTAGAACTTATCTGCGTCTGAACTGACTCTGTGAACTGCATGCCTCGAATTTATAATGAGTACTGCAAACTGCTAATGGCATGTATCTTTTTGTATGTAGATTTTAATACTGCTTCTCCCAGCGGAGCAAACGCTTCCTTATATATTAAATTCATATCAAGTAATCCCTTGAAAATCACACCAGCACTCTCAGGTTTCGCGCCTATCTTTAAAAGTTCAAACACACATTTACTATTGGCTGGTTTAAATTCACCACCCACACATGCCATTCGCTATTTTTTAAAGTTTAAAACGTTTTGTTGATATTGGCTAGTTTAAAGGCTAACAGTACAACGGCCTCTCGGGTTCAAAGCCCCTAATGGATTTAAAAGTTCTTCAGTTTATTAACCCTGCAAACGTAGTATTTCATTCGACTCTCTGGTTTCTTCTCCCTCTTAAATATATTTTATGGCCCGCTCCTCCTTTGTCAATATACAATTCACAAGTTAACATTGTGCTGCATATACATATATGATATCTAAATTACTAATTTCAACACATGAAATGTTACGATATTTAGGTTTGCAACATACATATTATATTCTATTTATATTTCAGTAGAAGTAGGTCGTAACACTGTGTCATATAAGGATAAACATATACATGATGTTAGAAACAAGTTCTAATTTATCAATCTCATCAAACTCCTTGCCTCCCAACAGTACTGACACCCTTGCTCTGGACAAAACTGTACAGAATTACATTTTGAATCACGTAACAGGCCGAAACAATGAATATAATAGGATAGATAGAGCCGTGCAATTGTTTGCCTATTTTGGTATTTTTAGAACTTCTCTGTGCTAAGGTTGTCTACTTGATCTGTTCTCCAAGTCTTGCATGTGAGCTTTTTGGATAACTACCTTGATGTAGGATTTTGCCGATGTAAAATATGTTTGTTTCGTTGTTACTTGGGTTATCTTAATTCCTTTTTTTTTTTTTTTTTTTTTTTTTTTTTTTTTTTTTTTTTTTTTTTTTTTTTTTTTTTTTTTAGCTAAGGTGTCGGTGTCGGTTTCGTCGTTGCCAAATGGCAAGAAATCCACTAGTTATTTTTTTCTATTCAACTTCATATTGCATTATGACACTCTAGTATATAGAGTCTGTAAAACTTATTAATTCTCTAGCGCCTGTAGATGTATTAAGGATTACCACTTTCCTGAACTTTCCATGATGTCAGCCATGATTTAGGGCTGATGATTGATGACTTCGATATCCCCCGATTTATAAGTTCCTGCAGAGTATAAAAATCAATGTTGCTCAATATTCCTAGACCTAGTTCTAGAGCGGAGGTTCTCTATAGTGTACCGCGGAACACTAAGGTGCGAGCCTTTGTGATATTGCTGGCAAACATATATAGATAATTTTACCTAAAATGATATTTAAAAAGGGACAAGAGAAACATATTGAAGATCTGAAATATGTTTCTTTTATAGGGAATTTATTGGAATATGTCTTACAGTATATTTGAGTTATTAATAAGAAAGTGCAGCTTGTCGTTTCTTACTATTGGTGGATTTGAAGATAGACATACGTGTATTTTCTACTGAACTGAGAGATGTTTATTACGTTTATTTTTTGTGCGTGTTTGTTATTGTTTTAATGTTCACTTCGCACATATAGATAATTGAAATATGTAACAGTTGTATTTATTGTTTCCGCTTCTATTATTGACTAACATTCAAACTTTAAGAACCATAATTCAGTTGAAGTGTTCAGTCTAACTTAAGTTCTTTGGTTGTTCTTTCTCCAGAGAGAGGTTAGTGTTAGATTTTGGAAAAACAGCTTAAGGATTGCGCAACCAATCGTATTTAGCAACATTTATGAAGAAGAATTATTGTGGTAAGCTATTCTCAAGAGCCAGGAAATGATATAAAATCAGTTCGGATGTAACCGACTCATCTTCAGCCTTTTAATAAAAATGTTATTCATACTGTACTTAATAAAATAAATGAATGCAAGAATGTTTATCCACAATACGTGTCAAATTAACAGCATTTCCCAAATTTCTTGAATGCACGACTCCCTTTTCGAGAATGAAATTGTTGACGATCCCCTCCATTCAGTTTGCTGCTTAACGATAATTAATTGCAAGTTCAACCGCCCACTTCAAGAATGTTATATCCAATTAATCACAACCATTGTTGCGCTACTATATAACTCATGAGATAATCGTGTTACAGCTAGTTAAACATTATTAATAAAAATGGATGTGAAAATGCATAAGTTCTTAAATAAAATACTTTCCCCACATCCACCTCGACCTCCCATATAGAAGCCAGTGACACCCCAGGGGTCCCGACCCACAATTGGGAACCGCTGCTCTAGAAATATCAGTATACGGAAGAAATGGCCTACTGACTGCTATGTGCGCGCAAAACAGCCTTTCATATTGTTGTAAATTCGACATTAGGTGCCGCGGAGAATGTACATATGTCATGAACAAAACATCGTTTTAGAGCCATCAGTATAAACCTGTGTGATTCCTTTCCTGGATATTTAAGATGAATCGTTTCTAATGTTAAAGTTCTTAATTTATCGAAAGGTTTCTTCCTTGGCAATAGATTCTTCTGTGTTATATGTAGGTAATGGATTCTGTTGCAGAAGTAAAGACTGTATGCACTGTTTTGTAGAAAATGGTTCTGTGTTTTGAAACTTTTGAATATTGTAAATTTATCTAATATATATATATATATATATATATATAATTAGCGCAAAAATGGGAGAGGGGCACAAACTTGATCCATCTGAAATATTTAAATATTATATTTGAAAGACAAAACATGTCCTTCCATATTGAACACATGATCCAATTAGAATCCATTGAATAGAATGGATGGGATGATAGCTGAACACTTAGAAAAGTGTAGCCGTATAAATCAAGAGGAAGCAGAATGAAGGGAAGGCCTTGGAAGAGAATAATTTCTGTTCGAACATCGTCAGAACGGACTGATTAACCAGGGTTGATAATAATGTTTGAAAGTATTGTATGAATGACAAGCGACTCTGTGGTTGAGCATCATAGCAATACTGAAATAATATGCTAGAAAATTATTTTATATACCTATTTGATATTTGAAATACAAACGTGCAAGATAACTTCTTCTTTAATCACAATATTTGAACTTCACTAATTAATATTTGAAATAGAGCTAGAAAACACAGTAGTTTATAATTTTATAATAAAATTTATCATTATATATAACCTAATGTGTGCTATTAATTAATCACGTCATTCTTCAATTAATTTGTAAGAAACCACATTAAATACGTAACTTTTTGTGAAATAAAAAATCAAACAGATATTTAGCTAGTTTTAAATGTTTAAACGTTTTTATTCTTGAAAGCAATAAAAGATTACAAAAAGGGGAAAAAATAAATAATAAAAAAAAGTTACCTTAAAACTTTGAATATTTTAATACATGTTTTCTTTAAAATAAGTATTTATAACTCAGAGTTTTTCGCATGTCTATACAGATTTCTACATCAAAGAAGTAGCTATTAATTTTCAGATAAAATATAATAATAAGGAATTATAGTACCTTCCTTGTAACAGGTATACCATGAACTTTGTTCTTTTTTATTGTTATTAAGATAATTCTTTTCAATTTAATTCATTCACGAGCCTTAACACTTTTATTGAGTACACAGGCTGTTAATGAACTAACAAGCGTACAATAAGCGTATTTTGCATTGTAAAACAAGTGTACAATACAAAAATAAGAACAACAATAGGTTATAGAGCGTAAATGTGGGGGTGGGGGCAAGCAGAATATCTACAACAAATTCAGACAAATTTTCTAAAAAGAATTCTAAGGGTTGATAGGAGCACGGCAAATTGTGGGGCGAGAAAATAATTCGGCAGTATCTGTGATACAATAATTTTCAAAATCATGGCGATTATATAATGGTTAGACTGAAAAAGAGGGCGGACACAAAGTTAAAATTAATCCACTATCAAGAACAATTGCAATATCTGGAAACGGGAAACTGGGCATCTACCATAAAAAGGGGCTTGGAAGGATTAAAAATGGGGTTGTATGGGAAATGGGAGTTAGAAATAGGAGACATGTTTGGAGGAACGCCAGAAGAAAATTAATTTATATTAATAGGCAGGCAGTGGCAGCTGAGTATTCTAACAAAGTATCACTGAAATTACAATCGGAATTAAAAGGAGCATAGGGGAGGGAAACATATATAAATGAAATGACAGGAGAAGACAAAACGGCAATGACCTGGCTCGCGAGATGGAAAGCGCGGAATATGACGAATGGCACAGGCGAAGGAATGTGCCCTATGTGGGTAAGAAGGAAAATTGGGTACATATCTTACAGAATGTGAAGCTACAGAGTGCTTGAGGTCGCAGATTTTCTTCGAAAACTGTGAGGTCAAGAAGGAGTTGGGTGGCATGTATATATTTGGTATTGGATAAAAATAATTTGGCAGGGGCAATGTACACGTATAAGAATATAAGATGGGCAAGGGAGAATCTCTAACTAGAAATTACATAACATATAATGTACTGAATATTTTAAATGCACGTCTATTGGTTTTTATGTTCTGGTGTTTATATATATATATATATGCATGTGTTGAATTGTGTATTTAGTATCTGTATTGACAAATTTAATAAAATGCTTATTAATGGCATCATCTTCTTTCTGTTATGACCGCGGGAGGGAAAAGGGCTATTTTCCAAAAAAATTAGTACACGATTTAGTGTTTGTATATATATAAATCTGTGTGTTTCTGTGTTTTTCTCAACATTTCTTATGTGAAACTAGGGGCACGAACGGTCTGGCTAGAACCATGCACTGGATAAATATTTAATTTATGTCATTGTTGAAATAAATTCACTTATTACTAGGTTTGTTCCACCGTATATGTACTACTTCTCCAGCATGGTGTTGTGACGTCAAGC
Organism: Metallyticus violacea; assembly: GCA_030762175.1. Classification (NCBI taxonomy): domain Eukaryota; kingdom Metazoa; phylum Arthropoda; class Insecta; order Mantodea; family Metallyticidae; genus Metallyticus; species Metallyticus violacea. The sequence goes on from CM060838.1 coordinate 43,500,918, forward strand.
GGTATCATCCCAACCAGCTCCAGCTGGTTCAAGCTATCAAATATTCCATATGAATCAGTTAGCCCTTCTTGCACAGCATAAGTTCTAGTTATAAAGATTAAAAGTAATACAAAAAGAAATCTTATTTTCTCCCTTTCTCTTTCTCAGTTGTGACACATTTCCTTTGTTTTTTGGAATTTCTTTCTGGGTAAATCTGTTTCCGGATTGTTCCCGTTTCTATGCTTTTCTCTTGTGTACGGCCTTCATTATGATAAGTGTGCGTGTTCCAACAAAGCATTTAAGAGTATATTTATATACCCGAGTATTTAGATGCCAATTATCGATTATCTTCATTTTACAGTTGAACATTTATTTAAGTCACTATCATCCCACCAGGACCGTCCTCCCTGATTGAATTTTTTTCCCGGGTTAATCTCGGTCCTCATAAATGGCAAATGCCCGGGAGGTACCTAAACTTAGGCCTGGAACATTTCCTTCCTTAAAAAATCCTTTCCCAATTTATCATTTTATCTCATGTATTACCAGTGTCTACCGCCTGTGGTCCCTTAGTAGTAAACACGGGCATTAAACCCCATTAAAATCATTACCATCAACAAAGGTGAAGTATTCTAAACTGATGATGACCAGCAACGAAAAGCAAGTTTTCCTACAGGAAAGGGACACGTATGCCTCCCGTACAGTGAAGTAGTATCTGTAATAATGGTAAAATTTCATAAGATGTGTCTGATTTACCGTGTGTTTCATGGTAGATAATTTAGTTGCTCAATGAGTTGTCATCACGTGAAAGCAATTTATATTTTCTTTTCTTCCCAAACTTCTTTCTTCTTCGCCACTAACATAACTTTTTCTGTTTTTTCTGTTTTTTTTTTCTTTCCTTTTTTTGATTTGATTTGTTTACGGACGCTCTTTAAATTTCAGGTCATCAGGCCATTCAACTCAGAGCGTGAAACGGCCGACAAATTTTGCTCAGAGGCCTCTCTTTCAGTCTTGAGGTTCTTTTTCGTGCCGTAAATGTACGACACGGGACCCACGGCTTTACTTCCCTTCCGAAGGAAGCCATACTTAGAATTTTTACGCCCGAAAAAAATCCACCGGTCCTGGCCGGGTAACTTCTTCTAAGCAACAATACACTCAAAGTTTAAAAGGAGAATGTATTATTCCTAGTTTATTTACATCTCCATTTCGAAGTCCTTTTCGTCTTCTTTTAGAGGACTATTCAATTTCCAGAAGCAAGCAACCAGAAACATTGCAATTTAAACTTGGCAAAGCAGTACTTCCTAATATCTCTTTCAGGAGTGAGTTTAAGAAGCTTCCCTTTCAAATTTATTTCGAAATATTTTTGTCAGAAAGCACGAAACAAATGCAGAGAAAGTGAACTGTTCTAAGTAACTCAGCTCAAAGTCTAGGAACCTTACGATGCACACACAATACTTGATTCTTTTGTTTTCGTACCATAATTGATACAGGAAGCAACTGCATAGCTGTAATTCCTTCTTTTCAGCACTTACAGGAAACTTTTAACGAAACTCATCATAAACAACGATATTTTTGCTACGAGCAGCAAGATAAACGTGCTATGAATAAATGTAGCAAGTATATGGACACAAATTGACATCACATACAGGAAATGCTACTGCGTATACGGCCCGTGGTATCTATCGCATTACTCAACATATCGCGTGTATTTCCTGCCGTAGCAATCCTAGAAGTTTGCTAACTATCCTTTTTATTCTTCACTTAACAGATATTGGTTATAATTTGCAAAACTTTTCATGACACATTTATTCCGCAAATGACTACGGGATTATGCTATTAGCTTTCTGACTTTGATGCTTTTTTGCATTGTTATACTGTTTCGGATATTTTTGTGAATAAATGTAAATAGATTTAAAACTTAGCAGTATCCTATATTTTAAAATGATGTTAATGGAAGAAATCTACTGAAAGTAAACTGTATAAAGAAATACATGCAATTTTCTGTGAAGTAGAGAAATATTGGGTACTGTTCTATATAAAATAAAAAAAAAAACATTAGCTAATATTAACCATTTTGTAAAAATAACGGGCGAAAGTGTCTCTAAGGAGAAGCTTATTGCTCTTATTTAAAAATCTATGAATTTAATTATCATTATAAAAGTATCTGTTGTTGCATTTAAGGTAATTTTAGATAAGCGTTTACCATCCCGGCAACTGCCAAGGTTTTTTGTCCCTAGTATTTGAATTAAAGAAACGATGACGCAGATTAACCGGAGCCCTTAGTGACTAAAGATGCAGGATAAGGGAAAACTCTGGAAAAACCTTTCTCAGACATGTCCCTACAGATAATTGGACCAAGCCATCCACTTGACAAAACGGATATTATCCATTACCTAGGTATTATGGATATTAACCGTTACTTAGAAACCTGTGTATACTCTGTATTGTGTATATGGGTGCCAGACATGGCCAATCACAGAAAAACAACAGAACAAAATGAAAATATGCCAAAGAAAAATGCAACACAAGATCCTGGGAATAGCTTTGAAGGACAAATTACCTATAGTATTAATAAACCAGTTATTTCAGACGATAGATATTGCATAAATAGCTACCAGAAGTAAATGACAATGAGGCGGTCACGTCACCTGAATGCAGGACAATAGGTGGACCTACAAAATCTCCATGTGAGATCCCCGGATAGGAAAAAGGACACAAGGCAGACCTAGAAGAAGATGAACAGACCTCTTCCAGGAACATGCAGGTTCAGATTGGTCAAGAGTAGCAAGAGGAAGAGAAAAATGGAAATTTCTTCAGAAGCAACTAGTGCAGTGAGAAATGGAATAACCAAAGAACAAATCAGTCAGTGTGTTAAATAGCATACGAGCAACTAGCATGGAATAGCTCACCACTTTAGGAAAAAGCGAGCTTTCCTTACTTATTCGGAGGTTTTTGCCTTTATGGGACACAATAGACTATCTTTATCTTTTAGGAAAAACCAAATAATTTAAACATTTATCATAATTATTTTTCAATAATGTATATAACAGAATAGAAAGGGATATACGTTATTATAATTGTAGATATTCATATCAAGTATTTGAAAAGTAAAGGTTTTAATTTCAGTATTTTATGGGAGTACTACTTTTTGGAAAGGTAAAAAGTTGACGAATTTTATGCATTCTATGAGTAATTTATTGATACATTTAAAATAATTTTGGGCAACAAAATTAGGCTATAATGACAAAGTACTATCAAGGTACCAAGTGTTTCATTAGTACCAATTTTCTAGCACGTGCATTTGCATTGATTCATTTTTAACGGAAATCGCATATCGTTCTGTTCCCTAAATGCATTTTAGAGTAGCTAGCTATGGCCAACAATGAAAAAAGTAGCACTTGTGTCTAAAGCTTTTATTCGTGTATTACTTGAAAGCTACTCACAAATGATACATCTGCTGTAACAGTTTCATTGTATTATTCATCATATAAAAGGCCCATTATATACCCCTAAGCAGAATAAAAACGCGAAAAGGGAGGAACATTAATGATGATAATGGATTTAAGTGGATACGGCTTTAGTGGAAGGAGTCCATGTTGTGTTGCGGCGGTGATACATCACCATATTATCGCACGTACCTGCTCCTAGCGCCTTCCGGAAGTTGTGTCAACAGCTGAGTTACTGGTTCCGGTCTGCTAACTGTGATAGCGCGCGAAAACGTGTCCATGTATTGTTTACTGCCTCCTTCTATCTCCCTTTTTGCTCAACTTATACTTTTGAAACACCTCTTTTTTGTTTATTGTCAAGCTTCAAAATTGTTGGCAGAAGTTTCTCTTTGGCTTCGTTGTATTATTGCAGAGTAAAAATATTAAAATGAACTTTGCAGTGACGCAAAATTCTTGTAAGCTGAATGTATAAAGTTTGTGGATGTGACATAGGAAATAATGTTTATGTGTGGAAATGTGAATATTAATGTAGTTATTTAGCAATAAATTTCTTCTAACGGAACGACACTGAGCTCAGCTGTATGGAATGCCGCCATATGAAACAGATTTTGAATCCATGAAGTGAGGGATGTAGTGGCAACAATGAAATCGCTATAAATAAAGCACACTTGTTCAAAAAAGTCATATAAAATGAAATTAATGTATTTCGCTCTTAAACTTTAACATTTAAATGTTTAAATATAAAATATTATACACTACTGACATTTTTTATACAATGCCTAAAAATAATGACATTATCTTATTTGGATTGCCCTAGAGATACAAATTCGATACATGCTTATAAATAAAAATTACTTTGTATTATTTTTAAATGCACACCAAGATGGAAAGAACAGAAATTCTTATTTGAATGATTCCATATCACATTCTTTTCTTCCCTATATTTTTTCGATACCCACTACCGTGTGTAATGGAGTCAGTGGTGATTTGTGCAAGAAATCAGATGTGAGCTACACTGTTTTTAAAATAATCAAAGAGGTAAAAAAAGAAAACAATAAAATAGTAGAAGGATTTATAAATATAATGCTTACTCGTAGTCAAAAAATTAAATTCTTTTGTACCCAAAGCACTGAGATCCAAGATATTATGAAGAGGTTTTTAATTTCCTGAGTGTTTTTTTATTAATAAGTTAAAATAGGCAACATTTCAACATTCCCTTTACTCCAAGCATCACTGTTTCCAAAATTCATGGGAAACATTTCTCATCCACACACTAAACGATTTCATACACTTTTTTATTAAATTTTCTTACATACGCATTTATATTTTCTCTGACTATAGCTTTTTATGTTAAGTTTAGATCTGAAGTAGGTCCAGCCTACAGTTTTGTCTCTATTTTTCCTCCAGAATGTTGCATAAAAAACCTTTTTCAAAGGCTATTCACTGTGTTCGCCATGTTGTAACACGCACAAGATAAAACTTAAAACTTGCACACTAACTGTAACCTTCCCACTCACTGATGCATGCTTGAGAACTGCGTGGTCTGTCAGCTCATGCAGCCATAGGCCTGGCTCATGACGTCTGAGCTTTGTTCCGCTCGTGCAGAGAGCTCCAGGGCGTCTCCTGGAATATTGCAACCCGTATACCTACTACCACATTGAATCGCAGCGGTGTCAGCCATACATAGTTATAAGAGAGTGCTTCAAATATATATCCATTTTCCCTTTAAAGGACCACAGGTGGAGGAAAAAATGACCTGAGTTAAATAAATAATGAGCTACAGCGGGCTTTTGGCAGCACCTTAGCTAATTTTGTGGTTCTAAAATTGGGCACACTGCCTGAAGAACTTATTTACTGCTCTCAGTTTATAAAACGGAGCACTACTAAAACGGGGAAATGTAACTATGCTGAGGATACAGTCTAACACAATTTTATAGATATTGTCTGATGAAAAAATGTAAAAATTTTACGACTAAAACATTTTAAGAGATACGTTTTTATAGAAAGTAAGAAATTTTCACCTGGACGAGTCTTTTATCACAATATTCTCTATTTAGTTTAAAAACATGAACATAACTAGAAAATACATTTAAAAGAAAAATGTATTTTTCACAGAAATTATTTTGTAAAAAAAAATTGCCGTAATAAAACACGTTTCAGTACGAAATAAAAACATAAAAATATTTTAATTTATGCAATCCTTAGAGCATAGGATGCATAGTTTATTGGAGAGATTGTTGGCGCATCGTTTAGAATTCTATTATTATTATTATTATTATTATTATTATTATTATTATTATTATAATATAACATATTCTATACACAATTTATAGCTTTAAGACACAATTCACTCTTAATGCTGTCAAATAGATTGCTTGGAAATAATAATTTAATGTCGCTTAATATATTCCTCATTGTCTTTAGAAAACTGATTTATTAACGGCCAGAAACTATACGTAAATAGAGAAATATTAAATATTTTGGGGTATTTTTGAAAATAGTTCAGTTTAAGTGAAATTCGATGGTTTGCAAAGGTTATTTTCAACACAAATCCCTTTGGAATTATTTTAAACTAACATTGATCGGTGCGGGAGGAGTTTTACAATTTTCTATACATGGGATATTTTGATAAGCAGTTCATATTCCAAAATATTGCTTATCAAATTATTTAAAAATTTTTATAATTATTAATTATCGAAATATTTTGATATTTAATGCATTTAAGAAAATATAACCAAAATTTAAGGGATATGGACTGCGTTTTGCGGCATGCTACAATTATAAATTCTTTGCAAACTCTTGATTAGCATGTGAAACTTATTTATGAAATCAATTAAATTGAAACGTACTATTTCCGTTTAATCTTATATGTATTTATTTACCGACTTGTTTTTCTCTCGTTTCGCCCTGAAAGTCTCCCATTTTCTTGACCAGCTTGATCGTATTATTATAGACTATTTTTCTTCTGGGATATAATACAAATTTATTAATATACGGAATATTTATAATGTGTTATTACACGATACATGCATTTCAGTGTTGCAATATCTCAATGTAGCTGCTGCTGCCAGCTCTGCTAAGAGTCCTTATTGCCCCGGATGGTAAATGAGGTCAGCGGTTGTCGTGGACACTGTAGATTAGGCGAAATGAATGGTTTGTCGCGCAATTTACTTGCGGCGCCTCTAGTGTTGACGCCGTTATCAAGTCCAGGCACGTCGTGGCTGGCAGGTGCCGGATACGACCCAAGGTCGGTTCTTCCCCTCAATGACCAATTTTGCACAGAAGCAGAAGAAGAATAAAACTTGTTCCTCCGCATCTGCTACCGCCTCTTCAAGTATACCAATTACCCGCTCATTGTCGTTTATGGATGAAGAAGACACTGTAATAGCTGGCTGCTGTTCTCAATGTCAGTGAGTCCTGAGTTTGTATTCAGTTTGGCTGAATGGGGGGGAGGGGTACTCGATCCATCACCGTTTGTTTGCAGGCTAGGCAATATAAATGCCTGTAATAACAGAATGACGAGTTTCTAAGTAGTTGTGAAACTTGTACGTCTATAAATAAAACAATAAAACATTTTCAGATGTATTTGGTTACATAAATTACTTATATTCAGATACGTTATTGTCTCTATATCCAATAATACCGTTTCTTTATACAAAAGAGGTTCTAAATCAATTTCTGCGATGCACACTAAAAACTAAGGAATATTCTTATAACCCTAAGTTTACATCAAAATGTAACAGTATAAATTTAATTTCTATGTTGTAAAATATAGTGCTGGAATTTGAATTCTATTTATCTGTTTATAGTATTGGAAGCAAGTTACAAGTTATGTACTTTCTAACATTACACAAAATAATCTGATATACTGATGGACATCCAAACATTTAGAACATGTTTGATTATATTTCATGGTCATTAGCAAGGGCAAAGCGTCCTTTAAGACTGCAAGGCAAAATTAATGTGATGACTCGTGTGTGTTAATTTTTATTGAGGAACTGAAATATTTCCTTAAATGAACTAGTGCGCTGCCTGATGTGATAATGAATCACTAGGGCCCCGATTTAGATGATTTTCCATTTTTATGATACAAGGGCGATACTGTGTCGAAAATAAAAGTGGTCGTTTCTATTTTGAGTGAAATGAAGCCATTTGTATAGATAATTATTTTCTAAATTTTTTGGCTCTTCCTCTAAAATGGTACTTTCTTACGATCTTTATTTACACACCTTTAAAATCATTTTAACGTAAAAATTAGACTTTTTTATCATTTTACTAGTTTATTTGCATTATTTCCTTAAAATATTAGTAAAAATATACTTCCAGAATCTTCACAATTACTGGAAATATATGAATAGTTTCCTCCACTACATATTTTGTTTCCAACATACTAGTCCTAATTTTCATTTCTACTCTTTACGCCTTTCTCTTTATGGGGTGTGAAGTAGATACACCTGGGAGCTGGAGAGATGGCTAGCAACATATATGGGGAGAGGGCTTAATCTGTCTAGTAAAACATTACGCACTGCTGTGTATCATCATGTATTCATGTCGGTCCATCTCTTTGCGTTAACAAAAGCAAAATATTAATAGTAAATAGTAGCACGTTACCCACACATTCTTCTGACTAGCCATCTCTCCAGCTCCCAGCAGCACCTGCTACATAATTTTTAGGGTCTTACCTTTAGCACAACTCCTGCATCTCTGATTCACTATTTCACAGGCAATGTGATATTATAATTCTCTACTATAATATTTCAGCAGTAGAAAGATCACCGTCAACCTTCTTACACACTGGTTGATGGTGAAAAACAAAGTGGAGGGAGAGAGAAAAAAAAATAAAAAAAAAACTTATAAGGTAGTACAGGCATATAAGTTCAATAAATAAAAAAAAATAAACTATCTTATAGCTTGTAATTTCCAATTTTTCAAAACTGAAAATCTAGGAAAGTGTTTACACCTTAGTGCAATGCTGTAATGAGGGAGAAATGCTGCACGAAGATAAAACTTTACTAATTTTGAAGTAATTTTTTTTCCTAAAAGCAATTCGTTTTTAAATTAATCTTTATAAGCAAATTTAAAGTATTTTTACGCAAGCTTAGTAATGATTTTCCAACTCACTATAGGACAGAGGTAAAGGAGGTCTTTCGTTACTGTGTAGGTTATTCTTAGTCTCACCCTTTTCTGGGTGGTTTAGAACCTGAAGCTTAACACGAGAAAACATTGTAAATTACAGTATTTCACTATTTTTATTGTATTGTGGTAATGAATTGATGTACTTATTTTATTTTAATAATAAATGATATTTTGATTTATTATTTTTAAAGCTAACTCCCATAATCATATTTTAGTTTAAACGGGACTATGGGTCTATGATAGGTTGGCAACTCTTCATTTATAACTGTCTTTCCCCTGTTTCTATGTAATTGTTAGCTCCAACGAACGGTGCGATGTCTTAGGAATATAGAGAAGGGGATAGTAAAAAGCTCAGTGAAATGTCAAGAATTCACTTCAGATGTTTTATGTATACACACAAAAAGACAGATGGTTTGAGCTTATGTAGAAATAGGTTTAGGGATGGTCATGGAACCCACTTTTTCTTAATATTGCGTGCAATTTAATTAAATTATTACATTTTTGATAACCACAGTGTCATTATTCACTAAACATTTTATGATAACATTAAAAAACCAATTTAATGGTATATTTATAACATAAACGAGATTTTCCGGTAATTTCGACATCCCATGCCTCGGTCTACCCTATACAACAACTCGCTCTTCGCCACTGGTTTATATAGTGCTAACAGTTTATATTATCTTTTATTTTATAATTTTTTTACTTTGCATAGTCATGCTTTTATACTTCTATTACTTATTTTAGTAGCTGTATATGCTATATACTTTCTATAATTTTTTCAACAGTTTAATGGGTTGGTGAATTGATAATTCATAGTTGCATTTTTTAAATATTGATCAAATAGGAACTGGCAGATATTTTAAGGCTCAACAGTAATAAGATGAAACCCAAATATCTTTCTTGTGTACACTTACTCCACTCATATTTCCAAACTTTATATCGAACCCCTTCTCTTCTCTTCTAAGTGGCAATATCAATGCGGATATCAATAATCCCACTGCGAAACTTATATGAAAGTCATCTATACGTGGGTTTTAAACGCAAAACTTTCCAGTACAAATAACTACCATCTAACAAATTTAATGTCAACAAAAACATATCAGTTTAGATATGGATTAAATGTTTGGCTTTACCTCCTCATCTCCAGCCATCATCACTTTTAAGTTTTCAAAAGTCACTCCAAACTTTGAAGCTAAAATTATAAATAGGACTAATTAGTTATCTCCTGCCTGCCTGGCAACCTAGATTATTGTTATTATTGTTTGCATTTGGACATTGAATGTTTAGTATAGCAGCTATATTTTGGTAATAACTTTTTTTTAAACAAAAGTTCCGAAATAGAGTTATTACTGTAATATTACCATTTGTAATTTCACCCAAAAATAGCTTTTTCATCCTACAATTAATCGAATTATTTTTATACTGTCCAAATTCCAACAACAACAATACCCCAGGTTGCCAGGGAAGAATATAAAACAAAAGATATGCTGCCATTATTTGACTTCTCTTTAAAATTTAAATATGGAAATTTGGGGCTGCCATTTTAAATTTTAAAATATTGGTGACTATTAGTCAGGAAGTGAAGCTTGAAATTTAATCAAAATTGGTTTTGAATTTCCCCATAAATATTTAAATTTGCATGCTTGTTTGTATAAATTAAGTTTGTATAACTTAAGATTTGAAACGAAATCTCTGTATGATTTAAAATGTGTGCTACTATTTTGATAGATGGTGGTGTCATTAAAGAGCTTCAGACTGTTTAATTTATATTTAATTTTGTGGAACTTATGGTTAATTAGATAATGCTGATTCAAACACTATTTAAGCAATACAATATGTTTTTTATGTAGATAAGTATAACGATAGCTGTAGATTTTCGGGTGATTCTCTTCAAAAAACGCATTGAAAATGAAGGCAAGTTATTGTTTAAAATGTTTGTAATGCGTATATCATACATTAATATGGCAATGGAATCATTTATAAAATTAACAAAATATTAGAAATAAATTCCACGCTACCAAAATTTCAAAGTGATACAGTTTGAACTTTTATGAAGTCACGGGTACACAGGAAATATGTATAGTTCAGAAAGTAAACACTTTCAAAGAACCAATTTTGAGGATTCAAAAAGTAAGTTAAACTTACATATAAAGTTACATTATAATTTTGAGGAAAAAGAGTGGCGCTTGCGCAGAATAGAGTTAATGCTCAATTCATCCTATGGAATTTTCGTTGTAGTGGCGATAAGATGTAGCAGATACAAAATAAGGCTTTAACTGGAAACGCGTTCCAAGATTGGAGTACGGGAACAGTACGATTTTTGTGGGCAAAACGTTTCAATTGTATGGAGATTGATCGTGAAATTTCGGTCATATATGGACTAAATGCAGTGTCGTGCCTTATTGAAATGATGTCAGCAGTTTGGAAAAGGTTGCGCAGACGCGATCGGCAAGGAAGAAGCCAAAGACGCCAAACACAGGCAGTGCACATGCTGCACTCAGTAAACGCAGAGAGACTGTCACAGAAATTACACAAAAGCTGGGTATCTCAATAGACAGTGCTCATCAGGAACGTATTTCTATCACTAGAGAATCGAAAAAATTGTGAAACTTCCAGACAAGTGTTTACAGAGACTGAATGATTATCTGTGTCGTATGTATTACAATGTCTTCACCAATGAAAGTTTCCTGTCCCGGGACCATATCTACTGAATCATCTTCAATACAAATATAAAAATAGCAACCGTATAGTCGCAACTTTGTAGCCGAATCAGAAAAAGGAAGATTTTCTTCATGTTTGAGACAAAATGATGTGGGTGTTTTATTAGAATGGGCTTACATTTAGTTATACTTCGCGTGTATAATTACTAAACGGAAGGCGTATAATTAACAAAGAATCGTTTTTAATAAACATTATATTTGTATATTATTATATAATTTGTAAAATTATTAGCCGGAACAGGTCTTGTAGTGCACTATATGAGTCAAAAAACTGAAAGGGGAGATTTTCAAAGTTTCTGGTATACCTAATTTATCTAACTCGCAGGATCTATTGAACATTGTGGTCTAAAAGATTCAAATAGTGTTTTAGTGTTACTGATATTAATCTTTTATTGTTACCATCCTATAAATAAACAAAATGTTATGCATTTATACATTTATTGTTTACACATGTTCAGTATGTCATTTGTTTCCGATTATAGAACACTATCTTAAATGTTAGTATTTTTTACATAATTAATTAACCTTTCATGCATTAGAAGTTTCTGTTGTCCTTTTAAAGACCTTGTTTACTTAAGTGATATTGCACAGCTGTAATAATTTCAGTTCTTGACAATTGACAAGTATGTTATTATTGTAAGAGTAGAAACTCCAGGGTTCGATTTTCGGCACGTGCCCTATACTCACCACAATGACAGGGAGTGGCGCGCACAAATCACAGGGTTCCCGCTGCACTTGACTACCTAAGTGTACACCCCCATCTGGGTCACCAGCACACATATCAGAGCACCCTTTCGTTTTTATTATTCACAGTGCAAAGAAACTAACGGGGAAATGATCAGAGGTTCTTTCGTAAAGTAATTTCGCTCCCATTGGTATTTTAGTTTAACGAAATATGTTCCTTTTTGAATAAATGTTTATTTAAATACCAAAACACTGTTCTTTGTTTGCAGCAAGATATAGTTTTATAAAAAGAAAGGAAATTTTGTTTGACTTCAGCAATGGAACAGCAGAGACGCTTAGTTTTCAGGTTTATAACTGAATCATTTATTAAGTGGGGCGTGGCAGTACCTTTGGATTAACAAATTATGAATGTGGCCATTCTTATTGGTGGATAATGCTGCTATTGATTAACGAGTCATGTAATGGAAGCATCAAAGAAAATGTTATTTTTTCATTGAGTTCAGACGACCAATGCAGCAGGAAGCGGTTCATTACCCTACTGCATGGTCATATTTGTTTAATGCTAAATTAGGAGTAAATATTCGTACGTTCTATGATATTCTTGAAATTAATGCAATATCAATCTTAAAATTTATTGGGGAAAATTTACGTGAATATCATGTTCCAAATATAAACAAATCAAATAAAATATTCAGCACATAATTTTATGAAAATGATAAAGAGTCCATTTTACAAATATAACGGTTGAAAGTTTCTGACATATGCATTTTCTTTCTAAGATTACTTTTTTTATTCTTAGCCGTAAAGACATTCAACTTATTTAAAGAATAAGAGAATTTTAGATACAATAAATATTTCTAATTTGGATCCTCAAGGGTATATCTGTTATGCCTTTTTAAATAGATTCATTCTCCTATTTGTTTTGATATTTCTCCTCAGTCAACATGAAATGTTCATCCATTTTCATAAAGCTTATATTCAATTTTATTTTCTTCGACTTCTCTTATGCCAAATGTTTGATGGTAATATTTATAGTACATATGATTATTTTATCTTAGGACATTTTTCATTGCTCTTATCCTAAAAATAAGTTTTTCTTCTTATTTCTTATTGATAGAACAAGGTTTACTCCGTTGTCATTGCTATAAAATTCAATTTGTGGTTTTTCCCTTGCTTGTTTTAAAACATGTATTTAATTAATGTCTCGAATTCGCTTGGACATAAAGATAAACACAATAGCTTGCTAATGTAAACAGTTTCTACAGTGGCACAACTATCCTTTACTAATTTTCAAGCTGCAATTTGCACTAAATAATCAAACACAGACAAAACCCATCAAAACAGAACAGACTATCACAGCGTATGGAATTGAACACAGTGCGTGTGGTTTCATTGAAGAGTTCAAATTATTACGTAATGTTCATGATTAACGAAACTACGCAACTACGAACTACGGTGTGACCGATTATATTAAACACTGTAGACAAGCCTCTCATTTGTTTTGAGCTAATTGGTGGCATTGTTACTATGTGGCGCTATTGGTATCTGGACTTGATGATCATATAACTCAACTACCTAGAGTAACACAAATTGCAGAATAATTTTGTTTTTGGATTCTGTTAGTCGGTAAAAAGTTTAGCATAAAAATGGATAATTAATGGTCAATCTTGTTAAAACAAAACTTTAAGGCTGTGTAAATACTTTTATGGAGAATTACAGAATCGACTACCAAAAATGAATATTTATAGTATTTAGGAAATACCAGAGATGTCAGAAAATAACGTGTTTATTTATTTTAAAATGATCTGGAGCAAAGGTTTTCAAACTGTGATCCGCAAGGCCCTTCCAGAGGATCCACAAACACTGCGATACTGTCAACAGCATTTTTTTCTGAAATATAAAGATGCAAATAATGAACTATGGGAAAACTAAACATGATACAATTTAATATGTGAAGTAAAGTAAATCAGAATAAAATTAAGGGCTACTATTTATTCTGGAAGTAGATATCAAACAGATAAATCGAAATCGTATCAGGCAGAACGCTCCTAAACCGTCATTATTTTTCTGTCAACAGTACACAAATTTTGATAGCGAATTGAGTAGGACTTTCTCAGTCTGTCAAAGAAAGCCGTGCTTGCTTCGTAGACCCAATATCACGGGTTGAATCCCGGCCAGGATCGATGGATTTTTTCGGGCGTAAAAATTCAAGTATGGCTTCCTCCGGAAGGGAAGTAAAGCCGTGGGTCCCGTGTCGTACATTTACGGCACGAAAAAGAACCTCAAGCCTGAAAGAAGAGGCCTCTGAGCAAAATTTGTCGGCCGTTTTACGCCCTGAATTGAATGGGACGCTGATGACCTGAGTTGTTAAAGAGCGTCTGTAAATAAATCAAATCAACAAAGTAAGCCATTAAAGTACTATTGCAGAATGCAGTGATTTATCCAAAACAACTATATTACTTTTAACTATTGGATTATGTCATAAATAAAAATTAAGGATCTCTCGAATGAGCATTATAGAGGTTATAAAATTTAATACAAAATACTTATATTAATTTTGATGTATCACGACTTGTAAGTGAAATGTATCTTTATCCTTTCATTCAGAATTTAAAATAATGGGGTAATGTCATGATGTATTGTTAGTTTTATGGGATTTATAAATTATTTATGTAATGTAATTGGTATTATTATTGCTAATTTGTAAGCAAAAGAGCAAATGTTGAAAAAATGTGCATTGATTTGTTTGTTTATACTTTCAAACAGTGTTAACCGAAGATGAAACACTTAAAATAAGTTACAGGAAGACAGGATTTGAAACTTTGAGTTAAATTTCAGGGATTGGTGGTCAAAAATAAAATGAAAATCGCTGATCTGGAGTAAACATTAAGAATAATATACAAACGTAAAATAATATTAAATGCAAAAAATAATAACAATAAAAATAAAAATGATGATAAACTAACCTCTTAATTATGTGCAAGGTAGTGAAATTGTAAACTGACTGAAATTAGAAAATGAAGCTGGGTAGGTAGGCGTCTATATAACCACCGAAACTTCATGTTCATAGACACCATATTAGCATATCGTACACTAAAAAGGCGCCCTGATTAAATATCAGAAATTGAATCAGTCGTTGCTTGGGGATATGAATATCTAAGTATGGGAAATGCACATTACATAATTAATGTGACCGCTTCCACGGTTTAGTGGCAGAGTCTGCAACTACTAATCCGGAAGTTCTGGGTTCTATTCCAGGGTAAGGTTTTTGGGAAGTTTTTTCTCTCTCTGAGAAGGTGAATGCCAGATAGCTTTAAGGTGCCAAGGATTTGGATCTCATTTAATGCATTTCATTCATCCCTATAGACCTATAGTATTCAGTCCACAATCTACAAATATCCCGAGAATATCAATGCTCCAAAAGCAATAATAATTAAAACGCAATAAAATTATTTGAATCGGTCATTAGAGAAAGATTATAAAAAATATTTCTATGAAGCATAAACTTAAGAAATTAGTATATGTAAGAAATATAAAAATAATGCAACACTATATTTTAGCCATGTAACTTTAATAGTTTGTTAGTTTTAAAAGTATGATACAAAAAGTGAAACTCACAAGGATTTGCTAGTGTATATTTTATTTTAAAACTTGTATAACTCTTTCAGGCAAAGGATTTTTAAAATAATTCTGTCTTTGCTGCACACGAATACAAATATATTGAATAAATGAATTTAGATATGTTTATCTACTTTATTTTAGTGCATAATCATACAAAATCAACAAAATTTGCATACCTTATGTGTTCATTAAAGTCCATGATAATTGGTACATTGTCGAAATCAACAATTATCCATGATATTGGTGCATTGTCGAAATTTTATGAAAAAAAGTGGTGTGATGCATTTATGTATTTTATTTATACAATTATGTATATTATTTATAGTGAATAATGAAAATTTACCTTATGAAACTCTGAATTGGGTAAATTAGCTTTTATTAACTTACAAAACCACCACGTGTTTGTAGCTGAAGGCAACCTCGCTGTTTTTTTACACCGAGAACATTGTACCTCCATTTTGTTACTAGGGAACTCAGCATTTTCTTTAGCTGCGATCTGTGGAGGAAAGCCTAAACTACTACAAATACGGCAGATGTATGGTTAAAAGAATAAACCACTACACAACTATAGAAAAATTTAAAAATATATAATATAAATTTCCTACCACCATGCACCGGGCTAACTAAACATGGTGGTACGTTTTTTGAGCCACCAAATCTGAAAGAGATATAGGATACGAAAATTAAGTATATAAACAAAATTTATGAACAGAAAGGAAGACTAGTAACTTGAAAGTGGAAATGAATGATTTCATACGCTTCAATGACATAATGGACATGGATCAAAATCATAGCTACGTTGCGATGTGTCGTATGTTTTTAGCCAATCAGATGCAAACCTATGTCCGGAGGCTTCACGCCAATATAACTACAAATCACACACTGTCGTTCAGTGTATAGGTCTTCGTGTAGGTGGTAAGGCTTTTGAGAACTACAATAGGTGGGTTTTATGAATAGTTTCTATAGTTGAACTTAATTAATTAATATTACGACATATATTTGACATAAAATTATTTTTCAACTAATTGTGTTCTCAGTCCCCATGTCTATCTATAAACCAATTTTGGAGGCAATGCCTGCAGCACCATACGAAGCGTCCGAAACATTTGTACTTATCCTGTGGTTACCTATTTTTCGCCCCTCTTTCTGCTCGTAAATTCTTTGTACCATTTTTATGCAACGTATATACTAAATTCTGTTTCTTTTGGTGGCATTTTTTACTAGTAAGGGTAGTTTAGTCTGGAAAAGTTTTTGTCTACACTCGTAGAATATAACATACCCATATATACACAAGGAGCAATTTCTATTAATTTTGGGGGCCAGATAATAAATCCATTAGAAATGCTAAATAATTAACCAGTTCAATGCAGTAAAGGTAGTCTCAATAACAAGCTTGCAGGAAGTGTAATACTATCATTAACGATGACTTATTTTTCAACATAGCTATTACATTTTCGGGACATTATATTTTTGCTATAAAAACTATTATATGGACTAAAATAAGCTTTTAAATCAGAATATATTTATTTTAATTCTTATCTGGTTTAAAAATTGAAATAATATACAGTTACTATTTTATGAGTATCTGACTGATTATTGACATTCTTTTAGGTATTTACCTTAAGTCGAATGGGAAATACCTAATCATTTGTTTAATTTTATTTAGGTATTTTTAGTTTGGAAAGGTATCCTTTTATATTCTTCTTCTGGAGGAACATGTAGCTGAAATTTTAATCGACGTTTTACTATGAGGTGAAAGAGATTCAGTTGAAATTTCTGGCGTTATATATCATCTCTAAATGTTCAATAATATTTTATACTGTGTTGAGGATGTTAATATATGTTTTACTTGCTAATACTGAAAATGCTCAATAGTAGGCAATAATTGCACAACATGGCGGAAGTAGAGGAACATTGCGAAACGCATGTGTGGCTCGTCCCGGGCCGAGGTCGAATAACGGGCTAAATAGAGCCGTTGAAAATACCCGGTAAGGTTAGGCACTATCTTCTTGTCTTTTCATCAAGATTCAGGCTAGTGGCAATGAAGTGAGCCTGTGTTGTTTCACACAACATTAGTTTCTCTATTTGCAGAACCCTGGCGTTCAACAAGAGGAAGCCATATGACGTCATCGCGGAATACTGAGGTGAGTGAGCAGAACACTTTTTGTTTGGTTGCCATGGAGATCCAGAGGTTTCCTGCATGCTATTTTTAAACTCCACCATTTCTGCCAACTTTACATCCATTGTCGCCTAATGTAATTGTTCCGACTTGGAAGACTTTCTAAATAAACAAGAGTGAATTTTTATTTTATAATTACAAATAATGATGGGTAACGCAGGAAGTTTATACTTAAGAAGTTGACGGTAATAAAACGATAATAATAATAACTTTGTCAAGGTGCTGAATTCCCTAAAATATTACTCGAGAACCATCACATTGTTCAGTAACTTTATGCATAATACCAACTTATTGTGGTTTATGCATATAAATACATCTACTAAAAATATGTGTGTGGGAAGTAAAATCTTATTTATCAAAACATTTATGGTTTTCATTATTTAAATTCAAAAAGTGCTTGAGAAGAATTATTGCTACAGAATGATTTAGTACATGAAATTAAAAAGACATAAAGAGGGATTTTGGAGATATTTGTAAAGGTTATTTAGAGAGAATATAATTATACACACGAGGGCCATTCAATAAGTAAGTATTACTTATTATATAACTGAAAAACAAACAACTACAATGAAATTCTTTTGGATAATAAATTTTATGAGAGTGTATTGGTAACCCTGAAGCAATTTTATTAAATGACAGTTATTACTTTAGTAGTTAAACAGTCACAGCAGAAAATGAAACTGCTTCGTATATCCATCGCGAGTTAACCTCTTTTTATAGAGAAGGATGTGAAAGCATTCAAATTACTCCACATTGGTGTGCAAGTTACGGAAGGACCTGAAAATTAACTTGACGAATAACGCAACGAAAGGACGATTGCATTGACTGTGAGTGAGTTTTTCATTACTTGTCTCACAGACCACTCAATACTCCGAGGTACTGACGCTAGCAAAAGTTAACGTCCCTGCCTTTTGACTAGCAAAGTTCAGTTATTGCAAGACTTGCTTAAGAAACTTGAATGGGAAATTTTCTGCCATCCACCATATTCTCTTGGTCTTACTCCGATAGTTTGCAAGAGGCTAGCGGTTTGAAAATTACGATGAGGTTAAAATTGCAGTGAAGGGATGCGGCACTAAAAGTACACAAGGCGCTAAAATATCGAAAATACTTGGAACAAGATGGCCGTTATGTGCAGAAACAACTTAGGAGTTGTGAAATACATTTGCTTCATTTCAAAATAAAAAAACGTGCAATAGAGAAACTAACTTATTGAATTACTTTCTTATGAGTGCTATTACTGCACATGTATACTCAGATAGCTTGTGTAACCATGTACAAGGTAAACTAGGTAACAAAGAAGTGCTGAAGTTAATAACAGGCAAGAGAAAATCATATAAAATTGGGCTTCAGTGTGCAAAGAAGAATGATGAGTCGGAAAGGTAGACAATGTGTAAAAATATACGAACTTTTATTGAGTTTTGTAAGAGTTTTAAATATATTGTTAAACTGAATAACAAACACGTTCTGTCCATAGTCTTAAACAATCAACAACATTTAATAAGAAAAATTTTATATTTTAGTACATGGAACATTGAACTTTAACGTTCCGTCAAACGTTAGCATACCAGCATTCAGTACTTATAGATGCATCCATCTGAATACATGATGCTCATTACAAGTGGTATTAGTTTCAAATATGTTAAATTTTTCACTAATATTAAGCAACTTTACCATGTTTAATTTTAACCATAAGAATGAAAATTATAAAGCTTCACCATTTAATTTTCTTAGGCCATAAAGATTATATGTGTGTGTGTGTGTGTGTGTGTGTGTGTGTGTGTGTGTGCGCGCGCGTGTTTTTTAATCTACAGTAGATGTAAAACTATATCGGCATATTGGCGTAAATAAGAGTTGACATATGACGCAACCTGCTGTCTAACTGCTCGGTAACGTTTCAGAGTTGCTCCTAGTCTAAAGTTAATAGTCGACATTTTTTTCAAGATAAGTTAGAGCCGGACGAATTTAATTGTGCCTTCAGCGGTAGAGCTTTAGTGATCAACTAATCAAATTGATTTTGACTCTTGTGTGTAACAGCTGTCTTTAAGGAAAATCAAAAAAGGAATGGAGGAGCAGAATGAAGGGCTAATTACGAGCGAAGGTAGAGATCAAAGGGGCGATTAACGACGTAATCTCGTTTTCGACTTCAATGACAATGATAAACTTTGAAATGGTATGGTCTGGGGTTCAAGCTTGTTAAAGCGAAATTCAAATTTGTATTTTATTCTCTTATGGGTCGTTAATTACTTTTAATAAATATGCGCTTGTATCAATGAGCATTGACCAGACTACCAGCAAACCATTTTATAGTGCAGTTGCCATCTCCATTGTTAAAGAAGAACCACATAAAAAAACGCTTTTTGACAAAAACAAAAATTCAGATCTGAGATATCAGGAACAGGTAATCTATTTTAAAACAGAGAACACATACTATAATTAAATTTATTAAATCACTAAAATTACAATAATTAAAATATTTAGTGTAGCTGCACAATAAAAATTAATAATACATATAAAATTATTCATATCAAACTAGATTGAATTGCACAACCATTATTTTATGGACTATTTCAGCGAGTAATAAAACATTTCGATTGTTAGTCGGATTCTCGTCTGATAGACACATTAAAAGTTGTCCAGCGAATTCTATTAATGTTTTTACATTGAAGTGTTTAGATTCACTGATCTTTATTTGAATGTGAAATGCAGGCATGCCTAAACTTCCAGAGTTTGAGTAGCAGAGATGCAGGGCTCATTGCAATTTTCTGGTCAGAAGCAACTTTGGGGGAGGGGGGTATTATTTTATACGAGGGTAATATTATTAGCATTGATTGGCTTCTCCTTACGACACCTGAGATTTCCTCTTCATAGTTCTTTATATTACGAATAAGGGATTGTTGTGGGTTAATTACGATACCAAAACTAAGGTACCTTTGTTTACATTGTTCTTTATTCTCTAGTTTCTAGCAGTATCCATCTAAACCTGGTTTACTACCTCCTGACCACCTGGTTGTATGAATATAAGAAACCTCCGGTTCTTTCCTTCATTATATTTATCTTCTTACCCTTTTTCCTATTTCCCTCCCAGTTTCTCCTTAACTTTTCGTAAAAACTCCTCCGTTTTCTGGATTTTTTCCACTCTCTTATTCCTTAAAAATTTAATTCCCTAGTTAATTTATTGATATTAATATGATAAATCTCCAACATTATGACATTTACTTCAACCTGTTCAAGACCTGTGGTTTTTAACTGTGTTTGCTTTAGGTAGTATGATTGCGTCTTCTAACAGACAAAATGGAGGGTAAGCAAGGGACATAAAGGAATTAAACAAAATAATGTGAACATATGTTCTTAACAATCTCTCTGAATTATTTGTATCTGTCATCATGTCAGACCTTACTTCCAAAGATGGCAAATTGTTAATACTTGGCTGGTGAGTTCGTAACCTTAGGAGGCTAGTGATGATGTCCAGAACTACGATGGTAGGTCCATAAGCTTCTCCTGCAGTATCTATCGCGTCATGTTATTGCCAGAGAGGGTAAAAATCTTCTGCAGGACACAAAAGCGGAGTGTCACCTCCACGAAAGTGACTGTGTTCCTGGTGGTGTAGTGGTAGTGAATTTATCTCCGAAACCCAAGATCGCGAGTTCAAACCTGGCCAGGATCGATGGATTTTTTAGGGCGTAAAAAGTTAAAGTATGTTTTCCTTCGAAAGGGAAGTAAAGCAGTGGGTTCCATTTGCTAAATTTATTGCATGATAAAGAACCTCAAGCCTGAAAAAAGAGGCCTCTGAGCAAAATTTGTCGGTCGTTTCAAGCCCTGAATTGAATGGGACGCTGATGACCTGAGATATTAAAGAGCGTCCATAAATAAACCAAATTAACAACAAAAGAAAGTGACTGCTGATCTTATGATGACGCCCAGAGCTACTGTATCTAGCATGTCATGGCAGTACACAGAGATGGTAAGGAAGCTTCATGTGCTGGAACACGAAAAAGGAATGTTATTTCTACGAAAGTGACTGCCGATCTTGTGATGATACCCTGAGCTACTGTTTTAGAAATTGTTAGTTCAATATAATTCTTAGTGCAGTTCAATGATATATCGACAATAGCTTGATGACTGACAATGAAGCTTTGTCAACGCAATTGGTACTTGGTGTTTAGGCCGCTCTTCCCCTGATCTCCGGGCGACTGCAGCCACACGTATCTGAACCCGGAAAATTTTGAGACTGCGCCTCTTTTGGGTAAAATCTATCCCTTTTATACACAACACAATGACACTATCCAGGGGGAACGGCACGAAATACTCCCGCCAATTTTGTGTTAAAGTCTCTCATATGTGAGTGTTTACCTCATTGACTTTTAATTCTATTCGCTGGAAAATTTTGGTCAAGCCAAGTGCTTCGCTATTCGTCAATAAGATGAATTTAACCAGATTTCATACGTTACTTCAACGACTCTTTTACTCGGACACCAGCAGCTACGCTTCCAAACAGGTCAATGCTTAATAGATTTAATATAATTCCACCCATAACTGAGGTAACATATGCTGTTTTTGCTGTTCTAAAACACAAAATATCTTCTGTTGGTTGGTCATCGTATGTGCACAGCGGATAATCCAAGTAAAATATTTTACAGTATAGTTGCAATTAACCTTGTTACAAGTATCTACATAGGCTGGTCACCCATAAAAAATAATGAATTCAGCTTTTGGAAATGCAAAGCTTTCTCGCATGTTGTCATTAATATTATATGGTCTACCACGTGCTTTGACCACTTATTGGCATCGCATCGAAGAATTAGATGCTTAATGTATTCTTTACTCAATTTATGAAACTACTCATGCACAATGATCTCAGTTTCTGGCCAAAGTTATGGGGAGCCCAAAGCCTTCAACAGCTCATTCTAGCACCTGCACCTTAGAAATGGATGAAAATAACAACACATCTTCTTTATAATTCAGATGTTAACCATAGAACTTACCTTCATCTTGAAAAATGCAATTTAAAACATCTTCAAAAGGATCTCTTATGTGGTCACTACTAACTTGATGAAGTTCAGTTCATTTGTCTAATGTAGTCGCTTTTGTCGCATTGTTTTAGTTAGCAAAAACTTTTTTCTGGGGGCAACGGGCAACTTTTAGAAGTATGTTCCTAATAGTTCTGCTGCTTACTGAGACGTCACACATCTCTTCCCTTTCTTGTTTCAGTTCTGAAGATGATAGCGTACAATCACTCAAACATATGCTTTTTAGTGTTTTATTCTGCCTTTTCCCTTCCTCTAACCCGATCAATATTTCCTTTCTCCCTGTATTTTTGCAGCAACTTCGAAATAGTATCCTGATTTAAACCAGTCTTAAAGGCTACATATCTAGTGCTGAGACCAACGAACATATAATAAAGTACAAGCTTTCATTCTCAACGTAAACCCCCCCCCCCCTTTTGCCCTCATTTCAAAACTGCGTCTTACCAGAAATGAAATCTATTTTGTATTTTACATTGTAAATTGAAAAAGTGTTAACCAATAATGATGTATTAGTAAATAAAGGGTAAAAAGTTCAACAGCATAAATTATAAATACATAAGTAGCACAAAAAATACATAGTTGTTCTAAAAGAGAATTGTTATCAATGGCAGAACTATGAATGCGATCTTTCCATTACTATATATAGTTGATACACTCTATGCAAAAAACTTGCTTTTACATGATTCTGAAAAATAGAAAGAAATAAGTTTAACACATATACGGTAAACTACTACTGCAGAATATGCGTCAAATTAATCCTTGTAGAAGTTTGATGTAGATTGCTCCGTGAAGAGCCATATCATAAAATTCTTAAAGGAAACGTTTTAACCTTATAAACCTTTTGCGTCATGCCTATGACATTTCTGAGTGTCTAGTCACTCTTGTTTCGCTTGTATTCTGCTGCAAATGTTGAGTTAATTTGTAGAGTACATGTACCTAATTATGACATGTGACTACGAGTATAAATAGAGCTAAAACCGTTGTAATATATGTCTATATCTACCATAGAAAAAGAAAAACGAAAAATGTGTGTGTAATTCAATATTAATCTGCCAAAGTGTGATAGACGCCACGGTTGCCGCCCCAGATAAACGTCAAGAGTGATTCAAGGGTTTCATCGCGGCATATTTCATTTGCTAACAAATGAACGCAAAAAACGAAGCGTCACTGCTGATGTCTCTGTCGTGAATATTTAGCCTACTTCTTGTAAAATAACTGTAAACAGAGGTTACTGTACGACTGTATTCTACACATATGTGTAACAACTTCGAACACCATATTTTAAGCTAAAATGCAATGTGACAACTGAAATTAAGAAATTATTAAATTTATTTGAATGAAATTAATTAATACTTATCAAAATTAATATGAGATAAAGTTATTTCTATTTTTTCTTTTAAGAAAATAGTTATAATACGTGATACTTTAGGAAAATATTGCGTTATTAATCATTTGCAAGCTTGTACCGAAAATTATGGAATACCTTTTTAATTGTTATATAGAGTGTCAATAAATAATGGTTTTAAACTGATTATATTTTAGTAAGACACCCTGTCCGGAAATGCTTTATTTACGCAATAGGGTCTTCAAAAAGAGGAGGACGCCTGTAGGTCAGCAATCCGCAGGACATTAAACTCGCGCGATATCACATGATACATTCTCTTGTCATATTTAGAGTTTGTTTAGTAATATCTCTCTCAATTATGCGGTAATTGTCAACTGGAATATATGAAATATATTGGACTTGTATAAAATGCACGCTACATTTTTAAAGTAGTGTTTAATCCTGTTTTTACAAGTGTAACATCCATAGAGAGTGGGACAATGATGATACATGGGATGAAATGGTAAGCTGGCAAAAAAATTGTTTTAAAAGTAAGTGTTTTAGGTCTAAGTTTAGGATATTCTTCTGGCATTTCTATTGACGAAGATTGAGGAAACGCTGGAGAAAGAAACTCAGTCAGGGAAGACAGTCCTGACGAGATTCGAACCACAGATATCCCTTTTACAGTCCGTGCCTTACCGATCTCGATCATCTATGGCAATAAAGCATATCACATGAAATGCATCTCATCCAAAGGAATGAGCAAGAAAGGCTTGTTGGCTCTATGAGCATTTTCCATAGAAGTGGAACCCACTTCAAGCTGTTTTCGCATTTTCATTAAATAGGTGCCTATGTTCTAACATATTCCTCTATGGACGTGCCGTTCACAGTGACTCTAAAGAACCAAACAGCGGAGTTTTGAAGACAGCCTGATTGTAGTACCCGAAGCGTTACACATATCCTGGTGTAATCCAATGTGGTGTGGCAAGTTTGTACGATGAAGACCACCAAAAGGTGCAAAGCATTTGACAAATGGCTACTTCGTTCGACACCTTCTCGGAAAGCTATAGTTCTCGTTTTCTACGCCTAAACATTTCGCCGAAGACGATATTTTAAACTCTGAATGTGTGCTGAAGCACATTTGACACCAGCAACATCGCTCTGTCATCAAGGAGAAACAGGAATAATTTACATTGCTCGTTTCTTCCTGTTTCTCTGGCAAATGGTGATATTTATCTAGTATTTCTTCAAGAGCAATTTCTCTTTTCCCAAGCTGATGGAGATGGTGCCTTTGGAGGTTCCTCGCGAAATGTTCTTCTAGTATAATGACGCTCCGGTAAACTTTACTATGAGTATTTGAGTAAAACTTTTGACAAAAAGCGGATAGAGCGGGGCGGTTTCATACCTTGGCTCCCTCACTCCCCTGGCTTTACTGTTATTTTATTTCTTTCTTTGGGGTTACATGAAAGCCTTTTGTACGAAACTCCCACTGAAGACCAAACTTACGATGCTATTGCGGTCACACGGGAAATGCCTGGGATCTTTCGTTAGTTACGTGGTGCAGAACAAGCTACAGAGACTGGTGTCGTCATTTTGAGAAGCTTTTATAATATACAACAACGATTACATCTCCTACAGCTTTTGAATCCTTTAGGAACGTTTGTGAATTCAATTCCCAAAACTCGCTTTCTAGTAGCTGAAAGGAATTCTTTCAATTTAACTCTTCTTAGGTGCGTAAAAAGTTGATTACATTTGCGTAAATTTGGAATATAAAGACATGAAAAACCTTTGGCTATAGTCCCTTCCAAAAAAGAAGCAAAAAGTGAGCCACATTGTTGTTGAACTTTCTAGCAAATCAATGAACTCTTACACATTAGACAAAATGTTGCTAAAACACTAAAAAAATAATAAACTGTTGTTCTGTTATCGAAAATCAATCAGATTAGATGTTCAAATAACGAAATTTATATTGTCTCCATGAAAAATATTTGATAATCTTTCAAAAACCAGATTAACAAACTAATTAATTCCAGGACTCATAAGTTCCGCTGTTGTTCATGCATAGCTATTTTTAAAATTCGGGAAGCATATGATTTGGAACTTAATGAGCACTTAAATCTCAGATTAGTCCTAAAACTGCTTAAAAGCGAATGCTACTCTGGCAACGACGATAAAGAGGAAACCCCCCATTATATTACGTGAACTTAAAAAATTTAATTCTTATTGATATTAAAAAAATTAACAAGAGGCACTGCGAATCTTTAAGAGTAATTGAGAGGTTTCAAGAGCTGCTTGAGTTGTCACATAGGGCTACAAAGTAGGCTAAATGTCTTATTAACATTTTGCAGATGAGGGAATTCAACCGGTCTTCGTTGGGATTGATTCCATATAATTTCAAAATCACTTAACGTATCACTTGATTAAACATTCTCCAGATTATAAATGGATCTAATTAGATTCAGCGTAAGTAACTCTCCTAATAATACTTAAACTTTGTGACAGAAAGTCAAATACCAGTGTTAATTACCTCGAGAAAAGTACAATTTAGCTTGAGCAAACAAGCCATTTGCCAAGAGAAGCTGCTTAAATAATGGTTCCGGTCCAGATAGAGTTTGGAGGGTCACTCTGAAAGTTTTGAGAATGGGCAACAAGGAGCTGTGGTAAGTCAGTGCAGATCTTACTAGCTTTAGATTGAAGTTTAAATAGCAACAAGATTTGCAAGGCTGAGCATGCCCCAACAATGTGTGGTGTCACCACTGGAAACAAGTGAATTTCTGCAGGAGGCAGGAGTCTAATGTTTGCCCCATCCTCTCTACAGTCCACATACACTTTTTCCTATTCTTCATATTGAAAGAAAATATTTTTATTGACGATTTGAATTACCCGAAGCCGCTGTGACTGCATATGAAGAATGTATTAGAGCCCTCTTCAATCTTTTAGAAGATACATTTATTTAAAATGTATTGCTTCTATTCTCAAAACGTTTAGAATGACCCACATAAAAGCGGTCTTGAAACTTCTAATTCACTACAATTCGAGATTCATTAGCTATGACATCTCTCAACATTGCACTTTATAAGTGTGTACAGTTATTTGTTGACACTCTATTACCACTACCTACAAATTGTATGGACATTTCATACACCTTAACGAGTGTGAAGTAAATGGTTTATAATATTTCATTAGTATGACGCTTGTTTTATTTTTCTTCTAGGGCTGTTATTTTTAAATCTACCTATTTTAATTAGTATGTATTTATTTACATTACATAATTATTCAATTATAAATTTAAATTTAAATTATTAAACGTAGGAAACGTTGTGGCCTTTAATGGCGATATTCTGATATGAACAAAATGATGAGCCATTTTGAGGTTTTTTATGCATTTTATGCATTTGTGCTAACTAACCCCAGGGTCAATATGAAATTCGTTGGCAAAAATAAGGTATTTATCTTAAAATGACAAGGAAAAGGCACCAGTTGTCAGTGAATAACACAGCAATTCAGATAAGCTGAAATAAGCTCTGGTTCATATTTTAAGGATATTTATTTATATGTAAGCACATTATACAAGTAAGAGGGAAAACAATTTAGAATTAGTTAGAACCTACAGAGTTGAATCTACCAGTCACTGTTAGTGTTTACTACAGTCTTTTTTTTTAATTTTACATTTTTGTAGAAAGTAAAATTCATATGACTAAATTTATTACTTTCGTTATTAATGTACATTTAAAACGATGTACTGCAGTTATATTATATTGTTTTTATTAGTACTGATTTTCAGCAAATAATTCATTCTTACAATTTGGTTATTATTGGTAGCACAGTTACTGTGGTAATCTACAATCCATGGTCAGCCTCTTGTTATATGTATTTCTAAACAAGAACCATTCAGGTTTATTATGTATTGAGCAGAGTTGTTTGTAGCTCTTTACTTTCTTAGCTGGCATTACTTATTCTTTGTGTCATTATTTTAATATAGACATTTATAATAGAAATTATATTAAAGTATAAAAATAATTAACATGAATCGTACATGCATTAACCAGTGTATACAGGATAAAACACCTAGAATTACCACTGCGAATATTTCTGAAACGTAAGGGGCTATTAATGTGATGCTTTCCTGAATTGAAGTCCAAACAAGGGCTTATAAAAGTAGCCCATATAATGATTCCAAAAATTATTAAAAAATCAATTGTAATACAAAGTTGTAATTTTCAAATGGAGCAATATCTTTCAACTTCAAGAAAATAAAACTAATGCAACTAGAATGTCATCCCAGTGTATGGAGAATGTAGAATGAATTCTGTGCTTTCTTATACTGTGATTGAGAGATAAACGGACAAACATTTAGGATAAAGCTCAACATAGTGTTGATAATTTTCCTAAATTGTATACAAAATACAAACAGAAATTTGCTGTTTTTTGATTCTGTTTAACATTCGGGAAAATATATTGTTTTTTCCCAATTATCATGGAAATTGTCCAAAAATAGTCTGAAAATCCGTACCTGTACCTGTATATGACTATATTGAGTAAAACACTTGACCAAAACCTTGCAAAAGTCACATTGATATTTAAATATCATTACTTTTATTTCATGATTTTTTTTTATTTTATTTATTTATGGACGCTCTTTAACATCTCAGGTCATCAGCGTTCCATTCAATTCGGGGAGTGAAACGGCCGTTAAAGAGGCCTCTTCTTTCAGACTTAAGGTTCTTTATCGTGCCATAAATGCACGACACGAGACCCACGGCTTTACTTTCCTTCCGAAGGAAGCCATCCATACTTAGGAATTTTACGATCCTGGCGGGGATCGAACCTGCGATCTTGGGTTTATGAGGCAAATATGGTTATCACTACATCGCCAGGACTGACTATTTTCTTGAAGGCAATAGGCATTGTTATATTTAAAAAAAATACAAAGTTATGATAGAATTGTACTTTACAATAATTATTGAAACGAGCCACATTTAGGGGCTAGTTTTAGATAATTAACTCTATACAAGAACTTGGTCAACATCAGTGACAGATAACCAATATCATAAGTAAAACGCAGAGCAACTGTGGAGAAAATATTATTTATATAAAGAAAACTTATTTTTGCTGGGTTAAATAGTAAGATAACGTGGCAATAAACTCTTAGAACTAATCTAAATAAGAAATATAACTTAAGTTTTAAACATTTAAATGCTGAAAAAAGTTTGAACTACCGTGTTGTTAATTAATCTTTTTATAATACATTTATCAATTGACTGTGATTTACTCTTTATATTAACTACTTTACTAAAAGCAGTAGAGTCTAAAAGTGGTGTTAACTCAATACCCGACAGACTGTCAATTTTCATTGTGAATGCATAGACATAAATGTAAAAAAGGAGAAATATAATGCAGCATAATATGTACATAAAATGAAATATAAATTTTAAACACTTCTATGTCGCTAGAAAAATTAACAGCTATCTAAAACGAGTGATTTTTTCCAAAATTTAAGTTTCTCAGAAAAATATTCAAGATGTAAAATCTAACTTTTTTATTTGATAAGCTGTAGCAATTTTTTATTCATTTTTCGCTATTTATTACGGCGTTTTGATGCATAAAGTGTAAGTTGAGGAACTAGCTCGGAGCGTGTAATTCAACTTGTCGGCGAGACACATAATGAAATACGAGCAAGTTGCCTAATCATACACGTATGCCTGTTATTTCACATGACAACGTTGATATTAAACGTGGCGGTTACCTGTGTTGACGCTGGCAGTTGTTTGCTCAGGACGCAAGTTTAGCTAATTAAAACGGGCCTTGTTTACCTGCACGCCTTCCCAAGACGTGATCTGGAAATGTAAGAACCCAAATGTGCATTCCGTTTTGCCGGCTGCGAGTGCTTCATATTCAGCGTGCAGAGCGGCGCGGTTGCAAACTGCAATCCACGTTATCTTTGTGGGATACATAAGCGCTCTTGTTAGCACTTCTCGGCATTTCCATGGCTTTTACCCTCTGAATAGACCGTAGTACACCGCAATGGTGCTGGATTAAACAAAGCAGCGAAGTATAGAGTTCTGAAATTTCTATATCTACGTTAGAAATTAATATTTAAAAACTCAGGAGTTTAATCTTTTTTTGCTACAGTGAGAGCAGAAATGTTTACTTTATAACAACAAATAGCTGATAAGTTATCTGTTTTATACATCACATTGACTTTTTTGTTCCAAAAAGTATATATTTGCTAGATTGACATACAAGAAAAGACCTTGACACACCACATGACATTCCATCCCTTTTTTGGTCTATTTTGTCTAATTTTGCTCCAATTGTGCTGATTCATATTATTTATGACATGTAAAAAAGTTGTGAAAAATGGTTTATAGTTTTTCTTTTTGCACTAACAATGAAAGGGTTTCGGCTCGGGTTAAAGGTTTATACAGAGATTTACCTCATATGGTGATGAAGGCTACAAAAGCTTTCATCTGTGTTTGGGTGATATAAACATAAATATTTCCTCAAAATTGTACAAAATGATTGACTATATGATGTGTGAACCAGTACAGAATGGAGGAATAGACACAACATGAAAAAGCAATATCTGAACGATCTTCTGAATTAAATTCTATAGATGAAAATTCAAATAGGTACCATCTGAATTCATTTTTAAATCAGAGCCTTGCGCATTACTCACGTTACCGGCTGACTGCCAGAAATAGTGAAGCATAATGCGATATGCTGGAGCAGGCAAAGTATATTTCAGCATTTATCTGAATTCTTTATGATTTGCTATTCTTTCTTCATATACTTTGTATTGTCTAAAGAACTCTAGATGTTGGATGTATTAAATTTATAGAAATTAATATTTTGAAAGAGTATGCTCTATGCTAGCCAAGCAAACTGTTACACATATGAATGCTTTTATGCTCTTTTTCGCCATTCTGAATTCAGTTGGACCCTAAACCCTGCCTTGTGGGGTAGAAAAAGATGGTCCGTGAATTTCATTGTTTTAAAGCATTAAGATAGAAGTATCCTTTGCTATTAGTACTAGGATTTGCAAGGATTATTAGAAAAACCTTAAATTCTTTAATTATTGCAAGTGCAGTAATATAAAAAAGATGTAATAACTAACAAATTCATTTTCTATAAACACTTGATGTAGATAACTTTGGTGACTATAAAATTATTTCACTCCTTATCTGAAAAAAGAGGTTCCTGGATAAAATTACCAGCCATTCAAGTCACTTAGTATCGCACCATATGACCCTTGAAGCTATTTGGCTTACCACATACCCTTCTGACATCTGTTGGTGCTAAATTTAACTACATTTGAATTATTGTTAAGGTCCGGAAGGGGCAACCGCTGACAAGTGAAAGTACCTAAATAAGAAGAAGAAGAAGAAGAAGAAGAAGAAGAAGAAGAAGAAGAAGAAGAAGAAGAAGATATCTAAACACACACACGCTTTGTTGGTTATTTGAAGTATAGAAACATATTATGTTAGTGTATTATATACAAAATCTACAGTTAACACGCAAAACACGTCCTTAAATAGAGATTTTATTTTCAATTTTTAAAAAACATTTATAGTACAAGAATCAGATATTATTTAGTTTTATATAAAGCGTTGGTAGTAGAAGTGATCAAACAAGTACGTGGCGATCACAAAAATTCTCTTCCTTAGGACTGTCATTTTTGTCACAACAATTAATTCACTAACAACTAAAGCCCAATTTCTATGCATTTACACATTTTATGTTATATATTTACGTTGGAAGAAAACGCAAATGCCTACTAGATACACAGGTAGGAATGACTCCCATAAATTTAATTTTACGTATAATTACATGTTTGGTAAATATGATATACTTTACAATATATTACATAATTTTACATGGTTTAACGTTATTCATTTCATTGTCGTTACATTTAAAGCGAAATTACAGGTTTTCATTTTCGCCACCAGTGATGGTTCAAATATTTTCCTGCCTTGTTCACTTAACGCATTAGAATTTGTAACAGTCAAGCGTTAATCGTGGCAACAATCGAGTCTTCATTATCGTATTGACAATATTATCGAAATGTATGTTATGCCAAAGTTAAGATAAACATATCAGTGTACGATAAACTGTCAACTTGATCAATATTTAATAAGTAATCTACACATTATAAATAACCTAGAAATTTCTTCAAAGAAACTAGTTGCAGCCTGCATCATCTAATAGCGAGTTTTTTCTAAGATATGTGCATGGCAATGGTGCACGAATACGCTCTTGTAATCAATTCAAATACCTGAATTTTCTTACATACCGCTATTTTTTAATGATTGAACAGTGAGAAAAAAATAATTTAAGTGTCGTTAGATCTACATCTTATAAAACTTAAATGATTTATGTGATTTGTATATATAGATGACTACTTGTGGGGTTATTTGTGCTTCAGGTTGTTTCATTGCAAATCTAATTGTGGACAGCAACAAATAACAAAGAGTTAAAGCGACGTTCAACAGATCGAAATTCCTCGAGTCAGTTTCGTACGTCTCGTGTTATTTCAGTAGGCTACAGCATCAAGAAACTGGATGTGTTTGTGTGCCTCTTTAAGACCAAAGGGAATAATTAAAGGTGGTAGTTCAGAAGTTAGTGTTGAACGAGTTGAACTGGGTAACGAAGCTTTCACTAAAATTCAAACTGTGCTTAATAACAGATAAATTAGGATAGAATAACTGCCCACGAGCTATAATTATTACTGGTCGGTCCTCGTGGTTTAGCAGTAACCAAACTTGCCTCAAAGATCTAAGGTTGGGGGTTCATATCCGGTCAGGATCGATGGGGTTTTTAAGGGTGTCAAAATTCTAAGTAAATCTTCCTTCGGAAAAGAATAAAATCCGTTGATTTCGTGTCGTAGATTTAGGCACGTAAAAGACCTCAAATCTGAAAGAAGACGTTTCTGAGCAAATTTTATTTTTCGTTTTACTCCGTGAATTGACTGAGTCTAATGGCCAAGATGTTAAAAAGCGTTCTTAAATAAGCAAACGGTTATAAATAAGCATGGTGAAATCGTGCGATTTCGGTAGATCTTTCTCTGTGTACAAAACCATAATGTTGGGTAAATGACAGTGCATCACTCTATAATTATTTTGTAAATGTGATAAAAACTGTGCATTCCCTTTCAAAGCAGCTTAAAATTTAAATGAGGCACACTTGCTTTTCAGTATTTATGCACCTATTTTGCTAATTCAAAAATAAATTATGCTGTAATATGTTAGTAAAAATAATTGATTGATTACAGATTATTTTGAAATTCACTCACTATGACTGACTGTAACTTAAAGAAATTGAAAATGAAATATATTTTATGAATGTTTTTCTAATAAATAAATAAATAATAAATAAATTGGATATATAATTGCTTCATTACTATTTGTCTGCATATTTATGTACATGTTTCTCATTCCGAGCTTTATAATAATCTACAAATGTTTAGCACCAAAAGTGAGCATTGTAGGTTTAATAACCCAGAATGATGCATCGGGAAAGCAGCTGAATCCTATCTGCATTAAGTGGAGAACTGTATTGGCTCAAAATTGCTATGATTTCCGCAACTGTAAAGTTATTATTAATTATTTAATTAGAGCAATATTAGACCATATGGATCATTATTTTATATTTGTTTCATAAACTAATGACTTGATCGTTGCGTTAATGAGCTTTGCCCGCCACATCATATGGTATATTTTCCATCCAATACCCTCCTTCAAACATAGACCTTTTTCTCTAAGTCTCCATGAAAATAGCACTAAGAAAACACAAGAAACGAAGACAGAAAATTACCAATAAACAGTAACATAATTAGAAAAAAGTATATATTTAGCATGGGATATAAAGGCACTACCAGGCCCTGTTCCACAAAAGTATAGTATAATATATTATAAATACATGAACTTGTAACTAATAGTTATTAGTATAAAAGCGTTTCAAAAGGTTTCTGCTACACTTGTACTTTACATACTTACATTCTTACAAGTGTACAAGTGATTTTTCTGCTTGTTTCACAGCAGTATTAATTTTAGTTTGTAACTTGTCTACATGTCTCTCCAAGTATAGGCATATTGATAACTTAAATATTAGTGCAACTTTTAATTAAATTTGAAATAATTTAGGACCTAAATATGCGTCGTATTAGTGAAAATGGTGGTAATGATGATAGTAGACCTGTGTATAAAGAAAGAATTCAGTATTTGAGTATAATGATAATTTAGGTTAAATGCAATTAAAATAAATCTTTGATAATAATCTTTCCTGATTCAAATGTGCATTTCAGCCAAGTATCATAATTTATGTTTTTTATAAGTCCCCGCTAAATACCACGAAAATATTTTTTTTTCCCTTACCTCGTTCTCTTTTATAATAATAACACAATTTTCCTAAATTTTTGCTTGTAATGAAAACCTGATTGACAAACAAAATGAACAAATTTATATAAATATAAAATTATCAAATGGATAATAAAATAAATAACCCAACGCAATGGGAAACTCGATTCTTCCACCATTTCTCGACTAAAATTGATGTTGCATGTAGCCATATCAATCGTCATCTCAAATATTGTGCCTAAATATTGACAAATAAATAACAAAGTATATAAAGCATTGTTATTTCTGAGAAAAAATATCAGGTCCATATAGCAGGAATAACAATAATCTGTATACATTAAAGTATGAATTTATTATTAAGGAGTGGATATAATCTAATTCAATATGGGATATGTACAAAACAGCTGTTTCTCTATCTTGCTCCCGCATGACGTCACTTGTAAATTACAGCTCTGTTATTCTAATACACTTGTAATGTATGGGTCATACTTTTGTGGAACAGGATCCAGTTGCCCCGCACCAGTTTTCTTATATTCAGTACAGATAAATGCCACAGATATTGCTCATATGTTGATTTCTCCATCATAATATCACATTAATAAAACTTTCGGTGCTTTAAAGGAAAAAATAAAACTAAATTTCACGTTCCACACTCATTTCTTATAGGTAAGATTCAAACTTCTACCCATTGCTTAATGATCTGTATATCCTCACAAATCGAACCGGGGTCTCATAGAGGAACATCTAGTAAACTTACATGGTACACCCGTCTCGTCTTTGCTTCGTTCGACTACACGGAAACCATTTGTCGTGGGGTACGAACTGCAAATCTTTTCCAATTTCGCCTAAAACCGAGGTATATATAATTTCCCGGTGATGTAGGAACGAGTCGAATAAAAAAAAAAAAAAAAAAGGCAAAACAGATTATCGGATCTAGTTGCTATATTTCAGTCCTTGACAAGGCCCGCTTGAGTTATGCCTCTATACTTTTCACTTTCCACCATTTCTAGCTGTGTTCTTTCAATCCTTCCCCTCCTTCCTACGCTGACACACCCCAATAACGAACAACAAAACGAAGCAACGAAGAAGCAGAGGAGGAAATTCGCTCGCAAAGCAAGGCCATGAAAATGTCACCTTTCGCCCATCCCACAAATGCACCCACCGTCTTGGAAACAAAAAGAGGCGAAGACGGATCCGTTCTGCGAAGGCTGGTTTCCGTGGAAACGCGCCCCTCTCTTCTAATGAAGAGCTCGTAGGCTAATACCCAGATTCGTAGTGAAGTTTTGAATAACAGCGTCAAGCCGACTTGTGTCATAATTCAGGCCAGACTATTCATTTCTAAAGTCGTCTGGAATTGAATTATTGAAAGCTGTAATGCAAAAACTAAGTTTATATTAGACCCTCAAAGTTTTCTTTCACCATTTAAACACAACTTTGAATAGTATTCACTACAGACTGTCTCTGAAATGCTAAATTAATCGTAATATTTTAAACTGGACAGGTTTATGATGTCTGTTCAAAAAATAACCGCTTACTGAGCGTTGTCTTCCTGGATGACATTTCTCCCAGTATTGATACACTACCACCAACGGCGTTTCATTCTGAAAATTGTCTTGAGACACTTTTTTCTGGATTGAGTGAAGTTCTCTCTGCGAATTTTGTTTTATCTCCTCAACTGAGTCGACATATGGAGGGGTGGGTAGAAGAGTAAACTTGTTTTACGCTCAAAAGTCTCTAAAAATCTGTATATTATCGTGTTACATAGTCTACACATTTCCTCTCCACAGTCCAGTTTTCGCAGAGACGTCTGTAACTACTGCATATGGTAATACCAGCGATAAATAATTATACCCTCCGGGTGTTAATATTGATGAATAACACGCTGAATTTTGAAGAAAACCGTCAGTAGCACTTTGACCCCTGGCCTGTCTCAGCGAGTTTTTGAGATCTGGTTGAAGAATTTCCAACCAATTGTGATGACTGAACTTCGGTTTCAACATCATAACTTTTTCATTATCAGTCATACAACTTGCATCTTCACTAACCCGGTCCAAGAGCTCGTGACAGACCGCGAATTGACTGTTTTTCTATTCTTATGTCACCAGCCCAGATACAAAACTTTGCTGTAACAAGATGCATGCCAAGTTTTTCTGTCAGGCTTTCATGACACAATCCCACGGAGAGGTTACACTCTGCGCCAATTTCTCAAAAAGTCAGGCGCCGATTTTCATGGATGATCTCATTAGTTTTGACTTCATGAGCTTCCCCAGTTGCTGTCAATGGGCTTGTGGAATTCGGGTCATTAGCTACCGATGCCTGACTACATTTAAATCGCATATACCATTCATAGCACGAGTACAACTTATATACATAAGATTTTTTCATCATATTATGGGGTCCTGGTAAAGAATTAAATAATGTTTATGCAAAATTTAATGTTAATGCTTGCTCGTGATATCCCCCTCTCAAATCGCAGAACGTTCAAAACACATGTAAAGAAAGTAGCAAGAATCTAAACTGAAATAAGATAACATTACAAGGTCAAGGAAGCCGTGTTGTCAAGGTCAGAGCTAATCAGTGCTATCAACTGCTTTTTGCTACGACAGTTGCTTTGGCGTATAACGTTATAAGTTCGGATATTTTTTAACAGATATCATATAGTGAAAGTAAAACATTTGATTTGGAAACGAATCATCAATTCAAAAACACCGTAATTTAAATTTCGTCGAATTTTAGATTTTCACGCTATCTTACAGAATTTATTTCTGGATATGCATGCCAAATGTTGTATTTAAACAAAAAAAAATGTCAAGTCCCCGATTATTTGAGACCATACATTCCCAAATGCATTGTAATGAGAATGATAAGGGCCTCAACTCTATGAACAGTTATTTAGTAAGAATCCGTAATTCTTTAAGTTATAAATTTATAATATTTGTAAAATATTTTATTAGGAATATATGAATAGAAATGAATAACTAAAGTTCGTATTTATTCATTAATTATTACTCAATGTTTTGTGTATTGCTTTTGGTAAAATTTAGTATAATATAAAGTATTTAAATAAATGCTTACGAACCCGTCGTTCCCTCCTGGAACAAGGGCGCCTCCTATGTGGGAAATTTGGGGTACCAAGGAGAATTTAGTTATATTTATTATCCCAGAGGGGAGAGTGATAGTTGTTTCCACCATCGCCAGGAAACTAACGTATTACTTGGACGAGCAATGGTTGAAAAATTTTTCAAGCATCTCTTTATTCATAAACAGTATTCTTTAAAGTATTACTAGGAGGAATTGCGCTCGAGATTTTTACGTACTAAAAATCTACAGATCTCAATCTGTTTGAAACCTGTAACCATGGATCTAACTGCAAAAATATGATTTATGCAATCTATAAAAATTAAAATCAAAATTACTGTCCAGGGAATAAACAATCAGAGTGCTCTGTAAAATACCTACATAGCAGGAAAGGGAGCTGATTTAGTTGGATCATTGTTGTTTGACTGTTGTTTCCATCACCTGGATCCATCATTTCGAAATAGATAATTTTTTTGTGATTCTTGTCCCACCCAAAATAAAAAATATACAACTTTTCGCCTCATCAATGCTATAGTTCATAAGTATAACATATTTGAATCAGTAATAGTGGCTTTTCCTCTCAGAGGCCATAATTACATGGAATGTGACAAAGATATGGGTTTCATAAATGAAACACTCAGCGATTGGAATGAATGTATCAGAAGATGCCACGTGAAACCATCTCCCTTTAATATCATTGAGTGGTCCCAGGATATTTTTAAATTGTGGTCTTCATTTCTCAATACTGAAAGACATGTCCAATGAAGATAAGAGAAATACAAGGAATTGTAGCCGACAAAAACTCTTCTGGAACTATAAGCAATCGAACAGCCTACAATGGTTTCTGGGAGTCCCATGTTATTGTTGACAAAATGTGCCGTACACAGACTGATAAGCATCCTGCCCAATTCCACTTTCCAAGACGATCACCTACAGTGCCTTAAGGAGCTCTGTTCCGAAAATGTTCAGCTCTGTTTTTCAAGGTTTCCTGAATCAGGCAATGGATAATTTTCTTTGAATGATTATTTTCAATGGTGTTTCATTAATGTTAATATTTCCTCAGAAAATATCTAGTTTAATTTGGTACATTCAATAGTTAGTGGACTTTGAATGAACAAAAAACACATGTTACTAATTTCAAAAGGAAAGTCTGTTAGAGAACTACCTTAAGGATTATTCTATAAAAAAGTAATTTGTATATTTCTAATGTACTTAATTTTGTAGCGTTTTTAAATTTGAAACTATACTCTTGTTAAAAAGTAAAAAGTGGACTTTGATTGTTTTACCCTTGTACCCTCCATCTACTCTCTTCTGCTAGAATGCTAAAGGTTTTACATATTCTTGAGATAATTGTCTTGTAACTGATAAACGGTGATATGCTGAAGAACTTTCCATTCCGCTTAATTCATTCTTAGACATTTTGCACTTCAAAGGGGTGTATATAACGAATTTCCTTGATGGTGTCTCTTTCAATCTTATTCACATTTGAGAAAAATTATTGTGGAATTTGTGTTGTGTTTGGATTTTGCAACGGATATAACAAGATAGACAAAATAAACCGCTTTTGTAACTAAAACTTCTGTTTCAATTGCAATAATGGTCTGTTTTACCGACTGGGGTGGCTTAGACATTAAATCTTGGTACTCACATTCAGCAGATATCAAGGGTTCAAAACCCTTGAGTTCGGCCATCCTTGTCTTGAGTATTTTTAATGGTTTTCCCTGGTCACTTAGACGAATGCTGAGATGGATATTTGCTTTCCTTTCATGAATTTTCTGCTCTCCCATTTCATAGAAGAATTTATGACAACTATAGGATTACATGAGGGAGGAGAAATATGTAGTGAGACATAATAAGAGAGGGTAATGCTAAAGAAGAGGCGGCGGAGGAGATTGAAGCGTGGAGAGAAGGAGATGAGATGCAAGAGGACTACTTATTTGAGAAAAGGGGAAGAAGATGAGATGGGAGGGATGTGTTACAATCAATCCTTGATTGATGCAGTGGGGAAGGAGGTGTTTAGAGAAGATGGGAACTGCAGCTAATAGACCTTGGAATAAAATGGCCCTATACCGCAGAAGAAGATTCATATGTTAAAGTGTTCTCGTGTAGTGGACAATTTATAAAGTGGCTTTAGTGAAAGTGCTAAGTGGTAGTGCGGGTTTGGGGATGGAAAAGTGTTGAAGTATTTAAATGTGAATAAAAGAAGAATGACAATGTATAGGTATATGCATTATTTTAATACTTGAAATTTAGTAGTGGTAAAATATACGCATTATTAATCAATAAGTAAATTAAATTAATAAGTAAACGAAGGACATGACTATTTGTTGAAGTTTAAATTTCAATAAATAATCAGTACTGGATACCAATATATAGTTTAGTTTAGTTTAATTTAGGATAGGAGGGTAGATAATAATTAGTAGTTATGGCTGGTTACCAGTAATTTTTGATACTGAGTTCTAGTATTTAGTTTAATTTAAATTAAATTTTAATAGTAACGTTAATGTTATCTTGATTTTAATTCAAATTGTAATAATGAATGTGTAGGATATCTATAAGTAAGTAATGAATAAGATAAAAATAAAGAATCAAAAATAAATTATATTAAATATATAGTAAATTAACAATAATGTTATAAATGGTAAGATATAAAAATGGCTAAAATGTATTAATGGATTAAAATATAATTAAAATTAATTGTTAATAGAAAATTGTACGGGTTGTAAGTGTGAATTTATTAGTTGTTTGTTTAATCGTTTTATTTTGTTATATTATATTTTGTTTTATTATATTATTTTGATCATATTGTTTATTATAATTATGTATATAATAATAATAATAATGTAAAAAATGTAAATTTTCCTTGGAAATAAAGGGAGAAATTTTGGAATACTTGCCCTGGCATA
Source organism: Metallyticus violacea (assembly GCA_030762175.1). Lineage (NCBI taxonomy): Eukaryota > Metazoa > Arthropoda > Insecta > Mantodea > Metallyticidae > Metallyticus > Metallyticus violacea. The sequence goes on from CM060838.1 coordinate 43,541,370, forward strand.
AGAAATGGGCCAGGGTGAGTATTACAGATTTAAATTAACAATTACAAATTAATAATTCTCCCATCTCACATGATTAAATTCCATAGGTCAAAAGTGACAGGATTAATTTGTCTGGCAAGGTATGATGATGGCTTGCGCTTTGGAAAGCTTTCTATCCCGGAATCTGATATAAAAGCGGACGTTTAGAGAGGCTCAGACGCCTTAGAGGGAGGCGTCAGGGTGTTCTCTGGAAGCATGCAGGGACCCTGTCTTCGTCTGCGCACCGGTGGATCATGGCCGCCGGGGTCTCCCTCACGTCACACTTTCCTCCCGGAGATTCCCCCAAAGGAGCCTGAGGCACAAACGGACAAAGACAAGTCGTAAGTACCGAAGTGTTCTCCGCCGCAAACATTCCAATCCAATCCAGTAGGCTGTTTACTAATGTGTCAAGTTGGCATTTTACACCATCGTGCTAATGTACGAAATTCGACGCCAAGATAACTAAATTGTTGCCGTTTCTAATATGGCAAACGATAAAATCACCTCTAATAAACAAAGAATTTCCAGCCCCGAAAAGAAAGGCTTATATCTTAAAAGCGAGTAAAGTTATTTAAGGGGGTTTGTTGCAAAAGAAAAAGGAATTCACCAAGTTTTCATGGAGTCAATAAATATCTACATACGTACACTGTGTCTGTGTGTATGTGACTGGGCAGATATCCAGCCGTCATTTAGTCTCCCGCCAAGTGTTTTCCATTGTCTCCGGTGTGACATTTTCCAAACACCGATGATTCTGTAATGGAAATAAACCTGGAGCTGGAGCTCTATAAATTTGTACCTTATGTACCGAAATATCTAAAGAGGTTAGATTTGTGAAAATTGTAGGCTGTGTTGTCGGTCATCACATTATCCAAGTGATTGCTCAGCTATGCTGCATAATGTTGCGAAGCTCCATCTTGAAAAAGGTATTTACCTGGTGTTTGTTACTGCACGTGGATTTTTGGAACCCCATATCCGGCAGTTATGTCAGTACACTACACAAAAAATCTGAAATGTGGATTCATTCGATAACACTTTTTATGAAGAAATTCATTTTATCAATCTGGATACACTGAAAGCGGATTCGTATCTCGCAGGAAAATTTGACTTCAACTTCTGTATCAATGGATTATACGCAGGAATACGTGAACGCTTACACACATAATCAACAGAAGGCCTAGGATACCAAGTTCCCTACTGCTATACTAAATAGACTAGGCCGGGCTTCGATATAATTAGTTCTTCAATGCTTTTGACTTCATGTTCATACATTTTGTTACCCCCTGACTTTTATTTTAAGTGAGTCAATTGTTTCCGTAGACATTTTTGTGGCTCTGGACTGCAATAGGAAACTTAAATAATTCGGCAAACCAATAACATTTGCTGTACCGTGAATGATACTTTCAATAAACGAGTGAACTAATGAACGCATTAACGCGTAAATATAAGTATAATTAATGGAATAACAGTGTCGCTGAATTAATAACGTCAATGGAAATGTTGACACCAGCAAACGTGATTATTTATTTGTTTTATTTACGAACGCTCTTTAATATCGCAGGTCATCAGCATCCCATTCTATTCAGGGCGTGAAACGGCCGACAAATTTATCTCAGAGGCTTCTTCTTTCAGGCTTGAGGTTCTTTTTCGTACCGTAAATGTACGATACGGGACCCACAACTTTAATTCCATTCCGGAGGAAGTCATACTTAGGATTTTTACGCCCCGAAAAAATCCATCAACCCTGGCCGGGTTTGAACCCGCGATCATGAGTTTAGAAGGCAAGTTTGGTTACCACTACACCACCAGGACCGACAGGAAACGTGATGAGAACAAAACTTGAGAGCGCAAAACGCGTCCTTTTACACCAGGTGCAGAAGCGGTGCAGCAAATCATGCTCTCCTCTTTAATGTGTCTGTACGGCCCCCATTCACAATGAAAATTAAACGTAACGTAAAAACTAGATGGTATGCATTGTAATGGAACCATTCACAATGGATCATGTAAACATAAAAATGATCATACAATTAAACTTAAAATTAGACGCTTGCAAGCTTCAAGGTTTTGCGTCTACGTCTAATTTAAACTTAAGAAATCAGCCAATCAGAACGTAGCTGCTCTGTTTGTAGAGCTCTGTGGTAGAGAGAGCTGAACATCAGTCGCTCTGAAGACAGAATGGCGTCAATGGTCAAAAGATTAATACGAAAGCTATAAATTACTCCATACAAAATAGTTACTGCCACAGGTTACTGCACTTTGCATATGTACAAACTCCATGTCTATCTGCTCAGAAGCAGCCATTTTCAATCAGCTGTTAGTTGATCTTCGTTTGTTCACAAATTTACGTTTGTGTCTTTCATTGTGAATTTTATTAATTGCATAAAGTGACGGCCTACCTGTCATAATTCCCGATTTATTTTGTTAATGGAATTTGAGGTTGGTAAATGACATGTGGGGAATATCACGAACATTGTCAATATTTTTTAAGCCTCTATATCGTATTAAAATTGAGTTATATCGTGTATGTTATTCTTAAATAATACGTTGTGGTAGGGAAAGGTGTTTCTGTGCTGCTTGGAGCATCTTGGGTGCATTTTGGGATGTTTGACACTTCTCACTAGATTCCTACATAACGAAAAGACATTTGGAATATTTTTGTACTTAAAAGCAAGTTGGAGTTTATGTTCTAGACATGACACTTTGGGAAAATTTCCTAAGGTCATAGAACTGATTACATTAAAACCGTTCACATGAATCATCCATTGTTTATGCGTTAAACTCCAAAACTGTAAGGCATTCTTAATGAAGTTTGCCATACTTTTATCTGTGTGTTACTCGGATACACACGTGTTTAAGTTCATAATTTTATTCCTATTGCACCGCATCATATTGTTATGCAATACTGTAATTTTATGGGAGTTCTTGAGTTGAAAAGTACCGTGCCTTCATTCCACTATGCAATTTCAGTTTGCATACACTAGTGAAAACAGGTTAATCTTCCTTTCCCAGTAAGACTGGAGTTAAGTTCCGCTGAAGCAGGCAATTGAGTGAATTGCTTCTGTTTTGCATTTCTGTAGGAATTGGTGTTAGATTTTCTACTGTTTGTGTATTGTGAGGTGTGTCAAATAAACTAGAACAAAGAGCATTTGTTTATGATTGTTACGTATAAGTAATGAGAAGAGAATTTAGTGTTAAATTTCTAGGAGTAAAAATCCATCGGGAAGTGCAGTTTTCAGAAAGTTTGAACAAAGTTTGAACCAAGGCGTTTTCATTAACAAGAAACAGAGAAAAATACAGAAGGTTTTAATACAGGAGAAGTGTGATGAAATAAACTATCTGTAAAACTTCTCCAAAGTCTTTAACACGATTTGTCCAAAAGTTGGTATATCTGTTGGCAATGCGTATAAAGATACTCAATTGCTGCATCTTCATCAGTCCTGGTGGTCTAGAAGTAACTACACTTGCCCTGTAGCTACAAGATTGCCGGTTCAATCCCGACCAGAGTCGATGAATTTATATGGGCGTAAAAATTCTAAGTATGGCTTCCTTTGAAAGGGAAATAAAGCTGCGGGTCCCGTGTCATACATTTACGGTATTTAAAAGAACTTGAAGCCTGAAAGGAGAAGCCTCTGAGAAAATTTTTCGGACGTTTCAAGCTCTGGATTGAATGGGGCGCTGTTGACCTGAGATTTTAAAGAGTGTTCGTAAATAAACCAAATCAACAACAATGCATCTTCTTAATTGTAAAATTACTGTTGTACCTAAAATAAAATCCTTGCAATTGCTGAAGCAAAATATAAAGAGGGGCAGTTTACAAAAATTGGGAGAATGAATTCCAGGGAGTGTCTCAGAAACTTTCAAATGGACGGAGGCATGTTTCACAGCTTAAGGCACGTACTTGGAAGAGCTACCATGAAGGTAAGTACGATATTTATGAATATTTACTACTAATAAATAATTGAAGAAACAAAGAAGCGGCAGGTTCAGTGGCCGTGCCTTTTCGCAGCAATTTTCCGTGAGCAAAAGTAATTTCCGATTGCGTAGAGCAATGAGGTTTCTGTATGCTGTTATCTAGATTCAAGATGTATAATTATTTTATACATCTTCTTTGACAGCGCTACATTGGCGTATGTCTGCATGTGACATATGCTGTTTTCCTGGTATTTAGTTTTACCTATAATCTCCTGGTTAAAATCTGTATTTACTGTCCACAGAAAATGTGTGTTTGGGCTGAGTCGTATTCGTATAAGATGATACTGATGACGACTTTGAAAGAGCAGGCAAGCTCGCCAACTCTTACGAATAACTTGCTAAACATTCATTGACATTACTTTTTGGCTGCAATGTTCAAAAAACGCATTTTTTTTGTAGACTGAGTTAAATTGCTAGTGTTGTGACATATGAATGGTTTCAAATGAAAACTATTCCAACTTCGCTAACATTATCTTATTAAATAGGCACTAAACACAATTTCAGGTATTTGGAACTAAGACACTATTGTTCACTACTAAAAGAGTGAATACTAAGTTACATTTAATCTCCATTGCCATACCATTTCAATAAGCTGCTTGTGACTAGAGTGTATAACATATTTGCCAAAAAGATTTATCATCATTAGTCAAGAATGTTATTTTAGGCGAATCATAGCTTTACCCCCACCATCGAAAAATATAATCAATATGCTTGAAATTAATACATTAAAATGTATGAAATATCAATTTAGCAGTTGAACATTGTTTTTTTTTTTAAATAAATTGAAGTTCAGATATGATGTCCCAAACCATTTAAAACCATTTGCAAAAATTCAAGGTCACTGACTATGAAATACTTGTTTCTTGCTACCACTGTAAAATATAAATATATTATTTGAAATTAATGAAAGCTCTGGTATATATCGAAATTATCAGGAATGTTGATCGATATCTATATGTATATCACTTGAGTGTCGAAGATATCGAGGTATCTAAATCACTCCTTAAGCTTTTTGAGTTTAGTATATATTTAGATGTGATTTAACAAAACAGTTTTAACTGTACTTTCTAATAAAAATGTCAATTCATATGTTACTGATTTATGGGTACATCTCGTTTATGAAATAGCTGTTATACAATAAATAATGCACACTTTATTTTACAAATGTCGTATTTCGTATATAGACAGAATATAAACCACGTTTTGAAGATAATGCTTCTGTTTCAGTCTTTTGAGTAGGCTGTACTCGTTTATGCTTAGTTGTTTCTTTTCTCTGCTGGCTTTTTCTTTCCCTATATATTTTCTCTTTCTTTTGATTTTATGCTCTTTTTCGTGTGACTCGTTTTGCAAGCTCTGCTTGTCACGACAAACGGCTGACGTTCTATTTGTCGTGCACCTTTTATTTTAGACGATTCGGGCCTGAAGGAAACATTAACCAATTCTACACCTCCTTTTGGTATTTATTCTCGGATCTGCGTTTGTACTATTTTATTTTTCTCTCTTTCAGTATTGGGAAAGCATGTTTTTAAAAGTAGAAATTACTAGCTTTTTCTTTTAAATATTTTATTAGTCTTGGTAATTATTGTAGGCTTTGTAGTGCGTTTTTAAGATTCGCGCAGTATCTGTCGCATTGGCATTCTTCAATTGACTTTTAATAAGCCAAATTACTTCTGAAAGTATACTTTTCTGTTTCTAACTGGAAACTTAGTCCTGTTCCCATACTTTGTGTGGGACTAAACTATTTGTTACAATAATTAATTTCAGATTATATAATAATGTTCTCAGATGATTTAAAACAGTTGCATGTTATATAGTAACTGAAGGTAATAAATCACTGAAATTTTGGATAGTATTATCTAAATTTTTAAAAGATGTTTCTTATTGTCATCAACATTTTTTCTCAAAAACAATTTTGAAAAGTTCAACATAATATAAAATAATAGAAGAGCACTAGGAACAGTAGAAACTGGCGTTGTTACCTGTAGTATTTTATTAGGTTTATTTAAGGGCGCTCTTTAACATTTTACTAACTAGTATGTTACCTTCGTATATCCAAGATCGTGGGTTCAATCCCGGCCAGGACCGATGGTTTTTTTTGGGCGTAAAATCCTAAGTATGGCATTCTTCGGAAGGGAAGTAAAGCCGTGGGACCCGCATCGCAGATTCGGCACATAAAAAAACATCAAGCCTGAAAGAAGATGCCTCTGAGAAAAATTTATCAGCCCTTTCACGCTCTGAATTGAATGAGACGCTGATGACCTGAGATGTTAAACAGCATCCTTAAATAAACCCAAACAATGATCAACCACATGATACCTGTAGCAATAATAACACTTTATTGTATTTCCTCTAAATTTTACTCCTTTTGTTGTATTTCTAACACATACGGAATACACAAATTGACGAAATAACATGTAAATATCATAATCATAGCAACAATATTAAACGGAAATAAAATTGAACCTAACACTAGTGTTATTAAAGAGCATACAGCCTCATGCAATATTGGAATTCAGTCTCGATTTCTATACAGCCTTTATGACATTCAGTGCACTAAATCCGCTTTCTTATAACTTCTATTGTAGTAGCCTCTCTACAACCGTCATAGTAGAGATCATTTTTCGGTATTTTTTCTGTTGTTAGTTTCTTTTTGCCTAGTACTGAGTTTTCGTTCAGGCATATGTGGATTTTCTCTTGGCCAAGTAATTTGATGGTCTTTTAACTTTAACTCTTTCACTACAATTCCGAAAGGTCCTATAAATCCTTGCAGTATCTGCAACATTTTCCCCCTCAATTAATTGTTTCAATCGCCTGTCTATGGTTAGCAATTTTTGAAAGTAAATGTTTTGAGATCTTGTGCATTTTGTGAACTATACTGAAGAGTAAGAATAAGAAAATATGTTGTAACATACAGTCATTCTGCAATTTAATTAACATGTAGGGGTTAAATATTAGTTTAAAAATCTTTGCACTAATTATGAGTAATAACACTGTACTGCATATGTGCAATATTTTTTCTTCCTTTGCTGCATTTACTGTCCTTTATACACACTAATGCCAGGACCAGTCGCTTGTAGCTACTTAATTTGTACGCATATAGATTACACATACACAATGAGGGACTCCTTGAATGGATGGTTAATTCTATATCAGAGACGCCTAAATGACATCACAAGTACAAAAGGCTCAGACACTCAATGTCCGACATAAACCGGTAGGAAATAGAGGCGCGATGCATGCAGATGTCATCTTTGGACCTGCAGAGCGAAGTTAAAACTAGATGGGGTAAAGAGACATATCAGGAGCTAGGCATGAAACAGAGGCCAGGAATAGCATGGCTTAGACTGGGAGGATGGAAGGCACGTAAGGTTGTTGACGAGGAAGGCAGGAGGATTTGCCCATTATGCTTGGAACCGGAAGATTGGGTGCACATTTTGGCTAAGTGTACATAGAAGAGACTAGGAAAAATTTTCTCCCGGATTTATTTTTCACTTCTAGTAGGGGGAGACTGGCATGTTGGGACTTAATTGCAAATAGACAAATTGGCTAATCCTGGACCTTTTCTTAAATGAAGTAAATAGTTTTAGGAACAAGAAATTTCCATAAACATTGTACATAAATAATAAGCAAAGATATATGAATATCAGAATTATTGTATGTGTGTGTGCGATTGGGGTTTTAAAAAATAGAATCTAATTTAGGATATTCTGAGAACTCTATAAAATTGGTTATTTTGTATATGTAGAATTGTAGAATTTGGCGTTCTTATTAATGTTATTGGTATCTTTTGTTGTCATTAATTACAGAAATTAAATATTTTACATGAGCATGAACGGTCTTGCTGCCCATGCGATTGTGGTGTGCAGTATATGTATAACCAGTTTAACTGGAACAATAAATATTACTACTACTATCACTACTACTACTACTGCTACTGCTACTACTGCAGCTGCTGCTACTGCTACTGCTACTACTACTACTGCTACTACTACTGCTGCTACTACTACTACTACTACTACTACTACTACTACTGCAGCTGCTGCTACTGCTACTACTACTACTAATTCTGCTGCTGCTACTACTACTGCTACTACTACTGCTGCTACTACTATTACTACTGCTGCTACTACTACTACTACTGCTACTACTACTACTACTACTGCTACTACTATCACTACTACTACTATTACTACTACTACTACTACTATTACTACTACTACTGCTACTGCTGCAGCTGCTACTACTACTACTACTACTACTACTACTACTACTACTACTACTACTACTACTAAAATTGTACCTATCTGTCTTATCTGCAGCGAAACATTCAAGCCCCTCTAAACTGCAGAGTTTCAAAAAACTCTTAAAAACATGACGGTGTAACTTTTTTTTTTGATTGGTTTATTTATGGACGATCATTAACATCTCAGATCATCAGCGTCCCATTCAACTCCGGGCGTGAAACGGCCGACTAAATTTGCTCAGAGGCCTCTCTTTCAGGCTTGAGGTTCTTTTTCTTGCAGTAAATGTACGACAAGGGACCCACGGCTTTACTTCCATTCCGAAGGAAGCCATACTTAGGATTTCTACGCCCGAAAAAATGCATCGATCCTGGCCGGTTTCGAACCCGCGATCTTGGGTTTAGGAGGCAAGTATGGTTACCACTACACCACCAGTATCGACATACGGCGTAACCTATACTCAGACTCCAAAATGCCTTTACAGGAAGAATTAAAATATATACTTCGGGGTGTCCAAAAAATCAAAATAGGTTTTGGTAGAGAATAGGATCTCCCCCTCCTGTTGGATCAAAATAAACGTAAAAGAAGTTGTCTCTACAAGTCCAATACTTATAAGGTGCTATTCACATCGGGGTATTCCAAAAGCAAAGAGTTCTTACAAAATAGCGTTAAAAGTTATATGGCATTATTATCCTTGCTATAAACATCTGTATATGTAAAATGTTCAGTAATACACATTTATTAAGTACAAGCTAAGCATATAAAATGAGAAAATGCTTACAAATTACATTTCACTTTGTTTCTTAATTTTTTTTTCTTCAGAAACATGATAGAGTGGTAATCAATTTCGACTTTTATTGCAAAACTCTAATAAAAATAAAGAAAGTTGATTATAGCATACATCCCATTCAACCATCTGCCAGCGGATCGATAACGACGGTATTTGTTCGATTAGCAGCGTGCGTTGCCAGCATACAATTGACCGGAACGTAGGGTACAAACAAACAAAGTGGACATCATTATAAACTGTGTTATTGTGCCTGTTCTTGCACGCTTTTTCCTCTTTCAAGCTTTGACCTTGTGACTACGTTTGATCTCTGCCAGCACAGCATTCTGTATATAATAAATAGTATATAGCTAGCTTATGTTTCTGTAAAGTCCTGCAGTTAGAACGAATTCACATCTTTCGTGAACTCATTGAAGCACACATTTTCATGTACTTGAATCCTCTTCTATATTTTGATTTGGAATAATACAATGAATATTTTATCAGGCTGTAAAGCTAAGAAAATCATGTAATACAATGATTGACGAAAATAGTTTTTAAACTGTCAAACAAAAGAAAAAAATGGAACACTGCACAACTATGAAGTGTCTTTAGACTAAATGATAGCGAAATATGGATTCATAGACCAAAATTAAAGATAATCAGAAATGAATTTCCTGTAAGATACGATAAAGAGAGCTGACATTTTTAATAATAAAAATAAAACGTAATATCAAGCAAACAAGTATAGCTATAAACTTAATAAATAAATAAATAAATAAATAAAGGAACATATGAAATCCCAGGGAAAATAAGTAAATAGATGAATTAATTTTGACTATTCTTCATTGCAAATAATGTGGTTGAGCTTCACGTTATAAATAACCTTAGCTGAATTCAGCATCATCAGTGCATAATTTTGAACTGCAAATGTCCATAACGATTCTGGCATTTGCGCCCATTTCAATTAAAGCTTGCAAAAAAGAGGATTTAACTGTTAAGTATTGTCATTGACTGAAGCCACAATTACTGTAATTAGTAACGACAAAACAATTTAACGATGCACAGGATATTAAAACGAGATAATTGCTGGATCATTGGGAAATTTCCGAATATTTTATCAAGAGAGAAAAAAATTGCTACTGATCATATATAAAACTACTGTGTAGGCTAGTACCGCGTTTTCCTTTAAAGAATACGCCCCGTGTTCTCTTATATTACTTATCAGTATTGTTAAAATTTATTCAAAGCTTTAGCATACCCTTAATCTCCATTTTCTCTTTGATGTCAAATATAAATGTAAGAGGATAATAGCATATCCCTGTAAAATTCAAATAGTGATATGAAGATAAACACAGATAAAAAATTGATGCTTTATTTATAAAACAGATACATATGTGAATAGCAGACTAAGTGAACCTGGGTCACTCTAGATGCGACAAAACGGAGATAAATACCTCTGTCGTTGCCAGGAATTGCTCAGTAAGCACTCAGGCGCCTTAACGCTTGACCTATACTTGAATACTATAAATACACCAACATGGGTGGTCGAGGCCGTTATCGGGAAGTGTGTGGTTTGAATTTGCCAGGTCTATCTTCTTTGACTCAGAATTTCCTCAGTTTTCATCAATGGCGAATGCCAGGGATGTACCATATCAAATATCCCGGAACGCCTTCCTTTACAATTATAGTTGCATCTCATGTGTTATCATTGCCATCACCTGTGATGCCTCAGTGATAAAACGGGCGTTAAACACTATTAAAATGTTTAAATAAATAATACCAGTATTTAAAAGAAATATACAAAAGGATTATGAGTAATATTCTTGAAATAAATTTCAATGAAAACGATATAGAAATTATGGCAAAATGCATATAAGGGATGTTGCATTTTTTAGTAATTTTAAGGTGATGCAACAAACAGTATAATAAAACGTGTTTACTGATCTTCTATAGGTCATAGTGTACGAATTTGCATCTCTGCGTAGGCTTAGGTTAGGCATTAAATCTATATAAAATGCTATATAAACTGGTTTAATTGTAGTTTTTTTTCTAGTGTAAAATTAAAGAGCATTTACGAAAACATCTTCGATAGATAGGAAGTGTGTTACTATAATGAGTGTTTTAATAATAAGTA